>OZ023168.1:22156023-22586023 GCA_963678695.2 Diplodus puntazzo | reverse complement strand
AATCTCCTGACTGACAGCTTCGTTTATGGGGCCTTAATGACGGCTGGATTAGATTCTAATTAAAATCTGCTCAAAGACACCCCACGCTAGGAAGCTGCTGCTGCTGCTGCTGCTAGTCTATCTCACCCTCTTTTTTTTTCTCTCTCTCTCTCTCTCTCCCTCTCTCTCTCCCTCTCCCACCTTTTCCTGCCTCTGCCTCACCTGTCCTTCCGTCTCCCTTTTCATCAGCCTCTTGCTTACTATCACACCCTCCGCATCTCCGTTTTTCTTTTACATCACTTCACAGACACATGTGCTCGTGCTCACTTTGCGAGACGTACTCATGTTGTCCAATGTCAGGCTGGTATGAAAGGAGATGAGCCGCGCTGGTTGTCATTAAGCCTGATGTGGCCCGTGTCATTTCCCCTGTCAGGACATTCACACCGTTTAGTCAGAGCCAAAGTGATGTCTGACAGCTTTTCACAGACTTCCTCCAGGATTGATTGAGCACGCCCGGCTCAATCAAACCATGTGAATCTGCTTGTAGTCACAGCCTTTATTGAGGGAAACGTGTGACGTGGCGGGAGAAAAAGGGAATGAATGACGAAGAAGTGAGGGGAGGACGGGGAGGGAAGGAGGCGAGCAAACACATTTAATAAGCAAACAAATGAATGAGTAAGCTGAACAGTAATGAGGTGCTTTATTGATGCCATAGGGAAACTCCTATTTTGCTTGCTCGTATCCACAGGGAGGTCAGACTTGCAGTGCAGCAGCCTTCCTGGAACCGGTCAGGTTTCACTGTTTTTGCTTGTTGACACTTCAGCAGGATTAGAGGTTTACAGAGCGAAGGACACTGTTCTCAAACCAGGCCACCCATCTCAGGCGCAGCATGAGGCCGAGTCGAGTATTAAACTTCCTAATGACTAATGTTGGCTTCTGTTTTTTCTGCCTGCAGTTCGAGGCCAGGACGACCGCCCAAGAGGCTGCAGAGTGTGACAGAGGGCGGGACTCACCACATGCTGCCCCACAGCGGGCTGATACACGCTGGGATCATGCCTCCTGCAGGTGACCACCCAGGTCTCACCACGCACACACACAGTACATGTGTAGGCGTGTGCACACGTGCGCCGGAGGAACAATATCACACAGAGACACTGAAATAACACAGAGAGGAATCATTTCTCATGAAATATAAATATAACCCAAAGCATTTAAAAAATAACAAAGCACAGCCTGTGCTGGAATTTTTGGGGACGATTCTGATACCAACATCTGGAAATAAAAAAGAAATTGTGATATTGCATGAATCAAGAATATCTGATATATCAATGTTACCTAATATGTGGTTATCAAACGTACTTGGGAAAAGTATTTTTAGGTAATGGTTTATTAATAAACTTTATTGTCCAAAATGACATTGGAACACTGGAACGCTAAACATCATCTGGAATTTAATAATTATTATTATGCCAACCATAATTTGTTCGTATTATATGCAGAAAAATGTAATAAATAAATCGGCACATATCGGACAGCACAAATATTTGAGACCGCTCTATCAGTAGTGCCCAAAAAATACTTAGCTGTACTTTATTAAGTTAATTAAAGTTAATTTTGACAGATTCTAGTTCCTTACTGTCTGCTTTAGTAACCCTTTATAATAACTATTTAAAATGTTATAATTAATTAGTTATTTGAAAAATAGGAAATAGTAAATTGTTGCAACTTTATTGCATCTAAATAATGTGTAAGGTGAACTACACATCATTTATTAACCATTTACAAAGTATTGTAAACGTCAGCTGCAGCTTTAGGATAAACATTTGCTTATAAATGGTTTGAAGAGCATTTAACAGTAAACTAATTATTAACTAAAGTTTAACTAACTACACATTTCTAATTTATTGCCTCTATTGTTCTTCTTATATTTTTATTGTCTTCATAATCACAGAGACTCAAACAACGCAGTGCCCTCACTCTGCATATAAATAAATAAAATCTATATACGGAAGTTTTTTTCCTTTGCACGTCTAAGGAGGCCAATTAGAGCATCCGCTCAGTGTTATAGTCACACCCTCATCAATGATGATGATCAGCCAGCGACGCATCAGAGCCTGTGGTTCAACCAGATGGCATTTTAGGAACATAAATAAAGTTGAAACGAGGAGAACGTGGGAATAGGAAGGTAGTGATCGCTCATGTGCAGCCTTTGAATGGTGGAAACTGAAATGCATCAGAATAAATTTAGCAAAAGAAAAGAAATACGCACAACAAAAATTGTTTAGACTTTATGTATCATTGAACATAAATCATTGATATCTGCTATTGGAGCGACGACCTACAAAATGTGATATTTAATAATTTTGTAGAAGTCTTAAATGTCAGTCGGGCACTGTACATTTTATAAAACCTTTTGAAATTACACGTTTATTCCATTGATACTGCCCTAAAACCAATGTCACTGTTACAGTTATGCTTTCATATAAGTGTAGCAAAGTGAAAAAACACTTCAAATAATTCAAAGTAAATTAGGATATAATTATTCTTCAACAAAAAATATAGTTTAATCTTAAAAATAAAAAAGAAACAAACCAGAATCACATAAAACTTTAAAAGCATCTTTCCATCCGGTTCACCTGCCAGTGTGTTCTGTATTAAAGATTCATTACAAGGGGGAAGCCGCTCTCCCTTTCCACAAGATTTTCATAAGGTCAAGGTTTGTATTCTTCACAACAGAACAGGAGTCACAGTAGAAGTCCCTGTTTTGGCTCCAAGAGCGAATTAGTGTCATCTTGTTTGCTTCAGCCCTCAGAGGAGCTGTTGGTAAAGTTCAAATCTTCTTTTCTTTTCAAGCTGTGGGAGGGTGAAAAGCAATGACCTGGCAACATGCCGCGTTACCCAATCTGCTTAATGAAAGAAGAGGTCGCTTAACTGAAACGTACAAGATGGCGCGGCCGTCTACTTTCCCCGCAGACCCTCATAATGACACATTTTACCCATCATCGATAGTTTGAGGAGGCCGGGTTCTGGGAGGCGACCTGCGTGTTGATTAATGACATTAGCATAGATGCTGCTGACGCGCGCGAAACAACTCCTCTAAGTTGCAAGTTGGTCTTTTTACTTGCATTATAAATACACAAAGGCCTTGTTGAGCAACATTTATCATCTTCAGGCCAATTTCAGAAAATCCTTCAAAAAATATCATAAAAACACAAGCAGGATTGGAAATATGTTACATGTTTTGTGTTTGGTAAAACCCATTCATTGTCTCTTCAAGGATGAAATTAAGTTTTTAGGATGATTCAACTATTTTGAGGTGAAAACACGAGCCAAAATGTGCGAAAGTCTGTTATTTATAATGTCAGAGTCTGTCTTAGTCAACTGCCTGCTAAAGGCCAAAGTGCTGCTTGTTCTTGTCATAAACAGTTGTGTGTTTGAGTCCCTGTCGTGGTGTGTTTGCGTGCGTGTTTGTGTGCACACGCTTGTGTGTGTGTGTGTGCAGCACATAGAAAGGCAGAAAAGTAATTGTTGGCACCTCGCCGCTCTCAAAGTTGCCCTTGGCTTTGTGCTCTTCACTGCAACCTGATCTTTTCATTCCCCGCCTCAAAAGAAGCCATTTTCTGTTAGCGCCGCTTCCTCTCACTGTTCAAAGGTGCTTGAGTGTGTCTGAGTGTGCGAGTGTGCGCGTCGGTGTTGTCTACGCGTCGAGTGTTCAAGAGCATCTTTCTCAGTGGGAAAAGAGTCTTTTTCCACCAAAGGAGAGGGCACGGCGGCAATGTCAGCACCACTGATTAGAACTGGCCACATGAGAGGGGGGGAAAGAGGCAGAGAGAGGGAGGACATTTGAGCGTAAAAGGCAGGGGAAATCTTTGATGTGATCCTCCTTAGTCTCTCTTTCTCGCCCTCTTGCACTCGCGCGCACACACACGCAACACGGTGGCTTATGTCCCGCTGTGATGCTGACATTTGAAAAGGTAAAGTAAGGAGAGGGGATGGGAGGAGAGCAGGAAGAGAGAGACGAGGGAGAAGATGAGAAGAAAAGGAGCAATTTGTTGTGGTTGTCTTGGACAGGCAGACGGTTCGCCTCAGACAACCGTTGTGTAAGAAAAGAAAGAAAAAAAAAAAAAGACACTCGGCAGCTCAGTTTGTTGCAAATGTTTCTCGATGTATCCAACGTCAGGAAATTAAGACTTATGGTCTGTTTGCATTTCCCTGGTGGTGTTTGCACAGCGGCGCGGTTTGTCCAACTTTAATAATTCACCGTGTTTGTCTGAATTAGTGCGTGAGATATTTAATTTTCTGCAGGCACAAGATAGAGTTTTAAAGGTTGCTCGGCGGGTCAAACTACCCTCTGAGGTTCAGGACACAAATTAAAACGCGGCTCGGCCCTCCTGCCACGTTTTGTCACTCTCCATTTCATATCGTGCGACAGTGCACAACCCCTATTAAGAAGTATCGTGGCTTTTTTCCTCCTAATTTATACTGATAAGGAAACACTTTCTGGCTTAAAGGTGGAGCTGCCGCTGAAGACGCTGAGTGTCGTCCTGTGTGCTCTGCTGTGGGATGTGATGTCCCTGTGTGGGAGAGATGAATGTCCTGGCTTGTTCCTATCACCGCTGATTCCCTGGCAGGCTAAATGGCCAGTGCAGCGGTGCAGTCAGAATGAATGGCTGGCCTCTGTCTTCCCCTGACAACCTCCTGCCTACCCACTGCTCTAATCCTCCACCGGGGCCATTGATCTGGCTCTTATTGATTCCTTCTCTTTCTTTCTTTCCGTCCTTCTTCTCCCTCTCTATATCTGTCCGTCTCTCTGTCTCAGATCTGTCTGCCCTGGCCAAGAAGATCAAGCTGGAGGCGATGGCCAGTTATCACAGCAACCAACATCATGGCGGGCCAAACGGAGAGAACGGTGACCACAACCACTCACTAGGTGAGTCGTCCCGTCAAACACACACACGCGTGTGTGTGGGAGAATGTGAAATGTTTAATTACAGTCGTATGACACGTCGGGCAGGTTGTTGTTTGTACACATTTTGCGATGCCAAGTCAATACAACTTGAGCAGCTGTGTTTATGTGCGGCAGCTGAAGCGAGCTGATTAAAACCAGGATGTGACATCACATCTGCTGCTTGTGTGTTTCCTCCGAGAGGCTGCGAGTGAATAAAAACAAACTGCAGCAGCGATGAGTCAGTTTCTTCAGATGGAATCAGAAAAAAGACATCCGGGGCAGGTAATCCGAATCATCAAGGCATCAGGAGCAGATGTTTTTGTCGACTATTTTTAATTTTTTTCATTTCCTTCATGATAAAAGGTGAATATCTACGCCAGCTTCTGGCTTGTGGGAGGTGGGATTCTATGACATGTTGGTCATCCGCTCCACGGCCTCAATGGGTCGCCGACAGATCATTAGTACATATTAGTCATCACATCAAGAGAGTGTAGACCCGAACCGGCTCTGTTACTCATGCTCAACATGGTGTTGGCCTGTCATACTGAGTAACACCACCTCAGGATTTACTGGAACAAAGTCTTCGCTTTTCAGAGCTGAGTAAGCCGTGTTCTCATTTACAGCTAAGTCCCTTTGTCCCTGGAAAGCACCGAATCACTTCATTTTGGAGTTGAATCCCTTACATGTGCAGGTATCTTCTTTTTCTTTTTCTTTTTTTTTTAGTCATACGTTTCCTCCTCCTGAGAACGTTGGCTCCTGGCTTTGCAGCGAAAGGAGAGCAGCCAGCGAAAGTGGAGCACCGTCACACACACACGCACACACACACCAGGATGATAGAGAGATGAATAAGATGAGAGGCTGAAGCCAAATCAATAGTCTTCTCTCTAATTCACTATCCTGAATGCAAACGACAAATGCTGGACAATCGATGGCGGAACGGACGCACGCACGCACGCAAACACGGACACGCACACAAAAAGGGGGAAAAAATCGGACGCACCGCCCCCACTGTTATCGACAGGTTAAAGCGACATCAGTGTGTTTAGACAGATGACAGGGCTTATGGAGGCCTGTGTGGAATACGCTATCAACCTGTGACACACACACACACACACACACACACACACACACACACACACACACACACACACACACACACACACACACACACACACAAACACACACACACACACACACACACACACTCCTGTGGCTGTAAGGCATGAAAAAAACAAGAGTGTGTCCTTGTGCTCTGCAGAAATTCAAAGGACACGTATGCACGTGCGACATGTTTGTATGTAACTTGTGGTATTTCATTTTCGATGAATCCATCGGTCATTTAGTCAGATTCTTCTTTATTGTCATTGTACCCAGCTACAAATAAACTTTCTTTGGCTTCTCTCCGTTAATTTGATAAAAAGACATGTAATTGGAAACAGAATATAGAACAAAGACAACTGAATAAAAGCTAATAATTAAAACACATTTGATAGAAGAAATAAAATAATAGATAAGTGAAAGCAAGTTGTCCATGGCTGTGTGTGTGTTGCAGTCTAGAGTCAGTTTAGCCTAAAAAAAAATCCATTTTTTTTTAGAATACTCATCACAATCCCCTAGAGTGACATCGTTAAGGTGTTTTTTTAATCAAAACCCCAAAGATTCTTCATTTATTAACATAAATGACAAAGAAAAGCATTAAATCCTTATGTTTAAGAAGCTAGACGCCCAATTCTTTGACCTTTTATGCTTTGTAGATATAAACACTCAGGGTTTTCATTTCTAATCCAAAACTGCACAGTGCCCCTTTAATCTATTATTCGACTGATCGTTGCATCTCTGTTATAAGCCCACCTGTTTTTTTGGCGTCGACTCTTTCTTGTGTGTTTGTGTAGTAAATCTTTGTCTTTACCCATGTCTGTAAACACTCCCAGTCTTAAGCGTTGTTTACCACTGTATACTCTCAGTTACGACTGCCAGCATCTGCACGCAGTTAGGTGGCATGGTTACCACCAGCCATTATAAACCTGTAAAGCTTAATCACTGTTAATGATAGAGTCAAGTGGAAACACACACACAGACAAAGAGCGCAGGCATACATACACACATAAGCACAATGTGTGTTTTTTCCATACCGCCACCCACGGCCTTATGGGAAGGATGGGCCCCTACCAGAGCTCTAACCACTACAAAGGCAATCTCGGATTACACACACGCACACACTCACAAATGCTGAGTGTGACACCTTATGGGCCGCGGAAGAGCAGGGAGCAGCCATTTCTGCATTTAACAAGATCTTCTGGGAAATTTACAGTAACTGTTTGTTTACAGTAATGGTTTGTTTGGATAAACATAAGAGAGGCACTTTGACTTTTGATGTTTTTTAATGAAACATAAGAGAGAGTGATGGGAGGGCAGAGAGGCAGGGGGAGAAAAACAGCGTTGAGAAGAAAGAAAGAGAGAGGGAATGAGAGTGAAAATGAAATTATGAAGGGGGGGGTTGGGGTTTCGGAGGGGGTGAGCGACAGAAAAAAGTGGAGCGCTGGTCTCTAACCAAGGCTTAATATTTGGAGTTGGCTGCTAGTTGATTGTCGGAGCATCTGGTTATTTAGCTCCATTCAGACAGATCTTTTGTTTGGATTGGTTTCTGCTCTGGGCAAGTGAGAGACTAATCTGCCAAATGCACAAAGCACTGCACATATGTCCAGCGAGCCCGACTCGTAAAGTCAACGCCTCACTCTTTATTTCTTACTTTGCCTTTTCTTTCTCCTTTTTTTTCTCCCCCCTCTTTCTTTCCTTCCCCTCCGCTATTTGTTCTATTTCATCTCTCCTCTTTGGATAGCCTTTTTTTGTTTCCATGCACTCGTTCTATTATTTGTGACAATTGTGTGGAATAGAGTCCAAGATTTTTTCCTTTGTGTTTATAATTACCCGGCGTGCATTGCTGGCCCAGCACCAGGACTGCCATCAGCTTCTTTTGTTCCACTTCCTCCCTGTGTTTCTTTTGTTTTTGTTTTTCCCTTTTATTAAATGATAAATATTTATGTCATTTTCTCCCCCCCTCAACAGGATTGTTTGTTTCATGAATAGAGGGACCGCGACAACCCACTAGGGTGCTGTTGAGAGGAAGGATTTTGTTTAAAGATAGTGGATGCTTGTCTTAAATAGAGGAGTGCGAACAACAGATTGGCCGAGATAATAAGAGTTTGGTTTGAACCGTGTTGGATTATCGTCAAGAACACCGGGGCATTGAAGGAAAAGTTTGCCAGTTTGTCTTAATTCCAAAGAGGCTGAATTGTGCTTTTGCAGGTGATGCTCACGAAACGCATTTTTCAGCGTCGCAGCAACATATCCAGGCCATCGCTATCCTTACAATCTTTGTGCTGTAATGAGCAGAACAAGTGTATCTCAGTCATGTCTTCTCCCTCCTGCGCTCGTCTTTTTCCACACGTCGACATCCCTGGAGGCGCACATGCTGGCGTATTTTGGAGTCGCGGTTCAGAAGCAGAGCAGTCATCCAGGTGATACTGACATCACAGCGGAATGATATCGGTGTCCAGTTTCAGTCCTGTCATCCAGAGACGCCGTGTGTTTCCAGTTCAGTTCACACACCAGTGAGCAGAGGAAGGCCTTTAAGTTGTGATGAATAAATACAAGTGAAGCAAAAATGAATTGAGACCTGTTTCATGTCGGCTGCGTGTACAGAGATGGCCTTTAAACAGAGCTGCCGGGCCGACCTTTGCCGTATATGAAAAGCGACACCCCCTTACTGTACTCTACTGTACCGTCTCTGCTTAATACATCTCTATTTCATTCTGTTCTCCCCCACCAGTTCTGGATCAGTTGCCCTTCATGATGATGTCACATCCTCTGATCCCTGCCAGCCTGGCGCCGGCCTCCGTTTCCATGGCCATGGGCCAGATGAACCGACTGAACACGTTGGCAAGCATGGCCAATGTGGCGCATCTCCACGCCAAGCCCCCTGCCAGGGCTCCCACCTCCGTCATTAAGGTGAACTCAGAGGCCCATCAGCCCGGTGGAGCTGACCACCAGCCAGCTTCAGTCCGCGTGACACTTGGGAACTCGTGATTTCAAAATTAGAGCTTTAGCTACATAGATGTGTTGTTCCATAATTTCACAAACTTGGTTTTAACTTTATGATTTCAAGATGACTCAATATTTTGATAATTTACAGAAATTAGAATCAAGTCTTTATCTCTCTGTCATCCAGTGGTTATGGCTCTAAACCAGTAATTGTCTACTGATGGATATCCAAGTTCTGGATCACCACCAGAACGTAATCAGTTGTTCCTTCCACAAACATATCTATTAATACATTTTTGAAGATATCCTGTATACAGACAGAAACTCCAGCCTTCCCGGCCAAGTCGGTCACTTTGCTTCAAAACAGGCCTGTGATTTAGTTGCTTCACTTTTAAGATTGATTGGAGGAGGTGTTGGACGGATTGTATATTGGCAAAAATGTTATGTAGTGTCAGTCCTCGCAAAGTATTACAACATGTGTTCGTCAATCAGAGGAAGTACTGTCATAATTTTAATGATACCATTGTGTTCCAAACCCCGGGCCGCAGCCCAAAGATGGTTTATGACACTTATTGAAACAAGCCAAACATTTTTCCTGTAAACAGCAACATCACGTATTATGTGCTAGCTTTTCCAAGAATATCATTTTCTTGATAAGTGGATCCATCTATTCTGTCCTACAAAACTAAAACACAGCTACAAGGATAAAAATTGGATGTTCTTTTTTTTTTATGTTTTATTGTAATAAATAAATAAATAATTTTTCCAGGAAGTTGTAGAATTTTTGTGAAAATATCTCTGTTTTAGAACCAGATGTCGCTTTATATACAGTTACGGATGAGGACACCCACAGCAAGAGAACTATATCAATCGAGTGATCAAGATATCCGCTGATTATTAAGCCGTACTTTTCTTACAATTTTGTCACAATAATCATCTTTTGGTCGTTTTGGCAGGAGCGAGTGCGCGACAGTCCCTCCCCTTCCCCCTCATTGGAGGAAGCTCAGATGTCATCCAATCACAGCAGCAGCGTGTCGAGTTCACCGTCTCACACAGAGCGCACTGCAGAAACCACACGTACGTACTCACCTGTGAGATCTGCCCAGGTGGCGGAAGGACACTTTGGCTGTAACAAAACCTGTCAGCGATTTTTACGAGTTATAATCACTTTAACTTTTTATTTCCCCCTCCAGACCCACAGGACAACGGGCTGTCATCAAGTCACAATGTGTTGGGACATTCCCCAGGTGTGGTGCAGGGAGGCCGGGATACAGATGTGGAGCACAGCAAGGAGAACAAGAGGGGCCACACTGACAGAGGTATTTATGTTTGTATAGCTCAGGTCAGCATTGGGTTAACAGAAAAAAATTCAGATCGTGTATTTAGATGTCTTATTTTAGAAGCGATTTACACATTTATGGAATGACAATGTCAGTCTCACTCCAAAGGTCAAGTTCTTGCTGTTTTCCAAAAAAAACTCTTGTTGTGGTCATTAATCATTCAATGATTATTCATGAGTAATGATTATTTCTCGGACAAATCAATTTCCTTTACCCAAAGTCTGTCAATACAGTCCAACTAGCACTCAGCTTCCGTCCAATCCATCCATCTTTGTCATCATTTACACTCACACTTGTGGCGATGGCTTATTTAACGCTATCTGTTTTAAAAAAAAAAAAAGCAAAAGGTCTTCCAACAGTTTGACAGGGAAGAGATCTCACAGTAACAGGTCGATAAGGATTCACAGTCTCGCCACTTCTCTCCTCCTCCTCTCCTCCTCGCTGTCGGCGGCCCCCCTCGGCTTCCCGCAGAGAGCAAAGACAAATAATTCTGCAAAACAGGGCTCCATTAGACCAGGAAGCAGTGTTACATTAGCGAGCCATTTGCCGGGCCGCGGCCTAACGAGCCAGGCGGCCTCCCGCGCTCTCAGCTGGACCTCATCTGCATAACGACCGCCTCCCTGTCGTTAGGGCCCGCGTTGCCACGGCGCTGCAACGTCAGTTGTTTGGTTCTCTCTGTCAGGGAGGTTTGCATTAGCTTAATGAGGACTGCTCAAGGACAAACAGTCAGCAGAAATCCACAGCGAGAGACAGGGAGAGAGAAGCCGAGAGTTTGTATGTGTGTGCACGCGCCCTGTGTAAATGTATTCTAATACTGAATCACATTATTCGGTAATCGAATCTAAAAATCACAAAGGCCTCCTCGGTAAGGTTTCAGACGCTGTCAGGTATCTGTGAACATATTGACAAAGCAGTGATGGCACCAGCAACGTGAATGCCATGCATCACACATCGCATTTATGCAATTGATTTCCAATTGATTTTGCTGCATGCAAATGAAACACATGTACATTTGCTGGATTGCAGGCTTTTGTACTTGACCTACAACATCACAGAATGGGTTTATTGTGGATTGAGCAGAGTTTCAAAGAGCACCCCGGCGCTGTCACTCTATCAATCTATTGTATGATAATCTCTGAGTGTGTGTGTGAGAGTCAGTTTTGGCTGTGTGTGCTGTTTCAGTGGTCTTTGAACAACGTATCCATGCAGCAAAGATCAGAGGCCATCCCTGACACCTCACTCCCATTAACCAAACATCAGCAGAATTTTATTCTCTCTCTGTCTCCCTCTTTCTCTTCCTCCCTCCCTCCCTCCCTCCCTTTCTCTTCCGCTGACTGGCAGTCTTCACGTGGTGAAGTTCATTAGCCCTGGGGACGGGTGGGAGAGGAATAAGAGAGATGAAGTTGGGAGAAAAGAGAAAAACAGACAGTGACCTTGGTTAGGGAGATGGGTAAATGATCAAACGAGCTGGCAGCTGTGTGTGTGTGTGTGTGTGTGTGTGTGTGTGTGTGTGTGTGTGTGTGTCAGTGTGTGTGTGTGTGTGTATTTATGCCAAACGTGTGTGTGAGTGTGAGTGTGAGGTAAAGTAGGCGTAAAACAGTAACTCAATAAAGGATCAGTCACATCCAAGGAGCCTGGGGAGCCCACGCTGCTGACTGCGCACTTCAGCGGCTACGAATGTGTGTGTGCGTCTGTATGTGAGCCACGGGAGTGTAGTTGGATGCCCTCCGCTGAGCTCGCCAGCACCTGCTAATTACCTTTCTCTACAGAGCAATGCTTTTAGCAAGAAAGAGGGAGAAAGAGGAGGAGGAGGGGGGGGTATTGCTTCTCATCTGTGAAACACCTTGAATGTGACAGTTGCCAAGACGTGAGGCCGAGGCGGAGAAGGGGAGGTGGGTGGATTTGGAGCAGAAGATGCTGTGGTCAGCTAAGTGGAGAAAACACTGTCATTTGTCACAGACAGAGAAAAGTGCCAGATATCACATCGCACGTTCGCGCTCGTCTCTGCTCCAATAACCACCCGGACTCCCAGGACGTCTTCGTCCTCAGTGGCTCGGATGACAGTCAACGGATAAAGTGAGCAACTGCCTGATGTGGGGGGAAAAAAAATGCAGAAAATGGCTAATCTTCATCTCCCCCACTGTCACGAATCGGGAACACGCAGTTCTCAGGTTTACAAACAGATGGTCATCCATAATGCAGCTTCTTAGCTGTTTTTATGGGAGATGTCAAGCTGTGATGCATTATCAATAGGCAGAGTGCCATCTAATAAAGGGTAACCACATTTTCAAAAGCCCAAACCAGGACTTCTGCGTATGTCTACATGCAGACAGTAATTAGTGTACACACCTATTTACTGTTGGGCTTGATATCTTTACAAGAAATTAAATAAATGTGTTAGTAAGCCATAAATTAGAGAAATGTGCTCACATACTGTCGCTGGAACGAGGATCTGTTTGCTTATATATAACAAACGCAACACCTGAAGTCTTGGAAACGGTATAATGAGCAGGAAAGAGTTTGTACTGTGGACTGCTCACATTTGCCAGTAACACAAGGAAAGATAGTAGATAAACTTAAATAGCGCTTTTCAAAAGGGTACTTTCAAAGTAGAGGAAGAAGTGAAGAAAGGGAAAAGAAATCTGTTGTTTCTACTGGAGTCGAATGCTCTAATTGTAAAAAAAAAAAACATCCACCAGATGAATGTAATGTCGTATAAAGGGATCAGCAATGTATGAAAATATGAAAACAAAACTTAAACACCACAGATTAAAAAGTAATATCACCAAAAAAAAAGTCAAGGAAAACAAGTGACTTTTTATAGATGTTCATTTTGACAGTGACTTCATTTCAGAAAAGAAAGCAAGGCCCCCTACTGTACTGTATTCATACTGATTAAAGGATATCACTCTGTGTTTTTCTTATTGTCAACAAAATCCAAGAAGAGACTCAAACTAACAATGAATAAGTCGACGTCTGAATAGTGAATAGTTACCTGCCCGTACTGAGGCGCTCATCTGTTCCTACTGAAGACATAAATCTTTAAAAACAGATCACGTATGTGTACTTTGATTTTTTTAATAAGGTTTTTCCTAAAACTGGGAGCTGTAGGTTTTAGCATATGTTAATTAAACAAGACCAAATGTTTAGATATCGGACAGAAGTAAGTGGGGAAAAAACTACAGTGCACATGTTGTGACTAGCGAGGCACTGTGTAACACAGCGCAACGGTGTGGCTTGTTGAGGTGTTTTTAACAGCAATTTAAAGGGACAGTTCACCCCAAAATCAAGAATACATATTTTCCTTGTACCTGTAGTGCAATTTATCCATCTTGATCGTTCAAGAGTTTTGGAGATATCGTAAAGATGTCTGTCTTTTCTCATATATAATGGAACTACATGGCAATCTTAAAAAAAATTGGATTAAATTGAATGTGTCTATTATTTATTTGGAGGTGAACTGTACCTTTTTGTTTATATATCAGGGACTGTATGAGGCTGTGACCACCCAGAACATACTTTGTAGTTGAATCCAACTACAAAGTATGTTCTGTGACCACCCAGAACATACTTTGTAGTTGAATTTATCCAACTACAAAGTATGTTCTGTGACCACCCAGAACATACTTTGTAGTTGGATAAATTCAAAGTTGACTCTGATCTTTTCCTGGGTTTGTTCACAATGAGGAAATGTTTGCAAATGGAACCTGTAAGCCCTTTGTGTTAAACTGATTCAACCAGAAGAAAATTGACCTTACTGATTATGCATCAAAATGTCTTTCTCTCCCCTCCAGATAACAGCTCCTTGGCCGCTCACACAACCAGGGAGAGCTGTGATCGACAAGTCTACCAGAAACCCCCGTCAGGCAGGGAGAGCTGTGAGAGGGTATCTTACCCTGCAGGACAGAAGCTCCCAGCAGGTCTCCACCACACTCCCTTCATCTTCCCGGAAGGCTTGTCCTCCATAGAGACCCTGCTCACGAACATCCAGGTGAGGCTCTGCCGGGGCTTTATTATTATCATACTCGGAGATGAATAGGAAGGAAGATGAGCCACTCTTTGGGATTTCCTGAAATGGTAAATAAGCAGATGAGGCAGACGTTTAGGATGTGCGGTAATCGTGAAGGGCGTGTGCCGACCTGCCTCTCAGATTGTACACGTCTTTGTTACGGCAGAGTCATGGTAAAAGAAAGCGCTCTCTGGCTGGGAGAACGCGTTTTTTAACCTCATCTAGCCCTGATGTGATGGCAAAAATCATGATTCATGAGTAAATCCGGGAATATTACACCTGAGTAAAATGTTGCCCGAAGGAAGAGTCAACGTCTTTGTGATCTTTCTGCTCTTACATTGATGTGGTTTCACATTCACTCTCTTTTTTTATACACCGGCTCATTTTGAATCAATCTAACCTTGAAAGTTTAGCATCACGCTGCCTTTGTTAGAGTGCCAGGAACAACAGAAATATTTACTCAGGATTAGGTGATTAGGTGAAGTCAGGGATCTCATTCCCCCTGGCTTTAGTTCAGCGTATAACCTGTTGATGTGCGCCTGTGTGTCTCCAAGCAGGGTCTGCTGAGGGTTGCCATAGAGAACGCACGGGCGCAGGAGAAGCAGGACCAGCTGGAGAGGACGGAGCTGAAGATGGAGCTGGTCCGAGAGAGGGAGCTCAGGGAGACCTTGGAGAGACAGCTTAGCCTGGAGCAGAAAAACAGAGGTAGACCGACTGCACTGCATCAAGAATCACATGCAGCATCTTGGGAGAAAGCAACCCGGTAGACTTTACAGACACACCAAAATAAACCCTCAGCATATTAACCCTGCAGAGGTAAATAACTTCCAACTTAAAGTTTGACACGGTCAAAAAAGCTGTGACAGACACACGGCGAGAGAACGTGTCAATCAAAGGCTGTGAGGTGAAGTCACACCAGAGGGACATGTTTGAAGCTTGCGTTGGATTTTATCCCAAATTCTTAAATTAATATCGCATTCAACCACATCAACACAACTAGACATGTCCATAAAAACTCCCTGAAAAGATCCCTGAAGTTTTAAGCGGTTATCACCGGACGGATCAGCAGACGGGAGGATCCTGCTGTCTGTGCGTTGATAAGCAGACAGGAACATCTCTTCATGGAGTTCTCTGTCATACAGTCGGCAGGGATATCAGAAAATATCATGAACAAGGGGAGGAGAGACATTACAGACCAAACACTCTGTACCAGTGATTACTGTTGGACTACAGAACTATTTAACACATGTTTTAATAAAACTATATCTGTTAGAGCAGCCTTAAAAACATTATTTTATTAAGCAACATTTGACATTAAGAAGACATTTTACTGCAAATTAGGTCAACATGTGACATAAATGCATTTAACTGACGAGTGCTTTTGCTAATGGCTAACTACCGATGATGGTAACAGTTAATCAGTTAATCATCCCTGAACACAACAACCACTCAAACCTCATGATATCTTCAAAGTCCCTCAAATCTCTTGATGTGAAGATCTGCCACGCAGAACGATCATTTGTACAATAAATGACTCACAAATTTTTTCTGAAGCACATGAATAATTCGATTGTAACCTTTTTTGACATCCTTTGTCATTTCTTCTTCTTCTTCTTCTTCTTCTTCTTCTTCTTCTTCTTCTTCTTCTTCTTCTTCTCCTCCATTTAGTTCTGATCCAGAAGCGCCTGAAGAAGGAAAAGAGGAATAAAAGGAGACTTCAGGAGGCCTTGGAGGAGGAGGTCAAACTCCGCGACCAGGCAGAGCACACACTGCTGCACACTTCCAACGCACACACAGGTACACACACACACCCACACACAAGACTCTTCCTTCATAAATGTTTCATTTCTGCTTTGACTCAGAATCAAGCTTAAAGCTAACACGGCCTCATTTTCATATCGGATGTCGGCAAGCATTCAGCGCAACATCGCCTCTAATTAAGTGTCTTTACTAATTAACGACCCAACTACAGGCCATCAATCATCAGCAGCCCCTCCTCACACAGAATCCGTGACCCAGGACGTGGACGGGAGCAACCACGATGCCAACAGGCTGGACACCAAGGCAACAGTACAAGGTACAGGCGTCCACATAACAAACCGTGCTGCGAAAACAGCCTTCGCATTGTGACCAGTAAGAGTGCTGTGCAATTATTAGACAGGAAAAAGACTGAAGTAGAAAAGCTGCTGTCACTGCTAAAATGTCCTGTTCCCAAAAAACAACTCAGAGGAGATTAAGACAAACAACCTCATTATAGAACTTTGATATTTTTATTTTCTTACTTTCTTTCTTATCCACCAGTAGGAAAGATAAATGTTAACGTCAAGCAAAAACATTCAACGTGATCTTTTAAAGGATAAGTTCAGCCCCCCAAAACATTGAGTGTTGCAGAATTCTCCAAAGCAACTAATGTAGATACAACATAGCAGCAGAACTCCGGAGTTACAGAGTTTGGTCTCATCAAACAATGTCAAAAACAGCTTCAACACCTTCCGAAATAGTTTTGTAAATTCCAATCTGTTCCTGTCTTGGCAACAGGAAGCATCTTGTTGAGCCACCTCCCGAGACATGGTGGGCGATGGAGACTTCCAGTTTAGCGATATTAATTTTGTAGCTGCAGCTATGCCTGCCTCTGATGGCAAAGAGGGGCTCTTTTCTTGTCAGAGCAACCAAATAATGGCAAATTGCACTCTGGCCAAGTTAGCTCCGTATCGTTTGGAAAACCAATTAAATATGTGACACTACTACTACCAGACAATGCCAGAATAAGTGTGATACATTGTGTCACACATGGGAGAGACTGATTCAGATATCTTACCAAGACAGTTTTGGAGCAATGCAGTCTGTGTCAGACTTTAAGGTTTTAGTCCAGCTCTAGAAAAAGCATTTGTGGAGGCACTGCAACAAGTTTGTGGGCTTTATTTACTTCTCAGCTACGGTAAATTCACTATTATTCTCATCAAAAAATGCCATTTTCTGTGTTTGAATCGTGAAATAAACTGTGATAAACCTTCTGCTGGGGATTTATTTAGTTCCTATTAACTGAGCTAGGACAACAGATTTCATTATTTCACCTCCTCCCTCCTCCTGATGCTTAACTGACCAGTCTACTGGAAGGGTTTTTCAAAGATTTCACATGGAGACTGCTCCTGAGAAATTGAGCAAAATCAAATGAAGCGTGAGGCAGTTCACCGGGGCTGGCGTTTTAATGGAGACAAGCGTTTAATATATTTATTTTGCCAACATTATTGTCTTCACCGGGACAGATTAATGAGAAAATCCCACATGCAACATCTTAAACAGACAGAAAAAGAAACGGCCGTGATCTGTAGCCTGGCCTCGTCAAACAAGTGCAATGGCTCCAGCCCACCTCTGCTCCGCGCCGTGCCAGGGCCGCCGCAGCAGACAGTGTGCTTGTTCAAAGGCAATTTTTAATTGAATGTCAGTGAAGCAAGAAGAGAACTGGCCACTAATTAACGGCTGTCTTAATTGTCCTCGTGACGAGTTTGTTTGGACATCATTTGCATAATTAACACCCAGTAATAAATCATTTAAAGGGGAATTGTCTGTCAGACAGCAGGGCAGGATGTGGTTCCTTTGTGCCAGGAAGTTTTATCGCCAAAAACAGGGATCAGGGGGCCGAAAAACACTTTCAACTAGGCCTTACTAAATAATGATCTTTTATTAATGATTTGGTCAAGGTTGTAGGAGACCTTGTTCAATATTTATGTATATGAATACATTAATATCACGCAGGATTTTATTTTTTTTTCTCCTTCCAGTCCCTGTGGTCTACCATCTAAGAATCTGTCCTTTGTTGAAGGGACTTTAGCTGTTTTTTGTTTTATTAATCTGGATTTCTGTGCGGATTTCAGAGGGCAGAGTGTTCCTGCAGACCTCCGGGATGTACTGAGGACGAAGCGGGAGGGACGGATTGGACGAGCGAAAGAGCAGAGTGATGAACATTCCTCCTTTTTACGAGAAATACAATCGACAGGCATGCTCAGCCGCGCGGTGGCATCCGAGATCAGACTCCCCCACATTTCAAAGGGTGACATTCGACCTCCTCCATTGTTCTCTTGTTTAATTTATTGCATTTATCACCGAATCTCGGGCCGTAGTGGGAGAGTACTTTATTCTGCTGATGTGTTTGAACTGTGTTTCTTTCAATCAAGGTTTTTAGATCCCTAGACGAAGATGACCATAGTTGTTTTTTTTGTCGGTCAGTGCTGTTTATCTGGACAACAAGTGATGGATTGAACTTGTATCAGAGTTGTGTACATATATATAGTCATCCTTTTTGTTATTATTATTATTATTATCAAAAAGAAAAAACATAATGGCATGTTGTACAGTCAGTAAATGACTTGTATTGTGTATGTTATGCAGTAGTGCAGTTTGACAATACAGACAATACAAATCCTTTTTATTAAAGTGTGTCGGTGCTTCTTTCTTTATTTCACAACTGATTGCGTCGTTCATTTGATTGTTTATATACGTGGTAATATACTTTTATTGATTTCTCTGAAATGTGGATTGATAATATAGTTTAATTTGGGTGTTTTCTTGAGACAAAACAAGGCACTTCTGCATTCAGTCACCCCTTGAGACTGTGTGTGTGTGTGCGTGTGTTTGTGTGTGTGGAGGAGGGTACGGTACGTATGTGAGGGTGTGACATTGATCCTTCTTGCTCCATCGCCAAAAACATACACGTAAGTATCGACAGACAGACAGGGAGGTGGCGAGCGGGGTCACATGTAAGCCGTCCTGTAGTGAAACATGATGACGGTGCGCTCTCTCAATGCGGTCGCACCCATTTTTTTTTTTTTTGTTACAATGTTTCCCCCCTCGGGATAGAGAAGGTTGTCACTCGGCTCAATGAATAAATAAATAAGGAAAAGACAAAGAATCATGTAGAAAGAAAAGAACCGTGTGAAAGTTTGTGTCTGTTTTATTGCCTACCGAATGTTAGCCACGCAGGACACGGAGCCGTATCGAATTAAACTAATGAATAATATTTTCCGACTGGTTTTGAATTGAAGCCCTGCTAATGTCTTGTAATATAAATCAACTTGAATGGCACTCAGTAGAGTGCATCCCTCCGCCAAGGCCCATTGGTTTCCTTTAATTCAATCAAGACTAATCGGGTATCAAATAAAAATGTTTAGATCGTATATAGATCTGGTCTTTTATTTGGATAGCTGACAAATTGTAGTCACTTGTAGATAATGGGCATAATAATACTCAGCTTCACAGCTTCACTTGTGTTAAGCTGACAAAAATTCAATGTTAAAGCAGACTTTTTTTTTACACAAAATAACAGCTTCAAAATCATTTTGATGGTTCAGTGTCTTGTAACAGGGTGAATGGCGTCTCTGTCTCAGCCACTCCAGCATGGCCTCTATCACTTGTTTCTGCACTATTTAACTAGAGTAGAGGGTAGGATCACAGTATTACATACATGTTTACTTCAACATACAAGTTTTCAACACATAACACTCTCACGACGTAATGGGTTTTGTCTGTACTTAGCACCTACATTAAATCCGACAAAATGTCACACACCTGGGATTTGTATTTACCACAGTTTTGTTGCGCTCAGAAATTATAGGGGGCGCCAAAATGAAATGCGGCCAAATTATGTGTCTGTAAAGAATTGGGGGTGGGGGGGGATCTGGATCTGTCCGTTTATCCGGATCTGCACCAAAATTTAACGAGGACTATTCTGGGCTGAGACAGATCCTCCATCCAAGTTTCCTGGCCACACATTCTGTACTGCCTGTGCAATCCTGCCGACAAACCAACCAACCTACCAGCAAACATACACACACAGGTTAAAACGTAACCTTCCTGGCAGCGGTAATTAAAGCTTCTTCACTGATGTGTTTCTGCATACATTAAAGTGATATTTAAAAGCATTGTGAACCTAAGTCGAGACTGTTCTGGGCCATTGAAAGCAAAACCACTAAGTGTTCCTCAACCGGTGCAGAGAGCTGAGGGATAAATGTGTCATAAATTATGTAAGGGGTCAAGGATCACAAAAGCTGTTGAACATCGATTGTTTAGGAACATTTGAAGCAGATAATTCCCTATACAACACACAATTGATGCTCAGGATCCTAATTTGCAGGCAATATTAACTTTTCAAAAGTCTTGCTGATATATTTCACATTGTTCTCGGCCCATTTGTGGTGCCAAAACATCTTTGCACTTGTCCAAATTTTGCTCACGCAACCTCGTCTAAATGTGCGCTGGTGCCATTTCCTGGACAGAGGCAGATAAGCTGTGATGCAGGACTGAAACAATACCTCTGTTACAAGCAATTCTTCCTGAATACAGAGGGGCTGACAAGTGAATAGCGATGATTCACACAAATGGATGTGTGAATGAGTCATCAGCTTTTCAGATGACCACCTCAGAGGCTTGTCTTGACTCAAAAGGTTTTTGCGACTTCATTCAGCGCCTCTCTACTCTTTCACGCACACACACACACGCACACACACACAAATCCCTCACAATTCACAGAGTAGCATTGTCCTGCCGAGAGATGTGTAATGGAAAAGATAAATGGAGGATAAAGCTAAGGTGACAGGATCGAGCATGCGTGTGTGTGCGTATTTGCGTGTGTGTGTGTGTGTGTGTGTGTGCGCCTGCATGTGTGTACTGCACAACAGACCAGCAAACCATCTGCTCATCTCCTCTTAATGAACAAAGCAAACAGCAGGAGTCAAGGCTGTCTCCAAATCTGGAGTCTCTTTATTGGTAAGCACACACAAACACTCACACGTACACACAAACACACATCTCTGCGCTGTTTAATCTGATTATCTTTGATTGAGAACAGGGGCAGAGCAACCTTTTTAGACCTCACTCCTACATCAGTGACAGAGAAGGTCTGAAACACAATTAGCAAGCTGTTCCTGAGCTCTGCTTTGCAGTCACATCTGACCACAGGCAGCCAAATAGACCTAATGGGTGGGAACTAACCAATGGGAACTAACACGCTACTGCATCTGCGGATGATGGGGAAACGCAACACTATTAGACAGCTGTTCGCCGTATCTTTTCAAATGTACTTGGACGTAACATAAGCATTGGATCAATTGGCTCAGCCGCGGTCACGGCCGGGCATGAAGGTATACACACGGTTTGATGTGAGTAAAACTGGCAGCCTGTGGTGTAAGACAAAGCAGGGCCCCTGCAAAGGAAGTCTGGACCTTGACAAGATATGACACTGTGTGCATAAGGCCAGAGGACCATAAGAAAAAGTCATTAATCTGGACTTTGTGCAGCCACATCCTGCTCAAGGCCCCAAGGATAATTAACACTGTAACCACTCTGTCAGAGAGCTGACCACAGGGCTTCGAGACATGAAACGCTCCCTGTCTGCTGCTTCTATGCACATGCAACCCATAAACACATATTACACACTGAGCGAATGGTCATACATGCAAAGGCTAAAGATCAAACATTATTAGACCAGTGCTTCAGGGAGAAGGAGTGTCCTGTCCTGAGGTGTATAAAGGAACAGCGGGGTGGCATTGTGGGTAAGGAGGCTGACCTTCATCAGGAGGATCATCCAGCTACAGCAGCATGTTTCCTGAAATGACTGTGACAGTAAATCCCAGCCGCAGGAGTGCTGCAGTTGTTAGATCAGTAGTTCTTAGACGGCGGGTACAAACTTTTTCGTGGTCACTAGCAGATAAAGTCCACAGATGGAGACGCTGCGCTGTGCTGCACAACATGTTGTGAAAAATCCTCCAAAAGCAGGGATGGAGGTGATCGATTACATCTACTGAAACTGCTGTAAATAAGTTATTTTTGGGTACTTTCTGAGCATTTTCTTTACATCTGTAATTTCACATGCACTTAAGTATGAAGTACACCACATCATCTATTCAGTTACTTTTAAAATCATAATTGAGTACTGAGCATGACTTGAATTAATATTCCAACTTTTCCTCTGAAATTCTGCTGCCAATAACTCGGCAGCTGACCACAACCACTGAGCAGAAGTTTGGAGTAATTAAGACTGAAGATTTGGATAATCAGAAATCCCTCTTATTGATTGATAATGCCTGAAACATAAACGGCTAAAAAGTAACCAATACTAGTTATAAAATACTCAGTAGTCTTCCCACCACTACTGAGAGTCATATTTGAGTTAGAGTGGAGGTATTGTGTTAAAATATTACTCTAGTGGAAGTATTATTATTTTCATTTTCATTAGTAGCAGAAGTTTAGTTGAGTTATTCCCATTTATTGTTCAGTGTTTGTGTTTTTCATTTCGCATTTTCATTTGTAAAATAAGTTGGATTAAAGGGGCACTCTGGATTCAAACTCTATTCTAATGAGGTAATAATACAAACTCAAAAATATCCATCTTTTCCATGACTGAATAAACAAGTTGTTCAAACAGAACACTGTTTGAAGCTTAAAAAAGGTGGCAGGGTCCGCCACATATAAACAAAGTCAAAATATATGAAACTGTGTTGTCCTTTAAGGTTGTTTATTCAGTTTATCCAGTGATGTTTGTTTATTTAGTGTGTTTAGGCATAAAAAAAAAAAAAAATCAGTTAATCAAAATCTTATAATATCTTTCCCAAAACTAAATGATCACAAAACATCAAATGTATCACGCAGTTGCAACTGATCACAGCAATAACTTATCGACATTTTACATTGTTGTTTAAGTAATGTTATCAGTAAACATGTCTATGAACTTCATCTCATCCTCAACGCGGAGCAACAGCGCCCTCAGCAGGCCATTTGTCTCCTAACTCCAGCTAAATGCGAACGAAGACCTTTTTGAGCTTCTCGGACTTCCACTGCGGCCAAACCAGCCGTGGTTCGCGTTTGTTTGGTCAAAACAGTCGCACTTTTCTTTTCAGTGCGCAGATGCACTAACATTTACGGTAATGGTAATGAAACCGCTCTGAAGAGCTGCTGGTACTGACTGGGTCAGACTGCAGTCTCACAATCAGACCCATGAAACATGATACTTCTTCAGTGCTAGACTTGTCTTCAGCTTCAAGTGGAACAGCTCTGACCTGTATGGTGATCAGACCCGGAGAGCAGAGACACCTGGTCCAACAAGGTCAGTGCAATGGAGGTGCCAAAATTAAAGGCAGAAAGTGTGAGATTTGTCACATGCTGGTCATTAATACTCTAAAAGTAGTATTTTAAATGGGTTTTACTAAGTGCTGTATTGTAGGCAACTGGCATTGTTTCAGTTCAACATGTTAAATGGGTTTTCTTTACTGAGAGGAAATATAAACAATATGTCTGTTTAGAACGCCTGCATTTATTTGATCTCATATATATGTAATATGAATGATATAATTATGTTTCATTTAACATATCTACAGTGTTCAGCCACAACATTAAAACAACTGTGAAGTGAGCATTGATCATCTTGTTAGAATCAAATGTTCCGCTGGGAAACTTTGAGTTCTGTCATTTCTGTGGAGCCTCTTTGACAAACACCACCCACCCAAACACTGTTCAGACCAACTGCACCCCCTCATGGCAAAAAACCCAAGGTGTCAAACTGGCCTCCTCATTCTCCAGATCCCAATCCAGTTTAGCATCTATGGGATGCACCAGAACCAACTCCATGTTGGGGCCCCCATGGATCGTTCTTGGCTCTGACTGCATTCAGTGGAAGCTCAGTTGGCTTGAGATCTGGGTAATCTGGAGGCCAGGTTGACACCTTGAGCTCTTTCCCACGTTCCTCGGGTCGTTCCTGAGCAGTTTTTGCAGTGTTGCAGGTGCATTGTCCTGCTGGGGGGGCCACGAGGAGGTATACTCGGTCTGCAGCTGTGTTTGGTGACTGATGTTTGTCAAAGAGACGTCTACATAAATGCTAGGACAACAGAACATGGCATTGGAACACAATGATGAATGTTATTTATTTCACCTGTCAGTAGTTCTGATGTTGTGGCTCTCAGTGTATACACATGTTAAATGCTTTTTACAGATACACTCAAAACCTCCACAAATAAATTCAAAACATCCACAAAAACACACAAAACTTCCACAAATACACTCAAAATCTCCCACAAAGACTAAAAATCTTCATAATGACACACAAAATAACCACAAATACTTACAAAAACTCCACAAAACTTCACAAATTCACAAAAAAACTCCACAATGACACAAAACATCTACAAACCTCCACAAATTCACTAAAAACTCCACTAATTAAAAAAAGAAAACGTGCACAAAATCTCCACAAATATACTAAAACCCCCACAAATTAACAAAAACTTCCACAAAATACACACAAAACCACCACAAAGAGAAGTGAAACTACCACTGCTCTTCTTTCTCATCTCGCAGGTGATGGACGGTCCACCACGAGCCAAACATTGAAGACGAGCCGCCAGAGGAGCCTGAAGGGAAAGTGTGAGTATCTTTCACCTTTACTTTACCATCCATCCACAGAGCATCAGTGACAGAGGGGAGGTGAGGTGTCTGCTCAGAGCTCTGAACTGAGACTCCTGAACATGCTCAACAAAATAGACTGCTTTGGTTTCTGTCCGTCTGTGATGTAGTGTTACGACTCCTGAGGTCGTGTAAACATTTCTGTATGTGCTTGTCTCTCCTTGAATAACCCTCTTTTACCTGAGTGTGAGTGTGTGTGTGTGTGTGTGTGTGTGTGTGTGTGTGTATGACTGGTTGCAGGTTGCTGCCTTGAAGCCAGGAATTTAAGGGCCGGCTCCTCCCAGTTCCTGGGGGCTTTCCTCTGTTGTCCCAGACTGCCAGCATGGTTGATTGTGTGCAAGATGTGTGTGTGTTTGAATAAAGCCATTTAAAAATGCTTCGCTGGTGGTGGTGCTTGGGGGACAGGAAGAGGGGATTCCCATTTTCATGTTGGCCCAGGGTTTCCCCCAGGCCCTGGTCATAACAGTAGCATTAAATGAGTCAAACTTATTTTACAAGCCTGGTGTTGTTAAATGTTTTCTGTCAGATCAGTAGGAAATGTTGTGCTGCTCACAAACAGACTCACACTCTCTGCTGTATAGACATCAAGCAATGAGATTTTGGCAGTAAGAGTTTTGGTGTTTTTAATAGGAGCAGGATGTATTTTCTTTAATTAAGCAAACTCACAAACATTCTTTCATTCATCAAGGCAGAAACTCCCGTCAAATATTAATGTTCCCCATCTTTGTTTTTACTAAGTAAGTATTTTATAGTTATGAGTAGGACTAAGGGTGAGTGGAATGTCCATGGCTGTTGGACATTTTGTCCCTCGCTCTTTCACAGACAGACCACAAGTGTCATGTAAAATAGTAATCAAGCATTTAGCTAACTGTACAATAAATATAGGCATTAATAAATCACGTATTAGTCTAAAATAAACTAAATTACAAAGTTTCATTAAATCATTAAGGATTTTTGACAAAGTATCACTCGAAAAGTACACAGTAAAAGTACTTCATTTTATTCATGCAAACAGTCTTGGAAGTGCTAAGTTCAGCTGTATATGAATCCTGGACTACTTACAGAAACAGTGTTGTTTTTTTGTTTTTTGTTTTTTTGTTTTTTTACCTCACGTCGTCTTTTACTTTGAAATCCAGAAGGATACCTTCGTGATACCTTCAGTTTATCACCGGGAATAATTACTGTAAAAGTCTTGTATGCTTCATGGGTCTGACTGTGACACTGCAGTCTGGCCCAAATAAGCGGCTCTTCAGAATGGTTTCAATACGATTACCGTAAATGTTCGTGCGCACTGAATAAAAATTGCGCCTGATTTGACCAAGCAAACGCGAACCACGGCTGGTTTGACCGCAGTCGGCTTCTGTAGAAGCTTCCCTTTACCCCTTTCTCTTCCCCTCCCAGCATGGATCCTCTCTCCAACTTCATTTCGGTGTTTGAGTATTAGTTTTCTGCTGCTTTGGGATTATCTGCCCTCGTCTGGACTCCGTAGCTCACCTAGACACCATGTTCACCACCACCGGCTCTCGGGGCCTGTGTAAGTATCCCGGAAACACCGTTAAATGTCAGCCGAGCAGCCGCAGCCCTCTCACCGCCTATCAAGCGGCAGCTAGCTTAGCTAGCTGATGTTAGCATTCAGCTGTCATTCATTTACTCGAGGCTGTATTTATCTGTTACAGCTGTGTTTAGCTGTCGTCATCAATAACCCAACATTACATTGTGTTTCCTCATGCAGTCGGTTAATTCGGCTAAGGTGTCACCGCGAAAAGTAGTCGTTTTTGTTTAAAGTGGATCTTCTGAATAACTAGCTAAATGTGTAATACTGAGGAGACTGTGAGCCAACTCAGCCGCTAGTCTCTCCTCCAACAACAAACTTCTCTCCCTGACATTCAAAGCTGCACTCTAAAGAATGCGTCAGTGTGGTCGTAAACTAACCATGATGTGTTTGTGTGTGTTGCACAGATAAGGCTCCTCTGTCTAAAGGCCTCCTGCTGGTTCTCAATGGGCTGACTGTGATGCTAAACCTGCTGCCACATTACCAAGATCTGTTCATGTACAACCTGCAGGCTGTCACACAGCAGCATCAGGTATGTCTCCAGTATCTGTGTTGGCGAGGGACTGAAACCATCACCCAGTGTCTCCAGATAGAGTGTATCTGTCAGAAGAGTATATTATGAGGGCTAAAGTTTTCAAAGGCACTTGGATTCACTTTGTTTTAAACTAGGGTGACTCATAGAGGAAGGCCGATGGTCAGCATTATTTTTTACTGCCAACAAATATTGATCCCAAATACCGTTTCCACTCTCCTTGATTTCTAATAATGTGTATCGGTATCTGCCCTTAAAAAGCGAGATCGGTCGACCTCTAGTTTACACACAGTTGAACAAGTAGCAGTGATTTCAGTGTTTCAAACAGAGAAACCATCACCAGTATTTTATATGACTGGGATATTGTATTAAAATGAGCCATAATAGATCATTCTTGACCATGGGAATAAGTCTGAAAACATCATTTTAATTCAAGGTTCACTAACTGCCTTTTAGATGAGCCTTATGCACAGCTGTCCTGATGTTGTCTCTGTTATCATCACATGACCTAAGGAATTTCGGTCACATGATAACAGGCTAAACCTGTGAAATGTAGTGTACACTGTTGAAACTGTGAGGACTTTGGTCTATACACTTTGTTATCCAGAAAAGTCGTTTGTTGTCTATCTTCTGCTGGCCATTAGATGTATGTGTGTATGTGTAACTATTGCCCTCCCTCCTGCTGCAGGTGTGGAGGTTTTTGTTGGGCAGGGTGGTCTGTTTAGACGTGAAGGACGCCTTCTGTAGCAGCCTGCTCATCTACAACTTCCGAATCTTTGAGAGGAGGTTTGGCTCCAGGAAGTTTGCTGTAAGTACCAAAACCATTGAAAGATATATACACAGAGTACACCTTTAATAAACTAGCTGATATTCTTAGCTGAACTAGAGTAGCCCAAAATCTTGAATAGATAATATGATAAATTGTCAATGTATCACAGATTTGACATGTTCTGTGACACTGAGATTGCTTGTGGATTGCTTATTCACATTTACAAGTACTATCCACATCAGAATTGATGCAAGGTTCACCTGTGTAGTTACTTCAACTTTTAGGGAAGAGAACACACAACTTCCTCATCTGTGTAATTAACGTTTGGCACTGATTTGAAATGTCAAATGTTTGAACATCAGCCCAAGACTTCCTTTCTAGATGTGCTAACCACCAGATATGATGTTCCTCCTACTTCTAGTCCTTTCTGTTGGGTACTTGGTGTCTCTCTGCGCTGATGGACTTCCTGCTGGCTCAGGCTTTCCAATTTCTATTTGACTATGAGGTGGAGGAACTGCCTGCAGGACTGTGAGTAGCCCAGTCACTGTTCTGCATCTCCGAAAAGAGAAACGCTTTTCTGTCGCTTTCACAGCCAATGTGGGTATTGCAATTAAAATATGAACACCCTGGCATTTAGTTCAAAGTTCAAATAAAGTGTCACTTAAGTAGAAAATCTTTATTTTTCATCCCACATATCACCATGTAAGCCCTGGGCTGTATTCATTTTGTCTTAATCCCCTCTCTGCATTATGTTTGGGTACACGGTATTTAGATGGTGGCAGACTGTGACAGCAGTGTACAGTCCACCTACACAAAAGGAAGGAAATAAAAAGGCTTGACAAACTTAGTGAAACAAACATGCATTATTCAGAGAAAGTAATACATTTCCAAAAACCCAACACCCCAAACATCTTCTTTCCTAGACTGTCTAAAGTAGTGCTGTTTCGCTGATTTTTATGAAGCACCATTGAACAAAATCTGTTCTGTCTGTCCCTTCTCCCCTCACAGGCTCGCTCCTGTCTTCTCTCTGTTTGTGCCTTTCTACCTGTTGATCCCCAGGATGCAGGTCACGCAGGTCCTGAGCCACATCCACATCACCAACAAGTCTCTGGTCTATATTGTAGGCTTGCAGGTAAGCCTGTATTCTTTTAATGTTAATGGTAATATTTAGCTTTTATCGTCCTGGTTATGCATTCTTGAGAATACTTGCTTTTATACTCGTTGGTCTTCATTGCCTCTGTCCTCCTCTCTCCTCCTTCTGTTTTTCAGCTGTTGACTTCCAGTCCCTTCATGTGGCTACTTGCACTCAGTGGACTGGTGAGTAGCCAACGTCTTGTGTACAAGAAGTGTACCCGTTAATGTTGGCTTTTCAAATATGTAATTTTATTAATTAGAATGTTTAATACACAATTTTCATCATATATACCTATTTAAATGTTTCTTTTATCCATTTGTCTTTCAGATCTCTGGCGGACTGTACCACTGTAATGTGCTCTGGATGCAGAAGCTCCTCTTTGTACCGGTCTGGGTGTCTCGTATAGGACGGTTTATTCTGGAGCCACTCTTCTCAAGTGAGTCCAACCGTTAGTAATCACAAACACAAATCCTGTCAAATCCCTTGCACAATGACCAGTGTTGCGAGGCCTGACAGGGAGTTAATGTCTCTGTCTAATTGCAGAGTATTTCATCAACCTGGGTAGCTAAGGTTGAAATTATCCGCTGCCTTGAAATGATTCTCTCTGCTGGTGAAAGTTTGTTGTGCTCATATGATATACTCACAGTCATGCTAAAGTAAGACTTACAGCATGTTCACAGTAGATGGATCCATTAGCCGGATGTTACATGACTATTGAGAAGGAAAATATGTAACATTTCCATATGAAAATGTCTTAAAACAACTAGACCTTTGCAATACTCAAGGCCAAGAGAACTCTGTAATTTTGTTCAAGGAAGAAAGTGGGCGAGTCACATCAGATAGATTTTCATCTTCAATGGTAGGTGATTAACAATGAAGACAACAACTCCTCAATGTTTGCTTTTTCACATTAATGTCCAGAAGATAGGATAACAGAGTGCGGTGCAGGACATCTAAAATAATCTTTCTGCTCACAAGCAACAAATGTACAGATCTTTCAAACAGTATCACATATTTTCTGTCTGGCTAATACCGTGTTATTAACATCTGTGGTCATTCAGGCTCCCAGCCAACCAGTGAGACGCCCCTGGGGATGGGTGCCACTCTGGACATCCAGAGGCAGCAAAGGATGGACATGCTCGACCAACAGCTGCTGCTGGCACAATACAACGAGTCCAGGAGGAACACCAGACAGCAGCCACAGGTAGGGGACAATAATCGCTGTCGTACTTTATATCTCTCCATATGGACAGAATACTTGATTCTGCCTCTGTGTCTGTGTGTTTGCAGTCTGGGTTGTTTCAGTGGACCAGGTTGTTCCCCTCCCTGAGACGGAGAGGACAAAACCGACCTCCAATGCAGCCCCGCCCCCAGGCTCAGACACCCCCGTCCACACAGCCGCCATTACTAGACAACTCTCCTGTCGCAGAGGAGCAGGTGGGTGTTCATCCATGTGCATTTATTCCATGTCCTTTAACTGGTAGTTTTGTTTTATTGTGCAATTTCTAGATATTCTTTGACATACTTTATGACCCGGATGACTCAGTCTTCTTCGACCCACCATCTTGTTCACCAAAACTTGATTTTCCTGCCCACCTACACTGAACTTCATGCAGGGCAGGCTTATGAAATATTCCGAGGCGATAGTTTGTCTGCGGCTGCCGTCTCAGCTGATGGCTCTGAACTTGCGTCCCACAGGTAGCGCGGTTGGTGGAAATGGGCTTTTCCAGGATTGATGCCCTCGAGGCCCTCAGAGCTTCAAACAACGATATCAACATGGCAACCAACTTCCTCTTGCAACACTGAGAGAGAAAGAGAGCTCAGTGAGACAAGCCGAGGTGATGGAGAAAGAGAAGAGGAAGAGGAGCAACCAAAGCGGAGGAGCAAAAACAGAGCAAACGAATGACGGTGAACGATGGAGGTATTTGTACAGATAATCTGAAGGCTGTGTCACTGCTCCCTGAAGCGGTGCAGGGCTGACCCAACCTGAACTGAGCCCGATAGCAGGCTGATTAATGGAGAAGTGTGAAGCACAAAGTGGGAGACATTTGCGTCATAGCTTCCTGATGGCCGTCGCCGTGTGAAACAGGCGTCATCATTGCTCAAGGCAGACGAGCTAGACGTCTAACTCCGAGAGGAGGGTTCCCTTTGAAAATATACAGAAAACCAAACAGGTCAGAGCTTTCAACACAGTATCTTAAAAACACCGGAGTCTTCAGTCCAGTGGATGAAACATTAAGTGGGTTATTTCTGATGCTGAAGCACAAACATCAGCCAAGATCCCACGCGCCCTCTCCACATGGATACCATCTTATAGCTATGTGAAATAGAGTTTTATACTACCCACTGTCATGTACTGCCACTTTTCAAAATGGCTATAGTGTAACCAGCCGCTTATGGTGTGTTCCATTTACCTCGGAAGCTGGTCCGGGATTGACGTCATACCTGAGTGGATCATGTTCCAGTCAGAGAGCCAATGAACCGAAAAAAAAAAGAAGGAAGAGTCATTATGTCACTGAATCTTAATTTGGTGCAGATTGTGGTGAAAAGTACATTGAAGTCTGTGGGAGATGCATGGAGAAATGCGCCAAAACCCAACATATCTATGTCGTATAACTTCTGACGAGGCGCCCCATTCAGGCACCAAAGCAAGATCCAGTGATGTAATGACCCTTCCTACTTTTTTAGGTTCCCTGCAGAGAAGCGTCTCTAGCCAGGTTAGCCATTGTTAGTGATACCAGTTGACAGCAACGCATTACACAGAGTTTTAAGTATACAAACACTGAAGAACAGATGTAAGTTGGACTGTGCTGTGTGTAAGACTGATAAAATGAGTCACAAATAAGACAGAAGTGCTAATAAACAGTATATTCGGCTGTTGAAGAGCGGAGCAGCCACCTTTGATTCTGAGCTTTGGGTTGATGAGGTGTCGTGCTGGGTATCGAACTTCTATTCTACTTTTATTGCACAGTATTGCCATAATACTATCGGATTATGTCTTGTCATTCGATACCAAATTTGACTTTCCAAGGAGTAAATCTGATCGCCGTTGTTGTGCCATGATCTAGAGGCATGCGGGAAAAACAGAAGGTTAGTCCCAGAGACGGGGCTCACTATGTGTACATAGTATCGTTGAGGAACTGTTATCGAAGTCAAGGTATCAGAGTATATAAATATTTTAACAATACCCAGCCCTAATGAGTTGAGTCTGACTTTCCGAGGTCGGAAATCCAACTTCAGAGGAAGTTCCAGACAGTTGAAATCACTCACTGGGAACTTGTAATTTCCAACTTCCCAGCTCAAATGGAATTTGGAATGCACCATTATACCCTGGTAACTGATTAGTGAGGATAAGTGCGACATGGAAAACAGATGAAGACAAAGGTGCACAAGGTTTTTGAGACAATGGATCAGAGAACATAATGAACTCAGTCAGGTTTTCATCTCATAAAGAAAAATACTTTTAGGCTGTCCGCTCTTTTGTTTTCCGTTGACACTAGTTGGGAGAACAGACATGCAGCACCTGCTAGATGGTTATATTTAACTCCATGAGGAGGGGCAAAGGGCATGATGAGAACAGAATTTATGGCTTAACAATCCAAACAATATAACCTATTTAATATGATTTTATAACAGTTGTTATTTCTTTATATTGGCAGTGTTTCATGGAAGTAGCAGGGCTCTGCCCTTTCCTGCTTGAGACCTTTGTAACAAAGCAGTTAGGCTGAATGGCCGCTGCTGTGCGAGCCAGCTGATTGGTATGGCCCGTTTGAAACTCTACAGCAACGCTGTTGGTGAAAGACGGGGGCTGTTTTGCAGGGTACGGGTTAAATGGGCTATCTCAGGGTCTGTTGATGACATAATCACAATGTCAGACACGAGTGCACATACGCAGATGCACAGCAGCCCTTGAGGAGGTCATGTTTCACACCGGTTTGTTTCTTTCATCAAATCATGCCCTCATATGCACACACTCCTCCAGGTTTATTTATTCTGTTTAATCTGAGTCTCTTCTCTGGCAGCACAGGTGTCTGAATCATAACTAGTCTTAAAAGACAGATTATATTTATTATGCAATGTCATGACAGGAGGACTTCATGGAGACTATGCACTGCATAGTAACGACTGTAACACGTGTTTTAAACTTTTGTCCGAGAGAAGTAACATTGCAGCCACTGTGTATTGATGTCAAAGACAGATGCTAGTTTTATATTTTGTGCATAATAATATTGATAATATATGACCACTGAGATGAGTCTGTCATTTGTGCGTATGTCTTTTTTTTTGGAGTGATATAATAGTATCTGGGTGTGATGAGGGAGTTGCTGCATGGACAACTCTCTGACAAACTGTAATGAATCATATTTTGTCTGTGGAATAAATCAACTTGCTGACTGACTTAATTGAAATTATTTTGACAACCTGCAGTCGCCTTAGTGTTAATTATCCTCAACACGTACTCCTTATTCCTAACACTCTGATACCATTTAGTATTTATAACTTTAATGGAGAGATGTGGATGACTTGGACTGAAGTGGACTCGCGTTCAACTTGACTTGTAAGAACATAAATCACTTGTCCAATCACTCGACTTCGGCTTAGAAGTTAAAAAACTGATTTGACTTGACACATGATGCTTGCATGACTTGTCTGCGTTCATTTGATCTTTTCAGGGAAGTTGTTCGTGGAGTAGCTGTCCATATTTCACTCTCTAAAGAAATTTAAAGAAAAGAAAAGAAATCACTCCCAGCTCATCAAAAACGGATGCTTTGAGGTGGCGGCCCGACTGCCTACGATCCCAAAGCATCAATGTTTTGCCTCAAAAATCAACTTTTCTTACGAATTGATCCTTTAAAGACTGAAAGGAAATATTTTTGATTAATAGAGAAATTAGGAATTAATCCGATTAACTTCTTCATCATACTTTTTGAACAGCTTGAATAAATTGTTCAATAATATAATTATTTCACAGGCACTAATACCTGATTTTTCTATTTTAATGAAGACTGGATGCTGCAGTTGAGACTGAACTCAAAAAAGGGACTCAAAAAATTGCCCGGGACCTACTTGAGGCTTCGACTAATTGACTTGAATGTGTCTCTAAGGGCAGCAGCATTTCAACCATCTGTTTATATTATTTAACTTATCTATTAAGTTTCTCTCCTTTTTTCAAATATTTTTCTGTTTCCACGACCCAGCATGACGTCGTGCGCGCTGCATGCACATTTAAAAGACTCCCAGACTGACGACGCTGTTGTGTCACAGCTTTTAACCAGAGGATGGCACTCTTGTGCTAAATTAAGACTTGGGTTCATTTATATCAAGAGTAACAAGATTACAATACAAAGTGGTAGATGGTTACTTACTAAATTCAGATTTGAGGTACTTGTACTTTACCCATTTTCTGCCACTTAATACTCCACTTCCCTACAAAATGCTGATTATTAGAAACAATAATCTACCGGGCCAGTAATTGGGTTGTCTGGAGAAGTACTATTCATGTGGATGCCTTTAACTTTTACCAAAGTAATCTTTTAACAATATCTGTACTTTTACTGAAGTATGAATTATGGGTACTTCTTACAGCGCTAACAAAACATATAACATTATATTCGGTGCTGATATTCCTGCAGGGTTGGATTTTTCTCGGGGAAATTTTGCATGTTCTGCCTTTTTATACCTCCAACAGGTAAACAGTCCTTGTCAGACGTCTGGAGACATTCCTGTGTTGAGGGGTCACAAACAGGCACAGCTTCATTTCAAGCCGTCACAAGCCAGATAAGTTTGTAACAACTCTTCGAGAGGACACGATATCCTCTAGCAGGGATAACGCCGCAGCAGCTGCCAGTGTTTTAAGGATGTATTCTTTCACTTCCTCCTCCTGAGAGGTTTGTTATCTCCGAGCCTGCCTGTCAGACGGTGTATATACAACAGGACAATTCTGCTTACGCTTTAGTCTCCAGTCTGCCTTTTCTCACTGCCTGTCCAAGAGCCTTGTTGGAAATCTTTGTATCTGTCTTTTTATGCTTTTAAACTCAATCCCCACAGCAGAGACATCCGCTGTGACGGGGTATACAAATGTATGGAGGCTTCATCCGTCTGTACTCTGCACTGTGATAGGATAATGCAGCAGATATCAGGGAAATCATTAGAGATATTGACCTAAATTGACTTTTGGGCTGATAGGCATTTGATTAACCACAGTGGGGGACAGTATCGTATAATATTCACAGCTGTCGGGAAGTGCACCCCTGATATAATGGACAAATTTAGGCATAGCTGGCTAAAAATCACAGGACGTACTCGTGTCGATGGCCTTGGAGAGAGCTTTGAATTTGATAGTGGTGTGTCCTTCCTTTCATATTAAGGGCTTGCAGAAGCTTCTCAGCCTTTAAAAGGCTATTTTTACTGAAATTAGACAAGATTGAGAAAAAAAAAACATGCTGTAACGGATTTTAGAAACACTTTTCAAAGCAACGTGATGTTGACTTACTTGCCTAATTAAAAGTAACAATACCACAGTGTAAAAATACTCTTAAAGTAAAACTCACGCATTCAAAATTATACTTGAGTAAAAGTACAAAAACAAAAGTATAAACGTAAAAGTGGGTAAAAGTGCTACTATCCAAAACGTCCTTTTAAAGAGAGCGTTGAATCACAGTCTTCAAACCCCAAAAATGTGATAATTACTACTAATCTTTTATATCATATCTGATGCACACAAGTTGATGATTTGTGCAAAGATTTTTAAAATATATATTTTTCTGAGCCCAGCAGAGCTTCAGCCTCAGGACCTCTAATGAGCGGCATAACTGGGAACACCTGTGAGTGTAAATGAGGCTATAAAATGCACCATATTAACGAGGTGATCATATGTTTTGTACATAAGATATAAGAAGCTACAGTAGTTAAAGGATAATTCACAAAAAAATATTTTAAATCCTGTCTTTAGCTGTCATCCTCATGCCGATGGAAAGTCAGGTGACGTTGCACAGTCCACAAAACATTTCTGGAGCTTCATGACAGCCAAACAGCATCGCAGCATTCTCCTAAACAACAGAAATAGATGGGGACTTGTTTGAAAATGCATAAAAACAAGCGAAGGGAACATAAAAATGGCTACACACAGCTCGTCCTGCGCAATCCAAGTCTATTTATGCAGGAATCTTCGCTTCAGCTGCTAAGCTAAAAGCGTTAGCTCGCACCTGGTCTGAAGTGGGTGCCCAAGCTCAACGATTTTGGGATCTCGGGGCTTCCAGAGACTTCGATTACGCTGGACGAGCTGCATGGAGCCATTTTTCAGTTGATATTTCAGGAGAACGCAGCAATACTGTTTTGCTTCTCCCGTCTCAGACGTATAGGGGTGAGTAGGTAATGACTGAACAGTATTTTTGGGTGAGCTCCCCCTTTTATACTTTATCCTCCTCTGAAATATAGTGGAGTAGAAGAAGCTTCAAATAACAGTAAAATACCTCAAAACTGTGCTTGAGTAAATGTACTTTCTGGTGCTGTCGTGACCATGATTGCTGTTACTGTGAAAAAAAAAATTCCACCTGTTATTGTTAAGTTCCCCTTGGTCACTAGATGGAGACGTCGAGTCGGGCCTGTGGCGTTGTTGTTGCCAGTTAGCCCTCTGCCACACCCACCCGCTCCCATTATTCCTCTGAGCAGACAGCTCCGGCAGACAGTCTCGCTCCGGGGTGGCTGAATATCAATGTAGAGGAATTATGCACATCCTTCAAGTCAAAGAATTTCAAAACGCACGGGGTTTGCCAGCTATTCCCTGAAACACAAAGGGGATACCTTGAGCAGCCTATGTTTTTCATCTGGCGTCTGCATTTTTGCACTTGAAAATCACATCAGACACCCGACAAACACTTTAAACTGAGAGGTCTCCTGAGTTCACAGTGACACAGTTCCTTCTTTCCCCTCAGCCGGCGTCGGGCCCAGTCAAGCGGTGCAACTTTTAATGGCTGCTGTATTGAAAAGCAGCTTAGAAAACCAGAGTGATTAATATCTGTGTGTCTCTTTGTGTTGCAGTGTTTAATTAAAGACACTGATTAAAGGAGAAAAAAAAAGAAAAAAAACCTTCAGTGACAACCAACCTCATTAGGCAGATTCTTTTGTGAAATGCCCACTTAATGCTCGGCATTAATCACGCCTCGTTTGGGGGTAATGATTTTGATTTTTTGGGAGCTTTGGGACGACGTTTTGTCATTTTTCATTCAAAAATGATGGTAAATGATATGTCTCGATGGGTGACCGTGGTTGATGAAATTTGTTGTGACTTTATGTTAGCAATTTTGAAATTTCATTGCACGTCCCCTCATAAAAAACCAGGAGCATCAGCAGCACTAACAGAATGATGATGTATGTATGTTCTGGGGGGGGTTTCTCCTCGTCTGGCAGAGAAACCATTATCGTTTACAGTACCGCTGACTGTGGCCTTGAAGCATCAGCAATCGAGTCGCTATTTGTCATGTCAGGTAAGCCGTCTGTGGCTCTATTAACCAAGGCCCACTGGACTGTATATTATGACATACCTCGACCGTATAGAACAGAGTGCTGGCTGTGTGCGTTCCTGCTCCTGCAATTCAATCCTTTTGAGAAGAGTTTAGTCTTTTCATTTTTTTTAGAGCTATTGAGCTTCAAGGCTTAAGGGCTTAGGTTAAAATTAGTACATGTTCCAGACGGTTCTTCATCTCAAAAGTTGCAGTAAATATACTTCCTTATGACAAAAACTTCAGTTCTGCTAAACAACTGGAGTCAATTTGAAAAGGCTAAGTAATCTGACATTGTCGTTATATATATTTGGGGTTTTGACATTTTAATAAATATACTTTGGGCTAGACGACAAGATTTATACCACTTTCATAAATATTGGTGGCCACACGCCAAAAAGGGAAGAACAGCTTGCCTGGCTCTGTTGGACAGTAACAAAATCCACCTACCAGCACCTCCAGACTTTGTTTAATCTGTGCAAAACCCTAATTGTGAAAACTACATTTTGCCATTTTCAGCCAGGAAACAGGAAAAAACACGACAGCAAATTTACATTTTCACATTTTGGTATTTGAATGAAATAAAGACACATCTTAGAGGTGCTTGCAACTTATTAACTGATTTGTAAAACACTGACAAATTATCTTGGTTAATGGATATTTTACTAATAAATAACTAACATTATCATTTATTTGCTTCCAGCACCCTGGAAAATGCAACTCCGATACTCACATTCCTTTTAGCTCTGGTCCACAAACTCCTGATTAAATTATCTGGCTCTTTGGCTGCTATGTTTGCCAGCTGGCTGCTATTTTTGTGGGACTTTTGGTTGGTGCTGGGCAGGTAGTGCACAGTTAGTTTTTACATTTGCCTGCTGCAGCTGAATCCTTGGCTAGTGGGAGCTTCAAAACAGTAAGGTTGATCCAAAACAAATAGCTGAAAGGAGCTAAAATGCTCCACAGCAAGAATTTCACTGTAATTACCCATAATTATATGTGACAGTAAATATAAAGTAAAGTAAACAGAGCTCAGGGGAAGTGCAGAGTCGGGTGTTAATTCTCTGTGGTTTTGACAGAAGGGTGTGACTTTATGCACATTTTTGAGTGCCTCTCTCTTGTCTGCGACCTGAGAGCAACAGTGGCTAAAATTAAGCTACATTTAGAAATTGAATGCTAACATTCCAGCTTGCAGTACAATTCAGAAGTTGCACAGAGCCCCTTCAACGCAGCTTTAAAGGTGCTACAGACATACAGAACAAATTCATTAATCGGTAAAAGCTAGTTACACCAGTACTCCACCATATCTTTACATATATTAATGCTTAAAGTCTCATGTTTTAAAATGTACATTTTTGCCGTTGTTGCCAGTATTCGTCCACAGAAGTGATATGTTTGTGTTCACGATCCGTCGTGAGCGAACGCTGTGCTGCTGCCATGCATGCATCACTTCAAACAGCCAGAGGCCAGCACCAGCTCTGACGCCGTCTCCGCTATATTCCCTCGCCAGCTCTGTTGCCATGGTGAGTGCATGCCGTTTTGTATGGTTGCCATGGGGACCCGGTATCACAGCCTCCCCTCCTGCTCTCCTCATGTTTCTGCATGATCATTTGTATGCCTCCTGTACACTAATGCTTTAAAAAAAAACAAAAAAAACATTAGCAGCACAGGGGAGTGCCCTCGGGGAATGCCTTCTGTAGAAAGACGAGGTATTCCTGACACCGACTCAGCGTGTGACAAAAAAAATACCAAAATAGCTGAGCGACTCTCTCACTGTGACTTTGCATGTTTGAATGTGAAAATGTCAGACGTATACGGGAAATTATTCAGAACAATGCCGCCTATTTTTCTTTCCTCGCTTGTGAGCCCATAGCTATGAAAAGCAAGAATGCCAAACACCTCCCACTGATATGGTAATAATATTCAAGCTAGTGCGCTTTGAGATAATGACATCATTTGTTTGCTTGATTCTCTCTAACAATTACAGTCTGTCCACGTCTGCCATGCTTGTCTGTGTACATGCACTTACATGTATGTGTGTGTGAATGCATGTATGTCGGGCCTGTATGTGCACTGTGCACCACATGTGGTTGCATCCCGGAGAGGGAGCGGCAGAAAGCCACTGATGTTCCGCCCCGGTCGTTCTCAGAGAACTCCTCAGCTAATGGGGCACAAAAATGCACCTGCCTTCGAGCCCTTCAGGGGTTTGGCATTTCACATTGTGTGCCGGCTCCTGGATGCCACTTATGATCTGTTTAGTCTGTGCTTGCTTCGGTTACGTCAAAGGGAGCGCAATCTTCTTTAATCATTAGGGCTTGACCAGGTTCCCTTTAGGCTTTGTGGCTCCGTACAACCTGTTTTTCATCTTCCGGCTCCGCTGACAGCTTGTGGCTTGTTTTTCTCTTTTCCTTTTTCTTTTGTTTGTTGACATCTCTCGTCAGATCTGTGCCTGGACCTGCCCGTGCCTAATTACTAGAAAACCCACGATTCCTGTGGAAAACAGTCATTTGCAACTGCAGCGTCTCCAAAAAAAAAAAATAAAAAAAAAAAAAATCCAACAAAAAAACATTCTCGGCCCCAGCTGTCTAATTATTGCACTTTGAAGTAGGCAGCCGTCGCTCTTGACACTGTCCCAAAGAATGAGCCCAACTTTGCGTCTACGAATGATGAAAAACTTCGGGAGCTGGTGTCCTTCAATCATCGGGAACCACATAAACAGCACGTAGATGTTATGAGGAACATGTGATTACCACCTGTGTTTGTGCTGAAGTGACCAGGAGGAGACCATCACGTGACACTCGAAGACCACAGCACAACAAAATCACCGGTCGTTGGTTTCGGAGTGGAGAAGTTACAAAAAAAAAAACAGGTCACCAGCGTTATTGTCGTCTGAAAACTTACGAGCTAATGTGGCACATAAAACTCTGACGCACCGCAGACATTCACAGTAAAACTCAAATGTCCGGAATCTTGACAGGACTGTAAACAGCTTCCTTTTCTCTCTCCCTTCTCCATAAACTATACCTTCCTTTTTTTAGGCCACGGTATAGCACTCAATACACTCGCAGGAATCTCTCTGACCTTTAATCAGGTTCAGTACCTCTGTAATTGTACACACACACGGTATGGCATGAGCGCATACTTCGTGCCGGTTGCGTTTATTTTTATGCGTCTGTGTGCCGTATGCATGCCTGTGTGTGTGTGCCTATAAATGTGATGAACACGACGTCCCCATTCAGACTCCTAGTTAAGGTGGAGGTGTTAAGCTGATGAAAGCTTTCTCTTCCGTTTGCTCCTGTGAGTGAACTTTGCACACACACACACACACACGTTCCAGCAGATCCATTACATCCGGTCTAAAACCAACTTCGCTAAACACTTCCGACATTGTCCTGACTGTGGAGGCGTCCAGCTGTTAGTGCATTTATCACTGAGGCTTGGAGCTGATTCTGGCTGTCTTTGTGCACCACTGACACACACCAGGAAGACGTTTTCTTGACTCAACAACCGGGAGAGAGTCCTTTTTAGCCGACCTGTCTTCTTTCCACAATCTCCGTTCGCTCTCTGCCAACTCACGGCCTTACCCTACCTGTTTTTCTGCTCCATCTGTCTTCCTAAGTAGTGCTAAATGGGCATCCTGTTTCTAAAATTCCTTGGCTCGCGATTATATTTCAGTCGGTGCAGCCTCTGAGCACATCAGCAGCTCTACACATGGGTTTTGTCCAGAGAAATGGATCTTGTAAATAAGGCAGTCACAATGCTTACTCTCCTTAGTAATGCCCAGTGCCTTTAAAGTTGTTGTTGAGGTGACAAAATACTACAAAAAAAACCCCCAGAAAATGGCCCAGGATCAGCTGGACAAATGAATTTCAGTCAGCTGCCTCACATTATTTGAATGTAGACTATGTACAGCACTGAGGACGAAGCTCAGAATCGGCTGTCGACTGTGATAGCAGCTTATTTTGACCCATATTTAATGTCTCATTATGGGGTGACCTCTAATGGCTGTAGAAGTTACTATGGTAACAAAGGAGGAGGTCAAGGATGGATGTTTGGGTCAAAAAAGCACATGAGACAGCTGTCGTGTCCAGTGTGACGGCCCAGTCCCAAGGATAGAATGTTCACAGTTAACGTTTCTGCAAACCACGGAAACCTCCAAGGCCGACATGTGTAAACAACACGGCATATCACGTTCACATTATATGCACGAAGGGGAAGGTGGTGGTGTTATTACAAGCCAACTAGGCTGCCAAATGGATGGAGTTCAAGTCACACCACTGGATATTTTTAAGGACACCTGGTGACACTTCCGGTGGTGTTTGTGGCGACTTCTCGGTGAGTCAGACCATCGTCATTTGTGAGCGTGGCAACCAAAACAGGTATTATAAACCAAACGCCTATTCCTTTCCTAACCAAGTGTTTTTTTTTTTTAATACCTAAACCTAAGCGGAGCAAAAGCACAGTGTTGTGTTATTTCAAGCCAAACCACAATGTTTTCCTCAACCTAACAAAGTATTTTTCTTGCCTAAACCTAACCAAACCTAACCAAGTGCATGGCAAAGGACCAGTATGCCTGTTGCTGGTTTGCTACAACAGTGATGTTGTTTTGGGAACAGTGATGTGTATCATGTTGGGAGTCAAACTTTCCCAGAGGCGAACAAAGCCTCACCAAGACAAATGAGCATTTTTTCTTTTGCCACAATCAAAGATTGAACATTTAAGCGATCACAAAAGTGAATTATCAGAGGGAACTTGACAGTCTGAGCCAAATTTAATGGCATTCCATCCAATAGTGGGTGAAATATTTCAGTCTGGAACAAAGTGGCCGACCAGCCAACAGACTGAAATGGCCAGCACTTATAATATATGTTCTGGTTTCTATGATGGGATGTCCATTAAAAGCTTTCCAGCTCTTGGTCCTTCAGTAAAGAAAAAAAACGTTTGCAACTCAACTCGATATGGACACATATCAAGCTTGTAGTGAAATAGGTAAAATCAATAGATCCTGTTAACAAAGCCACGTAATATGCTTTACTGGAGGTCAGTCGTGTCAGAAAAACCAATAAAACGATGTACAGTCACTGCATTTTACGACATTTTATCGTCTGCTTGGGTGAATTAAACGCAATTTTACATTTAATGTGCCTTAAAATGAACAACGGGAAATACCAGCATCGAGATCAAGTGATGTTCTTTAGTTATGGATGTATAAAGAAAGGGGATGAAAAAAAGATGCTGGCACCTGTACAGTGTCAGTATGGTTGACCACACCGACGAGCACAAGTCTCAAATAAAGACATCTTTATTCGTTCCTTTTCACATCTGAACGCATGAATGGTCGGACACTTTGATCACCTCGGTGTGACGAGAGCTTGCAGTGTTCTTTTAGTCATGCTTAAACACAAAGAGACCCCTCAACCCCCCTCCCTCCCTCCCCTTCCCTTTTTAGTCTGTGCTGATTCACAACGGTCTGAAACCAGCCAGCTCTGGAAGCTTGTCTCCATGGAGACAAGGGGTGGGAAGGAGAGTGATGATGTTGCTGGCAGAACAGCAGTCCCTGAATCAGCCATGTGTTTCAGTGTGTGCCTGTGTGGGTATACAGGAGACAAAACAGGGAGATGGTACTTTCCCTGTGAAAAAAAGAAAAAAAAGGATGATTTTGTTGTCTGCCATCGCGCGCAAGATATCTGGTCAGAGGGTGAACACGTGACCTGTCGGAATCTGAAGAAAAAAACAGACAGTTTGTATTGATAAGTAACGCCTCGCTCCACATTGATTGACGTTACAGGTTGTGACAAGCAGAGAGTTCAACCAATTTCTTTTGACACGCATATTCTCACAGATTATAGATAGCAGCGCGGAAAAACAAAGAACAACATTTAACAAAAGCAGCTTTCAAGACGTCAATACGAAGGCTTGGCCCCATTTCTCATTTTCTTTGAATGCTCAGTTCAAAAACAGGGACACTGGTGGGGGTGACGCGTCTGATGGGAATCATTTATAAAAATCTTCCCATGGCCTGATCGCAGACGAAATAAACAACTGAACCCTTTGGCGATGAATTGTGGTTTGACGGTTAATAGTGGTGTTCGTCTGTGCTATCAAATCCTTTTTAGAAGCGCAATTATTACATGTCGACAGAACTGGAATTTCAGGAAGCGCTAAACTGTTTGACGCACCGGATTTTTGATTCACAGTTTTAGCGAGTACCTTTGTATTCCTGTGAGAGAGTACGGCATGGTCGCAGTCACGAATTCTAAACCAGTAATTATTGTAAATATCAAAATGCCACAGAAGTTGCAGCGATGGCATTCAGTGATGATGATGATGATGATGATGATACAGCTTTCACATCCGCCACTGAAAGCATCTTTGTTTTGCTGACCTGCTGTGACCCATTTTACTAAAATTAAGCTCAGAGCTTCTGATGCCATGGTGATGGAGAGGTGTTAATGGCAATTTTAGAGGAGGGTGGAGGCGGAGAGGGAGGGGAGCATCGGTTTAGTCATTAGCCCCTTTTTAGAATGAGGTGTGCGTGTTTATGAGACATGAGGGAATGACACTCAGTCGGTTATGAAGATGGAGAGGCTGGTTGTTAGCGAGGTGTCGTAGCAAAGCACACGCAACAAAGACTTTTACTGGTGTAAAATTAGAGAAAAAACAGTCTTTATTTATAGAGCTTGTTACAAAGTGCTTCCCAAAATAAAACAGGTGAGTCATGAAATCATCGGTGTTAACCCAGATTTTCAAACAAGTAAATGGATAAAAACATTACAAAACTCAAGTAGAATGAGACAGTGTGTACTTCACGACAATTTGTCATTAATAATGCAAAATAATATGAGCCAGAAACAATCATTTTCACAAAGCAAAGCAGGCCAAGAGTTCCCTCTAATGAGTACAATGTTTTTGTGTATCAGGTCTAAAGTAGGAAACTCAGAGGTCAAAGGAAACATAAAAGATGATAATCTTGTGTACAATCCTCTGTTTTTAGACCAGTTACATTAATTAAAACATATTCGATGTCTTAGGAAAGAACTTAAGGGAATTCAAAACCCACTTTCAGATTTGTGAAACTGTTAAAAAGTATTTGTGGAAACGGAAAAAGAAGCTGGACTAGTTTTTACAAATGTCAGTTTGAGATTTGTGAAAGGTTAAGTCTATTTGTAGAAAGAAAAAAGAACGAAGTTGTGTTAGCTATTATTCTAGCCATGATGATGGACGAGTTCTCAGAGTAAGAGTAGTTTGGTTACAATTAATGCATGAAATAACAATTAACAATGGATGCAGGTGCATATAGTATCACATCCATGTGAAAGTTGTGACAGTAAATCTACATTTACTCAAACACCTTCAGTTTTCCACGACATCCTCACACAGACCACATCCTCTCAGCGTTCACAGTGGCACTGAACACGTTCACATTCTATCATTCCAGAGAGAGCGCAACTTAAAAAAACCAAACACATCCATATCACCTCCAGGGTTCCATATTAATTAAGCCTCTTTGATTAACTAAAGACAATTTAAGCAACTGCTCGACTTAGCTAGTTCAACAGACAAACAGATCTACCGACTGGCTAGACAACAGTTTGAACGCAGCTAGCTAGTTAAGCTAACTTATTAGCTGTTATTTGGCAGAATGTGTTTGAGACTGTGTTATTCAGTGCCAGAATTTCAGGTCAAAATGTGGGGACTAGTTGTTGGGCCAAGATTTGAGGTTTTGTTGACGTTTGAAGGCACATTTCAACTTCTTCAACACAGAAATGGACTAAACAACAAAAGCTTTGAACCAGGGAGGCCTTATTGTGGTTTAAAGGTAAGATGCTGCCTTTTGAAACCATTTGATAACCATTTGATAACTGTCCACTTTTTGCTAATGTTGCTGTGCTAACAAGCTAATTGCTCATTGCTGTGAGTTAATCCTGAACCTGGTTTTCAGGGTTTGGAGTAACTGTGCGTTCAGAGGGCAAAAATGCAAAAACTTAATGATATTTGAGTCACGTGTATGTAATGTTACATCATATATATATATATATATATATATATATATATATATATAGATAGATAGATAGATAGATAGATAGGCTAGACTAGAATAGACATTTTTCACAGCAGACATTTTGTCTTGTCAGAGCATGAAAACCCCAGGTGTAATCAATCATTCATGCCATTAATCACACCTGGGCCTCTCGTGCCTTGACAAGTCAAAATGTCTGCTGTTAAATATTATAACAAAGAAGGGACGGTGGTCGGACAGCTACAGGATAATCCGATAACACATACAACAAAATGAGAAATTCAGAAAGTGCAGAAAGAGCTAAACAGCCAGAAGAACTGGAAAACACCTGGTAGATTCTGTTTTGGTGCTTTTGCTTGGAAACGCCTGTCATTTTCCAAACCCTCAAAGGAGCTGAAAAAACCAAGAATAGCTGCTTAATGGATGTTTGTCAAATGAATGTGTGTGCAATCCTCTGGGACTTAAAATTGTCCATCTTTGCAATACAGAGAACATCAATACAATTTGCCCCTCTGAGTGAAAACAATACGATACAATAATAATAATAATACAATAATCTTTAACATTAAAATCATGTTAAACACAATCTTTACAGATGTTCAGCAGATACCTAAAGTGATGACTTTGATCCTGTTGTGCCTCCTTGTTTGGCGGAGTGAGCATATGTAGAGAGGGCTTAGCACAGCAAAAGGATTCGGTTGCCGAAGGGCTGCTGAGGGAGATAACATGGCAGAGTGCATTACGATGATATTAACCAAGACAAGAGTGACTGGCGTTCAGAGCTGGAGGGGTAACAGACTTCCAGCATGATCACATTTCTCAACATATCATTCCAGCATGAAGACATAGTGATGTCGTTGCAGGCCCTCGAGGGAAAACGGAAGATGGTTTTCATGAATATAATAAGACACTTCTAATATTTACAGTATCCAAACAGGAGTCATCAGAAGGGATATGGGTTGTTAATTGTATTTTCATTAAATAATACAGTGTGCTTCTCCCCTTTGATTGAACATTTTATATCTTTATTTCGTCGTTTTTCCTCTCATCACCTCACGCAGGACTGCTGCCTTCTGTTTTTTTCGATCTCGCCGCCCTCCTTGGAGAAATAGGAGCTCTTTCACGTCGGCTGTCCATCTTCTGGGAATGCCATCCTCTGACATTAATGGCCTGTTTAAGCAGGTAAATGTGATTTCATGCCGTTTCAAACGAAGTTACGTCAAGCTGTAATGGTAGCTAATGGTGCTGTGTGCTGAGTCACTGGAATAAGTTATCATCCGATTCGCCGCGCAGAATGGCACGACCCAGATGCTATCGCACTCACTCGTCCCGTGACTCAACAATTACAATTGTGGAGGACAAACGGCGCTGATTGTCGACAATGTTTACAAGGAGCACGTTGAATATTTATACGACAGTACAGCTTTAAATAATCTTTTTGGATGCTGTCTACCCCCATTTTGTTAATCATTTTCTGTTATCTATGGGTCACCTCTTTCTGCATTCTAAAATTGATACACACACTGTAGATTAATTAAAGATGTACTTCTGGAATGAAAAAGCAGGTATAAATCCCAACATGAACGATACATTGTCGGTTGAATATTTGATTTTATTCAAAGCGATCGTGTGCAATATTCAAGCTTAAATGACAAAATATGATACTAAATATTACAGTTCTTGTACCCTTTTGTCAAAAAATATGTAGTATTTTGATGTTATTTTTAATTTTGAGTTTTGCTTTACATGTAATCTTTTGATCCTTAAAAATAAAAGTAGGACTTTTAATCATTTAGACTTTAATTACTCCCCTGATGCCCTACAACTAGTGAGCTATCCTTGGAGCCCAGTGTAAATACAGGTGCTTAAATGAAGCCAGGACTCTTAAGCACAGACCGATTTAAAGATTACAGAGCTGTTTTGCTTAGTTGGATCGGAAAACAAGAAAATAAGCGACTGGGAAACTGGGGCAGCGTGAGAAGAGAGGTCGTACGGAACAATATGAACTAAATTCGAACTCACCAGCGTTACCGTTGTGTAGTGGTCTGCACTCTTTCGTTGATTAGGGCTCAATAGAGGAGAGATGACAGTTTGAATTTTAGTTATACATTACCTGACGTGAGCTGTTACATGACCGCAAAGTCATGTAATTCAACAGCGTTGGACTGAAGTGAACCTGACTTCCACAACAGACGCTTCAGTAGAAGCACAGCAATCGTCGGCTGCTCATCAATCATACCAGAGCAGAACAGACTGATCACAAATGCACTTGCTTCTTGTCAAAACCCTCCAACTGTATATAACATTTCAGTCATCCACGGCTGTTCTAAGGTAATCCTGACCTGGAGTTCAAGTTTCGACAGGTTTCATCGTCTGAAGCTGAAATAAAAGGATTTTTGTTCAGGAGCCAAAATATGAGAAAGATTGTTTCCACTGATTCCGGCTGATACTTCATGACTTTTTTTTTTCAGACACCTGTGATCACATAGCAAAGTGAAAACGGCACTTTTTCCAGTTTAATTTAAAGGCACTAAACCTCACCTGCTGACACTTTCTGTGTAATATGGGTTTCTCTGTTGTGTGTCATCATTGCCGTACTGTTATTACCTTGCTTTGGGAGTGGTAACTTTATCATAAAAGTAGTTATTTCATGAAATAAGAGTAATCAGACAGGATTGTTTTCTGGTGCACCCTCATCACTGAGGAAGTGTGCTGTTTGCCTGTTCTTGTACTTTAAGTAATTCCCTTCCTCTTGCCTCCCGCTGGCAGCTCCAGCACAGTGAGACTGGATTGACTGGAGACATCAAGCAGCCTCTGGACATTGCAGTGTCAGCAACAGCAAGGCAAGTGCAAAGACTCTTCAGCACATCTGCCATTTACGCTGTGCTCACTAGACACAGGCCAATATTAAGACGAATCGCACACATCTCCCTCTCAAAGCCCTTCTTCAACTAACATGCACATGAAGATGAATGCAGATGTTTGCAGGTGAATATACTGTACATGTATGCAGAGACGTGTGAAAGCGTCCTCACCAGCACCTGACCATAAAACAGCAACACGCCTGAAATCAATAGTCGGCTCTTTGTCATGTTTGCATTGCATGCTGCATTAATTTTCATAGTATGCAGCCACTTCTGATTGGAGTGCATGGCACCAGGAACAACTACAATGAATAATACAATGCAAAAGTATTGATCTTCGAAAACGCTGCACGCTGAATGTGCTTCTGCCAATTAAGATATGTCGTGTTTCTTTGCTCTGAGAAGATGTGTTTGTAGAGGCTTTACAATGTTTGCAGAGTGGATTAAGTGTCTGTGAGGAAGTGACTCAGAGTGATACAGTTCCACAGATGGGGAATCTAGCAAAGAGGAATTTGTTGAAGGGAAAAACATTTTTAGACTGAAGAGGTGGATATGAGAAACAGATATGTGTTTTCCTGCATTCCACCTTTGATTCTGTGACTCTGTCAAAGAAGAACAGTGAAATCCTCGACAAACAACATTGTTACAAAGGTCTGAAGGATGAAATCAACAAAATGTGGTCCTTTCATACCAATGATTGTTTCCTTTTCCCAACCAACAGTCAATGTCAACCTCAAGTCAAGTCATTTTGAGTTATTTAGCCCAAAATCACATTGTCTGAGTGGGCTTTGCAGTCTGTACAGTGAATGACATCCTCTGTCCTTAGATCTTTGCTTTGCGTAAGGAAAACCTCCCCAGAAAATAAAAAAACCTTGGAAGAAACCTCAGAGCCTCAGAGGAGGGATCAGCTAAATAGTATACAGACTACAGTGACATAATATCTGAGACAACTAGGTTACATAAAATGTTTGTCAAGTATGTGCATCCAAGAGGACGACCGAGTCCCGAGTGTCCCCTGATGGTGTCGTACCAGTGTCTTCTAACCTTTTATTGGTTTTTGTGCCTAAACTTACCCGAAACCTGACCATAATTTTGGCTGATTGAAAAAAAGGATTTATTTTAACAGGGATTTTTCACATTTTTGGAAGGTGATGTCGTCCCGTCTACGGTGGCTTCGGATCAGAAAAACGCTGACGTGTGTCTTTCTGAAGGGCGTGAACAAAGGCTGTGTTTGGTTTGGAGTTTTTTCAGCACGGGGATGCAAATGTGAATATTTTAACAGATTATGTAAGATTACTGTACGGCATCAATAATGTTATAATTCCTAATATTTGTACAAGCTTCTGCAAATATAAACAAGACTGTAAGCTTTTTGCTTTCTGGTCTGCTCGATTATATAATGTCCTTGAAAAGAAAGACAGTAAGAAGGACAATAGGAGGAGAGTTGACGATAATCAACTCTCCTCTCCTCTCCTCTCCTCTCCTCTCCTCTCCTCTCCTCTCCTAAATAAATCCTAATAGATCAAAGCTTAATAACAGATTTGATGTTTCCCCGCTGAAGGGATTCAGGTTGCTTGCTCTGCTCATTTGTTTGCTAACGCTGGCTCGTAATAACAAATGACTCCCCGAATGTTAGAATAAAATTGTCAGTTAAAAAAAAAACAGTCAGCCCTCCATCCTCACAGCTCTTTATCAGTTGGGGAGCACCTGTCCGGACTTGACCTGATTACTGAGAAAAGTAGGTCTGAATTCAGCCCCCATTGTTGTCACAGTACCTGAAAGCACACAGCTGAAAACGAGCCCGTCACTCTTCACAGTTTAAAAGGAGCTATGGGCTTGTGTTTGTGTGTGGTCCTGTATTTCTGTCTTCTAGAGATTCGGCGTGTGGACAGTTTTACGAATTTAAGAGGCCATTTTGATCTTTCTGTTCTTTTTCAAGGCCGTTTATGGCTCAGGACTTGGCCGGCTTTAGGGTTGTGTGCTTATAAGGATAAACGTACAAGATGTGCATGCATGTGGGTCTTTGTATGTCTGAGCCTTTCCTGAGCTCTCTAGTCGATCTTTGTTGAATCATCTTTCCGTTCGTGCTTCGTTGTGTGTCGGCTGAGTTTTCATGTCTTGTGTCTGTGACACACCGTCCTAAACCTTAACCTCGAGTTTACTGCTGCCAACACCAGAATTAGTTCTCGTCATCACGTAAAAACGGCATGGATAGATTTTCAGTGAAATTGTGTGTGCACTTTAATGCAGCGATTATTTTTCCTCTCCAATTTTTTAGATCAGTGTGTATTACACTTTTGGGACGGTGCTCCATTTTTATGTTTCATCTCTCCTGGCCTAGAGGCTTAGTTCCTACATCAGCAGAGACGACGACACGGTGTCATCCAGGCAGCCACTGCCAACTCAAAGATGATCGCTCAGATGACAAAGCACTGTGCCAGGAGGACGCTGCTATGACCAAGCATATTCGTTTTTGATACAAATTTACTTTGTAAAGCGTTGAAAACATTTCCATGGTGTGCTGCTTGACTTAGCGTATTATCTGTCGATCACTGCCGTAAAACAAGAGCTGCTGCCACGGGCAAACTGATTGGGGTAATAACATTTATTGACGACAGATAAACACACCAGTCGATTTTTAAATGTGAGTCGACGCGAGATAGAAGTCACATCCGCTGTTATTTTGTGCAGTGAGGCTGTCATTGAATTGACGCCTGGCTTGCTATGACTCATTGGTGGGTTGTTTTCATGGAGGGAGCGGCATTCATTTTTAAGTGATGATTGATTTTTAGTGAAGGGGGCGCTTGATTTGTATGGCGCCCCTCCCATCGTGAGTCAGGGATGGGAACCCCCTGTAGAGCTGTCTGTCAGGCCCTATCTGCCCTCTGCATACAGCACATTGATCAGAGAATTTCGATCGCAAGCATGATGGATGTGAGAAGACACTTCGCTGCGGAGGCTTATCGGGTGGCTTTAGTGGCAGCCTGGGTCGTTGACATGTCTGCCTTACAGTTGTGGCAGAGATTTCTTCCCAGATTTACATATACATGAGCAAAGCCTGAACCATTTCAGAGGAGGCTTTCTGTTCCTGTTGCTTTTTGGATTAATGTAGGCGAGTTAAATCGGTACTGAATTTCTGAAGGGACACATGTAATCTGCACAATCAATGTTTCCTTTCAATGTTTCTGGCCAAGCACTTTGCATGCTAATGTCAGTCAGCCCAGCGACTTTAGACATTTAAAGCCCCCAGAAGATAGGATGTATCTCATTGTAGGCTCCTTTTACACAACTAGAAATCAACCATCACATAACCGGGACAGTAAATTATTGCTGCCATGTTTGCCATAAGCATTGCCGGACATGCATGGTATAGGTGACACTTACCTTTTTTGTTTCCACAACCCAGATGTCCTCCCTGAAATCACACAGGAGGTGGGGGTATTTTGCCACAGTTATGTGGTTCAGTGAAAAAACACAAAACAGGTGTAATGAAGGGCAGTTTTGGTAGTATTACACATTCTTTGTGTAAAAAGGGATTTATTGACTTTTTTAAATCCCTTACCTTTACCTGTAGCACCACCAGCAGTTTGACATTTTTGGATTTTTAGTGAAATGTCTGAAACTGCTGTATTCATCTATATCGTCCATGGTTCCCATAGGATTAATTCGAATGACTTGTGCCTCCATGAAGTCGACATTTAGTGGATTTCCATTAAATCTGGTTCACATATTCATGCCTCCCTTCAAGATGAATTGTTAACACTCTGGTGCTCCCTAAACTTTTCTTCCTGTACCATCATGAGACCAAAATTCAAGCTGTACCTTGGTTTGTGACCTTATACCTAAAAGAAATGTCATTGTCATCAGCCTCAGCTGTAGGTTATGTTTAGCATCGAGATTAAAATGTTGAACATAGTAAACATATCTGCGTCAGCAAGTCAGCATTAACATTGCGAGTACGTTGGCTTACATTTAGCACCGCTGTACCTACAGTCTGTCACATAGCTGCTACATATAGCTTGGCTATAGACTCGTTGTCTTAAGAAATTTTGCTTTATTCACTATTTTTCCTCAACAAGATATTTTGGAAGAGGTTAGAAAAGGAAGCCACATTTATTCTGATGTCTGAAAAAACACAGTCCCAAAAATCAGATTAAGACATGGGTCAGGGTTTTTGTTTTTTCCGAATCATAAATTTTCCTTCCCATCACATCACTTTTTTATTGCCTTTAAACTGTGAATAATATCGACTCTGTGCCGACTACTTCCAGCTCTGCTTCTGGAGGTCTGAGAGCAATGTGAGCAAAATTAGATTTCTGTGCATCCCTTCATGTGTCCGACCATGCTCGGATGATCAAAGTCATACTAATGACAAATGTAACTGCGGCCAAAAGATCACAGTCTGATCCCATGACATTGTCTGGTCCTTGCCACAAGGACGAGACCCATTAAGATAAATCTGGAGACTGTGTGGTTACTTCATGTCTGCCGCCACCAGTTCATCAGCAAATATTGTTCCAACCGTAGTCATTAAATCCTCAGACATATGAACATCTTACAATTTATGAACAAACACTTTCAGTTTGATTATTCCTTATTATCATTCATTTTACAATCCAATCAGTATTATCCTTTACATTCTGTATATTCCTCACTATCCTAAATAATACCTGTATAATCAGTTCTATCTGTGCTTTTATAACAGTATCATGCTAGTTTTCTCAGAGTGTAATTACTAAGCAGCTCATTAGAGCTTTTCCAAGTAATTAAAAATGACACGGTAACTGTAAACCATTTAATATGGATTGGTAGTCACGGATGACTGATAGCCTTACAGATAACCTACTGTACGAGAGTGTCTCCTTACAGTGATAATCTACCCCCACCACCTCTCCACACACACCCGAGACAGCAGTTCAAAGTACGCACAGTGCACACGGAGCTGCTGAGTGTTGGGATGTGATGTGAAAATGCAAAAACAGTGTGGGCTGAATATAGAAAAATAGTTCGGCAGAGTGTTTAGTGATTATTAAAACAAGAGTTGAAGGGAAAAGATGGCACAACGTTTGACTGTACATCTTTCTGTCGGTCTTTCTGTCTGTAACGTTGTCTCACCTCTCGTTCCTCGCGCTAAATTATTGGGGACATAACGGCTTGTTTGGAGATGCTACGCCTGCCTCTTCAGCGGATTACTGCAAGGAGAGAAAATACCCCTTTTGATATGGAAATCCAACATCCCCACCAAATATAACTCCCCCCCTCTAAACAGTACAGCAGGAATAGTGTGTGCACATGGTTTTTAAGTTAGGTCAGCAGATGTAGCCACCAAATAAGCCAAGCCAAGTGTGTCTGAAGATAAACAAAGCTGAAAGTACAGTAGCAGCACTATTTTATGGGAAATGTAGCATGCAAACTCTTAAGAATGGACAACACTGTTATGTAATGATATGGAAAATTAATATATCGGCCAATATACGCATATTTTTTCAAATGTGGTTATTAAACTCTTGTGACAAAAATGTGTTACAGAGGCAGGATATTCTACAGTTCAATAATAAACTTTATTATTATGACATCAATGATATGATAAACTTAAATGTGAATTGAATAATTATAAACTAATGGAAGCATCTTTTTTGCATTATAATCTCTAGTAAAAGTTTTCATATTGACACATATCCAACAACATATACGCTGACAGCCATTTATCTATGATACACCAATACTGGCTGGTAACATCGGCACACCGACATATTGGTTGGACTCTGGAGATGGACAAATGGAGATGATTTGCACCGAAATGTCTCATCTTCCTAGTCGAATATTGCTTTATAAAAAGTGAGCATCCGTTTCTAATGCCAGTTGACAGTTGGCACAACAGAAGGGAGAGGCATGTATAAATCGTTGGTGAGAAACGAAACCAAAATGAGGCAGAGATGCTCAAGAGTTGTTGTAGAAACTGTATACTAAAAAACACAAACAAAGAGTTTATGTTTCTGCGAATGAGGCGCTATATTCCAGTTTAACATTAACGCATTAACGCCCAGGGTTTGAGTCTGACCTGTGGCCCTTTGCTGCATGTCATCCTTCCTCTCTCTCATCCCGTTTCCTGTCATCTCTCTAAGCTGTCCTATCAAATAAAGCCACGAAAAGGCCAAAATGTTTCATTACAGCAAAGATCCATCAGTGGGTTATAATAACAATTCATCTTAACATATTAGTAATTTTCTTGAAAGTGAATCTTATCAAGAGAGTGAGCACATTTCTGTCATGGTGGCTGAATATGTTGACACGAAAAGAGATAAACAGATGTGATGTAAATTCTGCATGACTTTGTAGCGTTTGAGGTGTGAGGTTTATAAAGCCTAATAAGCAGCTCGCTGATGGAGCTTCCTCCTGGCCCGATCAATAATAACCGCTGCTGGCACTGAGTCAGAGGAACCACGCCCTGAAACACACACACAGATGCACACCTACACACACGCACAAACAGTGGACATTAACTGTAAGCGCCCACGAAATCAAACACGAGCACACATCCCCATCAGCTCCACTGTACAAACACACTTACTGTCACAAAATGTGAGTGACGAGAACATTTCCAGCTGCAGATTAACGTGTGAAGCCGTGTGTAATCCCTCTCTCCTCTCACTCCGAGGACTTGGTGGTGAAGATGGGGGAAGGTGGAAGCGAGGAGGAGATAGCAGAGAGGAGGATGATGGTCCTGACTGGAGGACGGCATATTTCACCACCAGTGCTTAAACTAGTAATCTGTCTTGAGCTTTCACTCGGGTAAAGCACATCATTAGAGTTAGGAAACCTTTACTGAAGGTAAATCTTGGTTCGCTTGTTTAAGACTCAAGTAGATTGATAGCTTTGACAACTTCGGTACAGTATTATGATTTAACATGTGCATATAAAGAACTTGAAGGAATTTGTGAATCACCCTAAACTTAATCCTTTGGTCTGGTGACTTTTTAATTAAGTGCAACTACGTGCGCTCTTATAATTCGATCATGAACAAACTTAGGCAACACCTCTGTGTGGTAAGCACCATGTTAAACCTGTTATTCTTAACCACACTCACTTGTAATTATCACAAATACAGCCGGAATAAAACCAGTTTGATTTATGTATTCGTTTGATTTATTTATTATGTAATCATTCAGTCTGGTTTAATTCAGCGGTTTGAAATGAAGCCTGTGCCAGAAACTCTGCCGAGTAACGGAAGCAGAGCTGTGTTTCTGTACACAAACAGCAGCAAAGCCAGTGGTGATGGGAAAGTAAACTAAACTGAGGCACATTCATCAGACTCCCGCCGTTCTCCTTCTCTAACGAGATGTTTCCTGTTTGCTACCAGGCAAGATGACAAACATTTACCCAGTTATCACATGGAAGTCAGTCGTCCAGGGTCTCCTTGAAAAAGAAATGAATATCTCAGTGGATCTCGCCTGTTTAAGTAGAAGACAGAGTCATGAATATTTCAACATGTAAATCCTCCTTCAATGGCATTGCAAAGGGGGTGTGGTGACATACTGTAATCTTTATTTGAGCATCGTTTCTTCCAGGAAAACTGAACTTACCCAGATTAATATGACAAAAATTTCTGGTTGATTTCCTTTTGTTATGAAGCATATCCGCTCAATTTACACTCCAAAGCATCTCAACCCTGTTTGTACGATGTCTTTATAGCGCAACTGGTAGTTGATGTATTTGAGAACTTTAAAAATATATAGGCCGTTATATATAGGCCTTTATTATGGTAAGAATCCATTAGATTTTATTGTAAAATATCGTGCTGCCCTAATCTCAAAACGTTTCTCCCATTTTTGTGTTGATATTTCCTGCTATTAATCGAACGACATATACGCTGATGATGACATCTGCAACAAGATAATAGTGGCCAGTATATCAGCCTGGCCATTCTGTCACTATAATTGTCATCGCTTAAGTCTATCAACAGTATTTCATGTGTTTTTTTTTTAACAGTAGGAAAAATAGAGGAAAACTTGTGGTACAGCCACAGCAGGGATGGGGTCGCTCTCCTCAGATGGAAATGTTGCATGTACAGAAAATCATAAAAACAATATGGAAATTATGATCTGCAGATTGTAAAACAAAAGTGAGGAGTATGAATCCAGGAGGACGTTGTGCAGCTTCAGGTAGAACTGATCATGACCGATCGGGTCACAAAAAGCCATAATTTCCTCTCAGGAGGCCAAAAGCAACAGTTTGAAATCACTTTCTTAGGAGTTTGATTGCTAGTCTTGCAAACGGAGCAAATCAAGTGTCAAGTTTTATTTGTCCTAGCCTGCAGATGAACGTGATGCGAACGCTTGCTCTAGCTAGCAGAGGGTGGGTGTCGGTGTGTGTGATTTTTCCTAGAAATGTCTGGAGATGCTGGTCTTAATCCCTCTGTTGGGAAGCCAAGGCCTTATTGACATCACACAGCATGGTGGTGATGGAGGGAGGGAGAGGTGGTTAACCGCAATATACCCCCCAGAATAAAGAACCTGTTGTTTGGAGGGCAATCACAACAAACCCTTCCTCTCTGTGCCTCTGCCTGCTTCTCATTTGTTTTTTCATTTGTTCTTTCATCCTCTCCATGCCTCCTCGGTTTGTCTGTTTCACTGATATCACATTGTTTTTTTTCCACCCTCCCCATCTCCCACTGTCATTTTCTCTCCCCTGTCTGTCTCTCACCCCACCCCTCCTTCTGATCTCTCCCTCTGTGTCACCCAGGGCTTTTTGTTCCCATTTTTCTCCCACCCCTCCCTCTCTCCCTGATTCACTTGCTCTCCTGCTGCCCCATTAGCTAGATGTTTCATTGGTCGTGGCTTGTTGGAGCTGTGAAGGTGTGGTCTTTCCTTCTCTTTAAAGTCTCTGTCACGCAAGTATTTGTTTGGATATTACAAACCTGCTTCCTCTTCCTACACCTGTGTGTTTCTATTACACACACACACACACACACACACCTCAACACGATGAACCCTGTCAGTCAGTCAGTCGGTGGCGGGTGCAGTTCTGTTCTGTTCCAGTTTCCAGTAAGCTGATCCTGCTGGCAGAGGCTAGTGGGGAGACTTCCTTTTCTGGAAGGACCTGATGCATCGTGTTAATGATCCTCCCTCTCTCACTCTCTCTCCCTCTCTCTCTCTGTCTCTCTACTGGCCTGTCAGAGGAGTGAAGAGTCTCATTTCATATCACAACGTCTGTGCAGGGAGCAACAGCAGAAATCACCCAGCCGGCAGAGTGAGGAGACCGTGTGGATCACGCCCCCCTTCTTCTGCCTCAGCCTTTGCGCTCTTTCTCTCTTTTACCAGTAACACCATTTCACACTCTTTTCCTCTCATCCTCTCTCTGTCTCACCAGCCAGTTTTCTTTTCTGCCTTCTCTCACTCTCTTTCTGCTTCTCTTCCTCTTCCTCCTCTCTCCCATTTTTTGGTGTTCGCCTTTGTCTCTTTCTCTTTGAGAGTCTCCAGCCTCAGGTAGGCAGCACCACATCCAGCCAGGAATACACTTCTTTTTTTTCTTCCTTCCTTCCCTTCATCTTCCACATCCTCCTCCTCTTCATCTTCCTCCTCCTCCTCCTCTATCTCCCCGCTCTCCTCCTGCCTTCACGCCCTGCCTCTGAGTGCGCCGGAGAGAGTCGCCAATTGCGCACGGCAAAGGCAGCAAGTGGGAGTGGACCTTTTGCGAGCGTGTGTGTGTGTGTGTGTGAGCGCGAGTGTGTGTTTGTGAACGTGGAGAGGAAGAGGAGTGGAAGAAGAGGAGGAGGAGGAGGTGGAGGAGGAGGAGGGAGAGAGAGCATCAGCACAGTCCTCCCAGTCTCTCCTCTCTTCACGCACACTCCCACTCTGCATGGAACAATCCTTCCTTGACTGCTTCAGAATGGACAATTCTGTGGCAACGTTTCGCCAGTGAAGACAGCAGCCGCTGCCGCTCCTCTCCACAAGCTCCTACATGCTGGATTAAAACAAAACAAAAAAGTGAGGAGAGGAGTGGAACAGGGGGAGATCTCTGAACATGAGTGAGGAAGCTAAGGAGAAATCAGGCGGCGGGAAAGCAGCCCATCGCAAGAAGAAAGGCAAAAAGGTAAGAGAGAAGAAGAGCTTTCTTTGTCTTGGTTTGTCTCCCTGTGCTCAGTTGTTGCTCGAGGTGTGTGTACGGGAGAAGTGAGAGGTCCTTTGGATGAGCTGAGATTAATGGGTGAGGTTGATGAACCCACTGGAAAGTGACTGAAGGCTGTGTTTGATCACGTTTTAATTGCTTTTTAATGGATTTATTTTGGTCTATCATTTGCTCTGACCAAATCTGGATCCATGAGGACATTTCGGAGAGTAGGTTTGTATTATATAAGAGCGAGTTCATTGACAGTGCAGGCTGTACACCTGGTTTGTTTTCTCTGTCAAGTGTTTGCACATTTTTTCCGTCTTCCAGAAGCCCGTATGTGGCTCTGACGGGAGGGAGAAATGTTTGTTTAGCCTCACCTGAAACGCTACCAGAAGCCCATTGAAATGCCGCCTGTCACTCACCAGTTGTTATGATCGCCATGCAGCGACTGGTCGGTCTGGTTGTTTTGCTCTGGGTGATTGGCTGGGCGAGCGGTGGTATGTAAAGTGGAGATAGAGAGAGAGAGAGAGAGAGAGTGTGTATAATGGGAGGCATGGGGATGTCCTCAGGGGTTGGGGTGGGTGGGGGCAGCAGAATGCATGCACCGCACAGGCATCTGTTGTACTGTCAAACTCCTCCACAGCTGTGTGTGTGTGTGTGTGTGTGTGTGTGTGTGTGTGTGTGTGTTTGTGTGAGACACATGCACCCTATGTAACGTATGCATAGTTGTCCTGTTGTTTTCCTCTGGAGTTATATTGGTGTTTAATTAAAGGTGTTTCTGTGGAGCCACGGAAACATGTTTTGACTCATGAAGAGGAATGTGGGTTTTGCGTGTGTGCGATTGTAAGCTTGTGGTCCACAGTTAAACACCTCGAGCATTTTCTGTTTGTGGCATGAGCATTATTAAAAGCGCCTCCCATGCTGTTGTGTCAGCCTATGATAAATGTGTTTGGGTGCTCAAAGCCACTGATCGTGCACTAACAGTGTCACAAAATGCACCCGGCCACACACACACATGCACACAAAGAGTATTTTCCAGATCATTCGGGCTCGCACGGGGCTGAATCTACATCTGAGGTGTCCCTGGAGATCAGGGGACTGTAGGACAGGGGGAAGACCAAAACAAAGCAAAACCGCACAGTTACAGCAGCCACTATAAATTTTACAAGGCTTACTGAATCTGTTATTGAGAAAGTAAAATGTATTCTTTAAATTATTTATAGCTATGTTGACGTGCCACCCTCAGTGGTGAAGCTGTCAGTCTGGAGACAAGATGTTCAAACGGCTGAGTGCGGTAATGAAACTTTGACACAAAGAGAAATCATTTAGTGGTGTAGGAGCTGTTGAAAACTAATTAATGTGAGCAATCCTTGTTTACCTCAAGAACCAGCTGATATAGAAGTGTTGAACAGAACAATATGAATATAAAAAGGACAAATATTAAGATAATGTTTGTGAAAATATATGTTATATATATATATATATATATGGGAATATATTTCATGATGGTGACCTCTTTGACCTGACAGAACCAAATAGTTATTCAGGTTATTGGGGAGAACGTCAGTACACAACTCAACGAAAATATATAACAAAGGACTTATTATATCTTTAATTATGTGCACGCAACATGAACAGTTTATTTATTAGTTCTCTTATGTTGCCAAGAATTTCATGTCTGCAGCTCATGCACAATAAGAGTCAACATGAAAATATGTTAATTCCTCTACAGGAGAGACTTGATGTTCTCATAAATCCTGCTGTTAAGAATCTGTGCATATATTAGTATCTGCGATGGCAATCGACCAAAATGAGTTGGAAAATAACAGCATAACGGATATCAGTGAAAATCCAATATCGTGTATTGATGACAAATTTGTAAGGAGGACGTTTACAGTAATGTTTATATGTTCTACAAGTTTGAATATATACAATATAACTGCAAGTATTGAGATCAGTACCAGCATCAGAAATCCTGTGTTTGTCGGACTCTTCTTCGTTACACAGAGACAATGAAGTTTGAATAATGTATTGAGGCAGAACGTTTAATATCAGAGGAGTCAGTTCTTCTCCACATCGACTCCATTTCCCCACGGATTAAGATGAAGGAGGGTTGGGTAAAATTCACCAATAGGATTATCACTGAGGCCCAAAGTTCTCCGACGATGCGTTTCCCCCGACAAGCCTCGGCCCGTTATCTCTCCCACCCCAGCTCCAGACTGCAGCCGTGAAACTGAAACCGGGGCGGCGAGAATGATGCATATTAATGCTTTTTACATATGGATGCTGTTTGTTTGTTCTTTGTGTGTGCGTGCCCATCAAGTGTGTGTCCGTGTGTATTTCTCTCCGTGCGCATGTGCGCGCCAGATGACTATGCCAGATGTGTTAATGATTGTAGCCATGGCAACCAGTTTTCTGTTCTGAGCGAAAGATGTCGAGGGGTGAGAGCAGGCAGGGGAGAGACAGAGAGAGAGAGAGATATGGAGAGAGAGAGAGTGAAGAGGGGGTGGACTGGTGAACTTGGTGGCCAGAACAGAAATATATTTTTCATGAGGCAGCTGGTGTGGCAGTGTGTGTGTGTGTGTGTGTGTGTGTGTGTGTGTGTGTGTGTGCGTGTGTGTGTGTGTGTGTCTAAGGATGGGGAGGGGGGGCTCAAGGATACAATCAAACATCTTTTGACTCAAGGTCCCAGACTTCTCCCGATTAAGACGGGAGTCGTAAATCAACACCAAACACAATATTGTGTTTCCCTTTTTGTGTAATGTTGCTTATCAGTGTGTGTGTGTGTGTGTGTGTATGTGTGTGTGTGTGTGTCCCGTCACGAGCGTTTGAGTTTGTGTAGCACTTTGATGTTTTGCCAAATGCTCTATGATCCCGCAGCGGCTTAATGATAAGAATTTGATGTAGTGATAGAGATAATGAGGTTTACATAACACGCAGACACACAAACACGCGCACACACACTCGCCGTTTTAACAGGAATTCGGCTGCATTTAGTCGGAGCGCACAGGAGCTACAGCTGGGTCAAGTGTGTGTGTGGAGTACATGCTTGTCACTGGACGTCTGGCTTCGCTGTGCTCTTGGTGCTGACGGGTTTTTGGTGTAGTTAGTTTAGCTGCTTAAATTGGACATAGAACAGTTTTCTTGCACAAAAGGAGACAGCAATAAGGGAGAAAATGTGTCTGCAAGATAAAAAGACCACAGGGGACTTGCACGGATGTATTGCACTTCCAGACTCCTAATAACTAAAAACTAAGCTCAACAAAATTCAGCTGAGCGACTAAAGGAAGTGTTTATATTATCAGGACAGTGAAGATACATTTTATTTACCCAGATCTAGAGACTTACGTAACTGCCACGTACAGTTATGTAAACTATATCATATGTTTATATACAATAGCCTATACCCAACGAGGAGTCGAGGATTAATAGAGGATCTGTGCGCTTCTGATTTCAATTCATATTCAGACTTGGATGGCGGACAAAAAGTTGTTTTTTTTTTTTTTCAAATAAATATCCTCAGCAAACCAAACACATTGTTACATAAGAGGTGCTTACATAGCTCGAGAAACACCATCGTTTTACCAGGTTTATATCCTCCCAAAATAAACGGCCCTTAACTGCAAGATGTGCTGTATGTTTACACTTCCAAAGGTTGTGTAAGGATTGTGTGTGAGGGACGATGGGGTTTTTTTTTCTGTCAGAAAGACCTAAGCAGAGCTGTTATTGTCAAACACTCTGATGGATGGGGACAGTTGAGAATTGTGGAATCACTGAAACACCTAAATTCTGCCACAAACAGGATCATATTTCTCCAGAGTCGGTGTATCCTGCTGCCACTCGTCGCAGTAGATCTCACAGTCATAAAACCACTAAAGCGGGATAAGATCTCGTTTACTTGTTGCCGTATTTTTGCTCTCAGAAACAAAAATGAACAAATAGAAAATAAAAAGGATGGATGACTCTGGCTCATATTCCCCGTGCTTCCACTTTTCACCGGACTATGTACATCTCTCTTTTGTGTTGCGTCTGTTGTCTTGTTCCTAATGAGACAGCCAGGCAGCAAGGCTCCGGCAGCTCTGTTCTTTGTCTTGCTTGGAAAAACCCTGCCAGAGACAGAGAGCCCCGCGTCTGGAGGACTGGCGAAATAAGCCGTTCTGTGACAGTGCTTTCAAAGAGAAATGGCACATTACATCCCCAAGATAACAGCAGGGCACTGGTGAATGTGCTGATGGAAGATGTGAAGTGTATGTGCACATTGGTTGTGTGAGGGGAGACTGCGAGAGAGAGAGAGCCAACGAAGTGCTGCTTTTGTTTTTCAGATTAGGCTAATGGACCTGGCACAGATCAAGTCCTCAAGAGGGGTAGGTTATGCTTTAAGGGCTGATTGGGGAGAGAGTATGTGGAAAAATGTGTGTGCTTATACAGGAAATACAGCATGCTGCTGCAGTTAATTGATTAGCTGAACCACAAAAAATAATCAGCAATATTTTGATAGTTGACATATCATGTTAGTCGTCATCATCGCCGAAGATTCCTTCGCTCTAGTTACATTAGCAGACGCTTTTGTCCAAAGCGACTTACAGTAATTCATACATTCATACACTGATGGCGGTGGCTTCCATGCAAGGTGCCGACCAGCTCATTAGAAGCAGTTTGGGGTTCGATATCTTGCCCAAGGGCACTTCGACATGGAGACCGGGGGAATCGAATCAGCGATCTTCTGATAACAGTGATGCTGGCTCAACCCCTGAGCCACAGTCACTTCACCAGTGTGAAGAGTTTCCATTATTTTCTGTTATGCCTCAATGAAACTAGACCCCCAGACCCCAGAGCTTGCGTTATTTCATAAATGATTAGTTCATGAATTAAGAATGTATTCTGCAGATTGATCAATAATTAAAATACTCGTTAGTAGTAGCACTACTGCTAAATGAAGAACCAAAAACATCTTTTTTTTTCAAACGTGTGTTATGATATTGCAGGAATGAAACATGATTAAATGTCAAAATGAAACATTAAAAAAACTTTTCAAATGTCAAACCTGCTTAATAATGAATGCAGGATTATATATATGTATATATTTTTGGGGCCTTTTAAACATTATTCAGAGAACAGCACAAGCGACAACAGGAATCAGGATGAGGGGGGGTAGAGACACACAGCAAAGGGCCTCAGGCTGGGACTCGAACCCCGAGCTGCTGCAGCGAGGACAAAGCCTCTGTACACGGGATGCCCGCTCTACCAACTGAGCTAAATGGCGCCCCGAATGCAGGATTATATTTAACTCTACAGAACTTGTTCTCGGTGGATGCCAAGTTTTGTCTGCAAACTTTTGCAGCAGCAGCAAACACACACACACACACATAAAACGCCAGAAAAATCCATCGAACCTAAGTATTGATATTGGTATCAGGCCAGAAAAATCCTCTAACCTGTGATTCCCCAACACCTGACACTCCTTGTTTCTGCCGCACATCCTGGGCCCAGCGCAGAAATGTGATGACTTACATAAAGCCGTACACGCACACATGCGCATGTGCTCTATCAGAGTGTGGAGGTGTAAGTAAGTGCACATGTGTGCTCCCTCAGTAGCTCTATAAATGTATGCATGCATGTGTGTAGGTGGGTGTATTCCTGCCAGTTTCTGAGTGGATGTGTGCTTGGGGAGGTAGGCGTCGCAGAGCCAGGGCACAGCTGCACGCCCTGGGGAGAGGGCAGAGGGGTCAGCCTGTCAGAGCTCCATCACTCCCAGATTAACTATCCATGTTCTTATTTCTCCGCTGAGGGATGGAGGAAGAGAGGGATGAGGTGAAGAAGAAGACAGAGAGCCAAGGGAGAGAGGGATGTAGATGGAAGAGAAGGAGGTGAAATAGAGAGGGGTGAAGAAGTAGTGAGGTGTGATTTGGGGAGTGACAGAGGAGTACATGGAAGGGGAAGGGAAGAAGAAGGTGTGAAGGAGGAGTGTTTCTCTCTCTGTCACTCAGTGGCTCTCCCTTGATCTCTGAATTGCTGTAGGGGGAGATTAAAGGGGCCAGGAGCTTCAGAAGCCCCGCTCCTCGCACACTTGTGTGGTGTTGCAATTTCTTTAATCTTCCCAAACCGTCGATCTGACGTTCACGCCCACCACCAGGTGTGTGGACGCGAGAAAGTATCCAGGGTCTAAACTTCTCTCTCTCAATTTTCTTTTCATTGTTCAAACAATAATTTGCTTTTTGTCCATTGTGAAAAATATATGAATGTCTTTGAAAAGGGGCTATCTGATGATGTGTGCCATTATTTCCGTATATTTATATTTATTGTTGTGCTGCCCCTCTCTTTGACAGTCAGCTTTGCACTACACCCTCTAGTGTGGCCTTTTGCAACAGCTGTAATTGTTTTTGTACAAACTTTTTCAAGCCCTTATGAGCCCTGCAGGACTGTTAGCTCACTGCCTGACTGGTTCCCTTGCTGACTGACCAGTTATTTGACTGATTTGCTGATGGCTCGCTGGTTTAATCACAAGTCAGCTTTCTGGATGCAAACCTGAGGCAGCTGTTGCTGTCTGACAAAGACGTGCATTTATACGCTCGAGGAGGCTTTAGTATGAATACACATATACAGTACTATCAAACAGAAGCACGCAAGCACACATGAACCAGAGACAGAAATAGAGTGGCCTTGGCCGACTAATAAGGCTGTTGAACCAGACCTAATCAACAAAAAAGGCCTAACAAGTGCTTGTCGCTCTTCACTCTACCCATCCATGCCTCCTCCTCCATCAACAAAAGCCAGCAATTTGAGGAAATGCCTTGGTGAGTTTTTTTTATGTTCTGTCGGCGAAAATGAATCGATAGCAGTGAGAGCTCAGCGCAATTTAAAATGAGTTTCTCTCTTCTGTAAGAAACAGCTAGAGCCAGTGTTGCACTCTTATCAGGAGGCGGGTGTCTAGTAAACACATGTGAATCCCCCATATGTAATTAAAAAAAAGAGGCCAGTCTGAATATTAAACTTCAGGAGTTCAGAATGATATTCCGTGCATGGGCTTTTTTAATCAATATACAGCAGGGTCATGTGAATGAAATTGCTGAATCATGGACAAATTTGAATGCAGAAAGGCCAAACGTCTTCAACCTGCGCTGCTTGGTGGCCCAGACTGTCGCTTTGAGACGTCTACAATGTAATAATGCGTGCCTTCATATCCACTCTACTGGTATTTTCTCTGCTGGCAGTCGCTGCTGCCTGATTCCCGCAGCCTCTTCCGTTTCCCACAGCTCCGTCCGGAAGGCTCTTTACATCTCGCTCCGTTGTGCTCTTTCCATTCCTCTTCTCCTCTTCTCCTCTTGTCTTCAAAAGGACTCCACAGTGCGAGTCAGTAACGGAAGAAAAAGGGAGGGAGTCAAATAGAGAGTTCCACTGTCAGATTTAGAAACCCCTTTTTTTTATTTTTTTTTTATTGAGTTCGGGATCCTCCTTAAGCCTCTCCTGGTTCGGCGTCGCCATGGCAACTGTTAAATGCAACAGAGCTCAGGATAACAAAAGCTTTTGTTCTGTGCCGAAAGCAATAACAGTGGTTTATGCTCACCGTGTTGTCTGGCGACCTTGCTGTGACCGCAGTGTTGTCTCACCTTATTTCTCAATTGTTTAACATCAGTGCTTTTACTACGGCTCGTGTGCGAATGCATGAAAGCGGCCAAAATCAACATAAGCAGAAGGCTTAAAAATCGCCGGTTTATTTATAGCACTTACTTTAATGAACTGAGTCACAGATGCTCCGGCTGTTAATTGTTCTTCACGAAAAATTAGCACCACAGATGCAGGGAACATAACATCCACGTGTAAGGGCTGACAAAAGATCACACTATTCCCACACTTTGTCCCAGGTCAAAGACATTTCCTCGCGTGATGCAAATTCCTCTTCATCATGTTTGATGTGCAGGCTGATTGTATTTATTTACAGTAAAATGCACACAGCAAATGGTGAAACAGTCTAGATGTCAGTATCAGATTTCAGAGCAGTGGCCCCATGAGGACCTGAATGGTGCCAGTGAAAGAAAACCCAATGTTTTTTCTTGAATTTAAAGAACTAAATTCATCAAAATGAAATAAAGAAAAGGGTTATTCTTCCCTTATTGTGGCATTGGTTCACAGGTGTTGTTTATTTGGGTCGGATGATGTATTGTGAGATCAGGAATTCATCCACAGTGGAGCCAAGCCAGATGGCTCACCCCTGCTTCCTCCATGGGATAAAGAGTTGAAGCTTGTTAGTGAAGAAAAAAAAAGGTAAATGAAATGAAAGATGAACTGTGTAATCCCCGGCAGAGGAGATAGGTGCAGTCTCGTTTAAAAAAAGGTCACATGTTAAGACCCCTCTGCTGGCTCCCAGCCTTAAGACGCACTTAACAGCAGGATCCTGGCTTCCTCTTAAACCAGGTAGTCTGGAGATAGCTGCCGACTGAGGCAATGTTTTGAAATGTAGAGCAAGTTGCCAATTAAGCACTATTCATGCCAAACTGTTACCGGAAAACTAGGTGAGGGGGACATCCTGGAGACACGCTCTGCCAAGCAATATATTTTTGAGTGCAATTCTTTAATGCTTTTCATGACCATAGTTTTCATACCAAAACAGGCCCCTAGAAATTACCCTTACTTTGTACAAATATATGCTTATTGATGGATATGTGTTTGCTGCCTAGATTATGTTTATTGGGAAAGTTTTACCAGGGAGCAAAGTGCCTCGTTTTTGTGCTGCATTGAAGTCGTAGTCGTAGATGGTTGTGATGTTTGTTGAATGTTGAAAGCGCAGCTCTCAAGATCTGACGTCCAGGGTTTGGTCAGGTGTAGGAAAGAAAACATCATGATTTCTATTTCCTGTTTATAAAGTACACGTGTCTCTTGATTCAAGTCACTAGCTGTATGTTGAATTTCCGACCCATAAGTATTTATCACTACTTTACTACATGAGACTTGATTTCAACTACAGTCCTGTAGTTTCATGACTGCATCAAAATGAATGTGGACCAGAGGTGTACAGCGGTGTGCCAACTGCCCTTCCCATTCTTCCTACCCCCTATTACCAACACTGTTGTTTGGACTCTATCCCCATCTTTTAATTCCTCCTGTGATGCTTTCATCCTAACACGACCAGTCTAACCCTAACCGCTACTCACCATGACGTAATGCCTTCTCGATCCCCTTTCCGTAACTTCAACCCTCACAACTAAATGCCTAACTCTGACCTAAACCTAAATGCATCCATAACTGTAAAACAGAGTCTTAATCCTAAAACAGCCATTTGTAGAAGTGAGGACCAGGCAAAATGTCCCCACTTCCCAAATATGTCCCTATAATCTGTTAGTTGAATATGTGGTCCACTCTTTGTTCAATGCACAGGCACACACACACACACACACACACACACACACACACATTTTACTGATCCAGTCAGAATAAAATTTCCCACACTGTTCACCTCATTTGCATACATTTAAAAAAAAAGACTTTACAAAGATGAAGGTACAGAGACGTTCACCACGTTATTTCATTATGTTTAAAAAAAACTTTCCATGAATAGTGGCCTATCCATCAGCCGTCAGCTTCAGGTGTTCCACAATGTTACACTTCCCTTATTCATGCTTTTATGGCTTTTCCCAGGCTCTCTGGTGGCCTTCCACAGGGGCAACCCTGCCAGTGGGGCTCTTGAAACAGCACCATGAAGAAGTGCGGGGGTGGAGGGAAGTATACCACCTGGGAGGACCATGTTAAATGCTCCCCTTTTTAGATTTCAGTTCAGGGGATGACGGCACTGTAATGTGAGCCCTAAGGCAACATCACCTGGGCCAGATGGTTGAGTAGCATCGGGGAAGAGGATTGGAAAGAGTGAGTAGGTAAGTAGGAGGCGAGACAGAGGATGATGATGATGGATGAGAGACAGGGGAAGACTGGAAGAATCATGTCTTTAAAAGAAAGTGAAGCGTAGAGAATCACGACAGGTGAAACCACAGGGGATCGTGAGATGTAAAGCAAAGAGAGAGAGAGAGTGGGAGGAGAGCAGTTGTAGGAGAAGAGGATGAGTATAAGAATGCATGCAGGTGAATGCTCACATGTACACCCTTAGACAAATCTCTGCAGGCGTGCAGGAGATCCACATTCCCAGGAGCTTTGGTCTGAGCGATGGAAACAATACAGTGTTCTCGCAGTGCAACGTAACTATGGAAATCATCTCAGTGCTGCTGTAGTCAAACTTTGACATTTGTCAGGTTTCAGTGGAAGAACAAAAGTGTTCACCTCATCACTTCCTCGCTCCTTTACTCTCGCAGCCACAGAGTGGAGGAGCCAGACAGATGGGATTAGCTTGATATTGATATCGATAACTCAATTTCTGTTACAGACAGACTGATGTGGATTTCATACGAGGGTATTCCTTTCTCCTTGGGGATGGAGCAAAAGTTGCCCGTCTCCTTGCTTTTTCTCTTGTCCTCCATTTGCCCTGAGACATTTTGAACTGGTCCTAAGACTGTTTCTTTGTCGTACGCTGCTATAAGCAAACTTGAATTATTCATGATCAGACAATCGAAGTCTTTATTACCGTGTTGAAAAACCTCACTGCACCTCTCACCACATCCTCTCCTCTCTGTACCATCCGTTCCCCACATCATTGACTTTAATGAGTAGCCGGCAGTGGTTGGATGCGTCATTTTCCGAAACACCTGCTTCACTCAGCAACACACATCCCAATATGTTGCTCCTCCATTTATGATCTCTGCTGTACAAACAGCAGTGATGTAATGGCCCATTAAATGAAAGAGCTCTTGGAACACCTTTCCCTGTCCCTTTTTCAGATCCCTGATGATATGCAAGTATCTTTTCCCCCAAGCCATCACTTATTTTGTGTCTCCATTAGGCTGAAAGTGTTTTCATTGGCATGTTTTTGTTGTGTTTGTCAGACAACAGCATGAGCGTCAGATAGTGATTTGATTGAAGGCGATAAATGCTTCCTGCTAACTGGCAAACAGAAATTCCTGAGCAGCTGCGATGAAAACCTTGACAAAAAGTTGGCTTCAAGTCGAGGGTACTGCTACGTGGGTGTGCTCAACAATGTCTGCGAAGGTTGACGATCATATCAAGATTTTTGAAAAGCTCTGTGTTCTCTGCCGACACTGCATGACACAGGCGTTTTCTGTTGTCGCTCTAGAGAATGATTTGTATAAGCTCCATTTTCTGACACTGACAGAAGCTCAAGGTTTGATGCTTGATGGAAAAAGGAGTGGAAATTGTAAAGATGATCATTGATCATGGTCCCAGCGCTGAGTACCAGCTAGCCAGTTTTACCTTCAACTGTGTTTACTGGGCTTGCAATAAGCTGAAGCGTGAAAGCAGCATTGCCTGAGGCTTGGATGGGGCAAGTGGGAGTTGTTCAGGGATTTTTTTTTTTTTACGATATATATGTTATTTGTTTCCATTTGATTTTGCCTGTGTGTTGTGTGTGCATGTGTGTGTATGGTGTGGAATGCCCCAGTGATATTGCAGAAGCTGGTGTGTGTGTGTGTGTGTGTGTGTGTGTGTGTGTGTGTGGGTTGGTCACAGGGTTTCTCCTGCCCTGTGGTCAGTGACAGTACACAACCAATGTGACAACCTCCAGCTGTGAGGGTGTGAGTCCGCTAATGAGATACCCTCTGGACTGTTTTATGTGTGTGTGTGTGTGTGTGTGTGTGTGTGTGTGTATGTGTGTGTTTATTAATGGAACAACCTGGACATCTTTTGAGAGGTGATACAGACAGCTGTCGTCAGATACATACTGCAGATACATACTGATACATACTGAGCCACTAGTTTCATTAAAATGAGTTTTGCTTGTTATTTCAATGGAATAACAAAGAGCAAATTGGTGACTAAAGCTGAAAGGCGGACTCAGTTTTTAGTGCATGTTGAACAAAGTATCAAACCTCTTGTAACTGACCAATCACATCTTTGTGACTCGTGTTATTTTGAAAGTGATTGATAGGATAACTTCTCCAATGACCAGTCTATTATCCTGATTCTATGAGTTTATAAGCCACGACATTACAAAGTTGTGATTGGCCAGTTTCAATGAGGGTCCTGAAGCTACACTCATTATGATGTTCTAGATATGATCTTTCTCCACTGTTTCCATGCTTTATGCCAAGCTAAGTTATCTATCTTCTGGTCATAGCTTCAAAACCTGTTTTTCAAAATCCAACACTCTTATGTTATCATGCAGTTAAAATAATCTCTAAACATTCAGTCTATGCAGGGGGAGTGAGAATGAATTGCTCCTGGCTCTGGATGATTTGATGTGATTAATATGAGTAGGTAGAAAATGAAGGGAGGGAGGGATGGAGGGGGCACGTGGGCAGTATGGTGGTAGGATACAGCGGAGAGGATGTGAGGATGATGTGATGTTGTCTAGGAGGCAGCTGGGAAAGAGGGAGCGGAGGGAGGAGAGAGGAAGCATGAGTCTTCACCCACTTGTGTCATGAATAAATCACCGCTGAGAATTCCTTGCCGTCTAGCCCAGCGTGGACCAGTATTGCTTTCATAGTTATAGCTCATCCCAGATGGCCTAGTTTACCCACAGAGAATAAGCCGAGCCATAATTTACCAGCTGGGAACTCTTTATGATTGCTTCATCCATCATCAATTACCCGGCACAACTCAAGGCAAACATTCAAGGTGTACAGGGGGAGACTTACCAATGTGGACATCCCCGGTAATAAATAGTAAGTGGCTTAACAAGAGGAAAACAATGTCAGGAGTAAGATAGATGAATCTGAACATTATAGAGGGACAAATTACGGTACGTGTACCTGAATCCTCCAACACTGAACAGAAATCCTGTCTAAAAAATCACTGCCCTCTTAAATACAGTCGCAGAGGAGGGTGTTACATAAAAGCGAGTGGGAAGACAAGATCAGCGCCAAAAAATAAATAAAAAAATTGAGTCAAAAATTACTAAATGATGTGGTCCTGTCAGCTCTGTACAGTACTGCACAACCGTGTAGACAGTAATGGAGTTGTAGGGGAACAAAGAAAAACCCATTTCCTCCCTCAGTGTGTCATTAAACAATGGAGACATCCTCCTCGCCGGCCAGGACAGAGAGGGATTGAGGGGTTCTGGAAAGACCTATGTCTCACTATGGCTGTGATTGATAATGTTATTCGTCATGGCTGCTCGTGTGTGTGTGTCTGTGTGTGTGTTTCCTTATTACAGAGGCATGCAAACGACACAGAAACAAAGACAGAGACGGGATAGACAATAGCACAATTGAGCGCTAAAGATAAAATATCATTTTTTTTTCTTTTTCTGCAGAACAAACCATCCGTCACCAGTAATTATCACCATACAGGACTTCAGCCTAAAACCCCTCGAGTCCTCTGTAACATATGATTGTCTATTGATCAGTGACCACAGCTCAACAAGCACCCGGAGATGTATTTATCTTTCTGCTGTAAAGCCAAAGACTTATTTCTTCTGTTCTAGTGGAGTTTGTCCAGACATGCTACTTAAAGAGATTTTGATTTGCACATAATTTGCTATTAAGCAAGACTTCTGTTACCTTAAGAAATATTAAATAAATATAAAATACTAATTTTATTCCACATCCATAAAAATAAATGCAATTTCAATGTAATTCAGTGTTGCAACACCTACTCAGAAGGAGGACGTGGATTAAGTGTTTTGTGATTTTTGTTTGTAATTGCAAATTGTTGTTTGCAGACAGTGTTGAATGTCCCGATTCTCCAGTATAAATTACCAAATGTGTTATTTAGGCTGATAAATACCGGTCTTATTTGGTGGGATTTCCTGTGGTGTTGTCAGCCAGATAGCAGGCTTGTGCGTGGGCGCTCGGATTTGGAGGAAGATCACCTTTTGTTTGCAAGTAAAGCAACATCAGCGCTGACTCTGAAATAAAAAAATTAGAGACTTAGAGAATTATCACTTTTTGGGCATAATGTTAAGAGAGGACTCAGTTACTTGGCTGCAGAGACACGGATGGATTTATGTTTCACTTTACATTGCGTTCCAAACATTTACAAACCATCAACGCATCATTTGACCTTCCTCAAAACTGATATTGTACATTGTGACACAGATTGCAACCGACCCATCTCACTGAGTGTGGCATGCGATGATCTTATAATGCCTATTGTCCGTCAGGTGCCTTTGCTCAGCGGCGCTCCGTCACGAGCTTGACATGAAGTTTAATGCGAACCTCCCGAGTAACAGACTACTGAGGCGTCTCCAGGGTTCCCCTTATGCCCTACTTCAGTCGTCCAGATGGCAAAAAAATGTTTAAAAATGTATTACTTACCCAAAGAACCATGTCCAGAAAGACATTTCAAGCTGCATATTTTAATTACCCACATATCATCTATCCAGTGATCTCAGAGAAGTGCCGCCCTCCACATTACTATCCGCCACAGGGCTGCACTGCTGGAATTTAACTTAATCAGGTATGTCATTCTCAATCTGGTTTTAAATTCAATCACATCAACACAGACGTACTTCTCTGATTATCATCATTGTAAAGACGGCCCTGCACCCAGGCCTCTGCGTTTCTTAAATATGCCAATACGTTTCACAGAAAATAGTATTTCCCAGCTGAAACTGGCAGCTAATGTCTGATCAACCAGCACAGTCACAGTTTGAATCGGATAAAGACAGCATTAGTATTGACCCTACATGGGCCTGTGACTGGGTAATGTGCTGAGAGCTGAGGAGATGTGGCTGACAGTGTGGTGGAAGGAGGCAAATTAAGTTAACGTGCCTCCTGCTCTGTTTTTAAAATCAGCGCCTGACTTGGTTTATAATGTTTAACTGTTTGGGTCTGATTAGTCACAGAGAACCACAAGAAAAAGTACCAGAGGCATCCGAGGCCAGGACCGAGAGTTACCCTTCTTTGGTGGCTCATCTTGGATCAAACATCCATCCAACTTTGTAGTTAGATTAGCCTACTGCAGAGTGTTTCATATGAAAATCAGAGGAGATTTTCTCCAGTGTCACCGGGGATGAGATTGGAAAGGAGGACTGATCTACGCTCTACAGAGGAGCTTTACCTTATTATTCCATCTATAATACCAGCTAATTGGAGCTGTCAGACTGCCGATAATCTGTATTACAGTGCGCCATTCAAAAAAGGCACCGCACAACCTCAACATTTCTAAGAGAAGATGATTAGAGAGCGAGTGTGTGTGAGTGCCAGAGGCAAGAAAGAATAAAAATGCAGCTCGTGAGTGAGAAAGGCCAAACCCAACAGCGGTTCTGTCTGACAGAAAATGTAATGAAATAGATTGGAAATTCGAGAAGTCTTTGAACATTTCTGAAGGCTTCGACTTTTCTGCAGGAAGAAGAAAAACAAGCGTTATGATGACAGCCAGTGGCTCCGAGGCCCAAACAGTGGCATATTCATGTGATGTTGTTGATGTCTTTAAGTAGAAAAGATTGTTTGAACAACAAAAGTCCGACGTGATCAGTAACTTCGTGACACCGCACCAACTTCCTGCTGTCAATTTATCCATCTACGCGCCTGTCCGTCTTCATCTGCCTCTCAAACCAAACCCTCCACCTCCAGGCGTTGACACTCTCCAGCTCAGTGCAATAAAACATTATCCACTATATGACCTCCTTTTCCTCCTCACACTCACCGCCTCCCACCGCACCGCTCTCTCTTTCTCTTTCTCCCTCTTTGCCTTCTTCTTTCGTTTTTCCTCCTTCTTAAGCGTCCTCCCTCACTGTCAGCCTGCTCATTTTCTCGCAGCTGCCTCAGAGTGACGGCGAGGAACTGTGAAAACCTGAAGGAGGGCAAGAATCTTTGACTAAGAAGCCCAGTAACGCGCACGCACAGACACACACTGTCTCGACATCAAAGCTCCCGTCATTCTCTGCCTACTGACAAGCCAGATCACTGGGCAGCGAGGATGGAGAGAGGGTGGTAGGAGACGAGGTGAGGGAGAAGGAAGGTCGGAGACTGAATGTAAAGCAGACAGAGCACTGTTGTTGTCGAAACGCTCTTATCTTTGTGTGTCTGGGTGTCACGATGTGTGTTTGTGCTGCACATCGCTTTACAGGATATTCGTGTTGTACCGAGTCGGATGTCTATTTCCTGTCTTGGCACAGCCAGCAGCCACTCAGACCAGCATGTGGCATCTGGAATCTGCCGGCAAGCACTCTCTAACAAGGCCCCCAGAGTGTGTGTGATTAAGTTTGTACGTGTTCCTTACTGTAGGTATATGACGGAGAAAATGTCTGTCCATCTCTTTGGTTCTGAGAGTCACAGCACAGGATACAGGTCAGCTGGAGAGGATGGTGTTTCCTGCAGTTGGCGAGGAAAGACCTCTCTGTTACTCTCTCTCTCTCTCCGTCTGTGCCCCTGTCTCAGTGGCTCACCTCGTCTGTCTGGGTCAGTCACTGATACTTTATCATCTCTCGCCTGCCAAAATGTTCATCAGGGTCTACAACAGTAACGGCATGAAACAAAGATTTAAGATGAACAATTAACTGTATGTAGGCCTGTCAGGATAACTTCTTATTGATCACAATAGTAGTTGTAAGACCAGTTTATGTCACTGATATATAATAGCTCCATAATACAAGTACGCCCTTTCATAGAGCAATGAATTATTATTGTGTCATATATATTATTTTATGCCCATATCCCCAGCAATGAACTTTCTATTCTTAGAGGGGCTCTATGTAACAATTTGTACCAGTTTTCATGTATTAAACACTTTTATATTGGCCAGATGTGAGAGGATTGTCAGGTGACATGAAGAATTAGACCCTCCCCGTCTCTCTTGGTTGCCTTTAAGCTTGTGGACTATTTTTTTAAGTTGTTTAATGCTGCGGGACTGTGGATTTCTTTACTAAGGGTCAGATTTTCTGTCTCAGTCCAAAGGATGTGACTTCGTCTCAGTGCATCTCTCTGCTTCGCTAATGGAGAGCAACAGTAGCTAACGTCAGTTTTGAAATGGAGTCTGCTAACACAAACTTATAGCCGGCTTCCAGCACAGCACGGAAGTTCAGACACTGGATTTGGAATGTTAAAAAATTCTAAAATATCCTAAATTTATTGTAACAAAATAAAATCGCACAACCAAAACAATAAATGATATGTGAGCAAACACTTAGCTGCCGCACCGTTTAATAGCTCATCGTTCTGGCATCACGTAAGCTTAAACGTTGGCGTCATTCTTATATAAGCAAACATGCATGTAAACTCAAAAGGTCAGCAAAAATGATAAAGGTCATATACTGCACATACATCGCTCAAATAAATTAAGTGCGATGGTTCCAGCTGTTTGTACATCAAGATTTAATGTAGAAATATCCCATCAGTATGGCCAGCTGTCTGCTGAAAATAGATTTAAACCTGCACATTTGAATCTAACGCTTTGTCATTTCAGCCAGGGTTCAGTGTCGGTTGCTGCAGAGCTGCCACTGTTTGCATGTGCTTGACAGCGAAAGCCATTTCCCACTTTTGTGACTGCAAAGTTTAACAAACACTGTCTTAGTGTGTTTATAACAGTTTACAGATGCTCTTCGTGGAAGCATAACAGTTTTTTTTTTTTTTATGGGAACTACAACAGTTATAATAAGCACACAGTCATCCCCAGACTGTGTCTATATCCTTGTTTTGGAACTGAAGGAAAATTGAAATAAAAATCACATTTATTTTCCCAGCTAAGGCCAGAATGTGCTTAAAACAGACAATAATATGAACCATCCTTTTTAAGGGGAATCTGTGTAGGCTTAAAATGGATTAAAAAATGACTGGCAGCACAGCCCGAAAGTAGTTAAATATGCCAGACGCAGTTGTGTCTGACATATTTTTTTATCCGGCTGTAGGCCTGTTGGAAAGACAGCAGGCATCAGGTGTGCACCGAGGACTCATATTCTGAATTTGTAGCGTACAAACAACACTTTGATTCCAGGGGGGTTGACAACATCTGGACCGGAGTCTGTGATATGCCAGTAGCAGGACGCATGTTTTTCTCTCCCCTCTCTTGTAATGGTCTATTCGCGGCTCTTGTGAGCCTGAACGTTCCTGTCCTTGTTTCCATGGAGACCAAAAGAGGTGTGGAGAATCGTGAAGCCCTTCTGTGGTCACCGGCTTTGTCATGCGTGCTGCCAGCCGCCGCCGCCACTTACCTTTAATAGCCCTTCACAGCCGGACTCTTTGCAAAGGCACGATTTCTTGACATTGCTAATTAGAAAGGTTGATTGTACTAATTCTCAACCACATCCAGTGCTTTAACACGTATTGTGCCTTAACTCATGCAAATGAACGCTGTCACAATTTGTCACCTTTGAGACAACTTCACATGTGTTGCTTTGAGACGAGAAGTCAGCTCGATAATTAGACCAATACAAATGATTCCGGTAGAAATTCCCACCAGCAGGCGCAGCTTAAATGCTCCCACTGTACGCTCGACCCTCATTTTGATCTGAAATATGACAGTAATTCTTTCTTTCCATCCCTCCTGTTGTTCTCTTACACAATGGCACTGACCCAGTCTATTGTCTGTGGGGTTGTGTCCTCCTTTTCAGCGCTGAGAGGCTCATTTGTTGATCTCCTAACTAGATTATCGCTTGTCTGATTAACTGCCTGTAACCCCTTCTGCCACTTGTAGCTGACATGGGTGGGGCAGAGCTTAACGCACGCTGTAACCGTCCCGTCTGCAGTCGGTTCATGGCCTGCGATTCACTTTCCCTTTCTCGCACCTGACGCCCTCGTGGACGATGCCAGAGACAGTCATGATTAACTGAAGATGCAAAGAGTTAAAGGGGTGAGTTTTAAAGCGCGGTCACGTGTATGTTTTTTTTAAGATGGCCGTGATTTTCTATGCGAAGACCTATTTACGATAGAACATCCCACAGAACTGCTAACAGCGGGCTAACAGGGCGGAGGTTGTGCTAATTAAAACAGACTGGTAACCTATTTATCTGCAGGTTGGATAAGCCAGCGTGGAAAGTAAAGGTGAGGTCAAGTTAGGCAGGATTCAAGATCTGGATTTTCACCACCTCGATAACTAGTGAGGGGAAACACTATTGCAATAGCTGGTCTAGTTTATTTTTTAAAGACAGCTTTTAATTAATAAAACTGCATCATCACATTATTACTTTGTTTCACTTTCATTTCAGCCACCCAGTACTGGAATTTATTTAATTTTTTAGTTTTCAGGAGTATTTCCATTTTCTACTTCTGTATACTTCCACTCTACTACATTTATTTGATATATAGTATAATATAATATAATTATCTGCCAGGGCCGATAATCAGTCTGGCCCTGATCCTAATCAAGGGTGTAGATTTTGTCTTTGTTTTTGTGACGCACATATACAAAAGGGGTCCTCCAGAATGCAAACACTTAATTTCCTGCATTTTTCCAGTTTCCAGTTGAATTTTTTATGCACCAATTTGTGCATCTCCCACAGCAGCTTACAGTGAAAATGTATTTATTTATGCAAATGCAAACAAATAATTCTACAGTCTACATTAATGTTTTTATTTGGGAAATAATTTGAAAAATGCCCTTGATGTAAGTATTTAGGGAGACCAGCCTCCTCCATCCCCCCAAAATCTACACCTATCATCTGAAATATGTGGCTTCACTGAAAGAAATGCTTGTCAATTGATCTTTCAGTCTGTCCACCACTTTGGTCCAGATACCATAAAATGATAGAATACAAATAATTGTTCCTCTAGATATGACACGTTATTACCTTGGTGATCATCTCGCCCTGTCATCAGTCATTAGTGTTGTCACAGTACTGGATTTTCTCATCTTGATACCTTGAAAAATATCAATATTCAATAACATTTTCCATACCAGACAAATAAATTGGACTCAACTATAAATACAATTATAGATTTTTTTTTTTTTAAAGATAAGTAACAAGCCTTGTTCACTGTGTGTTAAACACAGTGGCATCTAAGTTAATCTACTGACAATATTCAAAGTCTTTTCCTCTCAACTGAAACTCTTCAGGCCTGATAGCTCTGAGGGGGATTAGCTTAGCTTTGAGAATTACACATGTTTGTTGGGCCAACAACAGGACAATACACTTATCAACAACAGCTCACTGAGCCATCTTAATTAATACTTCAGTGATGCTGAAATGGGAGCTGTTGCCAACCTCTCAGAATTCCTTATATAGGGTTGTGTGGCATTCCTTCAGGTGCTTTGCGAAATTTGTTGTGTTAGCATGGGTTTTTAGCATTGCTTGCATGTGGGAAAGCTTGTATCCTCCTGCTGTTTACATTGTCAACTACAATGTGTGCAGTGTGTCGCTGTTGGAGGGAAGATTTAGTGAGAGAAGCTCTGCTGGCACGGGTGTATCAATATTGCAGAAAATGTGTGTTGAACTGGTTTCAATACGGTGCTAATTGTCAGTTACTAGCATTATAACATGCTCAGGTTTAACAGTGAACTTGATGAACATTCAAAGCACACAGAGCTACTAGCTTGAGAATTTCAAGATGTGCTTCACCATCCTCCCTAGCAAGCGTTTATAAGTGGTTTGTCTGATTAAATTGCAATTTTTAAAGCCAATTTCCCAATATTTTATTCCATGAACCTTTAAGCCGATAGATTTATAGAGGATCATGGCCCGAGGGACTTCCTCTGTCCCCTTTGACCCATCACCTTTTCATTCTGGCCCCTGGCTAAGTCGCCATGACAGGCTGAACTCTAAGTACGAGAAGGTGAGGACATTTTATGAAGGGGTTGAGGGAGTCGAGTCACAGTGGGCTTTTGAGACAGAAAGATACACGCATGGCCGGGCTAATTTTGCCTCCATGTGCTGGAGTCGGGGTGACAGCCATCGTGTGGGGACTGCGAACAATGGGCTGAGGGAGACGTGTGTGTATGTCTGTGTACGTCGGCCTTCGCAGCGATATTCCCCACGCCATCCAATCGCTCAGGCCATCGACTGGAGTGACATTTCAGGAAATTTCCACTGATGTGGGACTGGGGCCCCAGCTGTCAAGCCGGAGCAGCAGGGAGAGGCTGGTTGGGGTGAAATGAGTAGCAGGGAGAGAGAGAGAGAGGAGCGTTGGATGTTGCTTATCACACTTGGCAAGATCTCGCAGCTTTATGGCTTATGGGAGAGAACATTGATAAGTTCTCTCTCTTCTTTTCTTTCTCCGTCTCTGGGCCTTAGTGCTTTCAGTGATAGAGTGAATGATAGCCTCTCTGTGATGTCGGCAGCGTGAGACTTATCTCGCAGAATGACATTGGTTTTGTTTTCTCAGCTACCTAAGAAGAGATAAATGGTATTTTCAGCTCCACATTTATGAAACCACGTCAGTGCATTGAATATAGATGGGCTTCTGGTCAGGAGAGTGTGTTTGTGTTTGAGTGGTTGGACCAGCATTTCAATATTTTGTTCACGGTTAAGTAATGCTTTCATAAGTGTGTCACTGATGAAAAAAAATAGTATAAGAATAAACACTAGGGCTGTGAGTAGCGATTCTTTTCTATAACATGTCAAAAAGTGGTGTTAAAAGGCTTACTGCAATTTCTGTGAGCCTATAGTGACATCTTCATATCGCTTCTTTTGTCCAACCAACAGTACAAAACCCACGGACTCTTCAATTACTGTTTTAAATGACAAAGAAAAGCAGCACATCCTTATATTGGGAAGCTTTGGACATGAATTGTTTGACGTTTCTGCTTAACAAATTATGAAATAATTGAACAATTGTGAAAAATAACTGACATTTTATGTTTTTTCAATCCGCTTATCCATTATCGGCTTATCGTTGTTGTTTAAGAATTGAAAGGCGAATATTAAGAATTGAGTAAAGACTAAACAATAACCAACAGCCAACTGTAGCTGTCATTAGGTAGTTGGCTGCTAGCAGTGTGGACTTGGGGCTCGGAGCGGCAGGATAGTGTTACTAGGAGCTGGGGCTAGCTGGTTAGCATGCTAACTTCAGTAGATATCTCTGCAACAATGCAGAGACGTCATAACATCAAAACAATTATTTCTTCACATTCTGTTGATCTTTTTTTTTTTTTATTGTTTTCAGCTAAAATTCTACATATTGCACCTTTAATCATACTTACAGATTTGATACAAATCTCTCTTTTTTTACATAAGTGGTAGAAGGCATGGCATGGAAATGTTGGGGAACAGTCTCAAATCTTGTAGCGTGGTTCGGGAGAGGACTTGACATTTACATCACCTCTATCTTGCCCCCCGCTGCGCCCAGTATCCAAACGATCCAGTGAGGGTGTGGGCGTGTGTTTGTGTGTGCGCATGTTTGCGGGGTGTTCATTGCTAAGATGTGAGAAAGATGAGGTTATTGGCACCGTGTGACCCAGACTGTACAGTATGTACGCCTGCATGTGTAGTTTGCCAGAGTTTGCTGCTCAGCGCTCACTGTGCAAACACGATTAGCTGATTTACATCCAATTAAAACTTCAATAAAGTCTGCCTGCAACCTTTCCATGCTCTCTCATTTCCAGATACCATATCAGACAGCATTTTGACCTTTTGGCAACACTAATATGAGAAATGGAATGAGCTAAGCGTAGTAGTGCTACATTTCCATTACCAAGAGTCGGTCACACACACCGGCTGTCTGGATGGCTCGCACCTCTGGCCAACACTCGGCCCTTTCTTTCCAGTGAAAATGAAGCCTGCATGTGATCAAACGTCCGAGCTGTTACTGTTACTAGGCTAGAGGTGACTACTGGAAAATTCAGGCTCCATTCCAGTTTGTTCTACTCCACTCTGTACCCTTCATGTGTATATTTTAGTAGGAAACGAGTCGATCTCTGGTCACAAAGAGCAGAGTGAATGGAAACGTTTAAACATTTGTCTACGTTCAACTTGGAGGAAGACTTATTGAAAAAGCTTTACACTTAAAAATTCTGTCTGTTGGACAACCCCCAAAGTGTAAATTCCACCTGTTTGGCATGATTAACAGAGCAATGTAATTGATAGCATTGAGAAACTGATAGGACTGAGTATTTATATGTCACCTTGCTTTGAGGATACTGCTAAAAATAGATTGAAAAAAAGTTGCATTGATCCAACAGTTGGTTATTCGGCTTTATTTTATTGAACATTGCTTTAACGTGCATGTATCTCGTTAGGAAACTTGAAATTAATTGCGACTTAAAGGTGACCTATTAGGATGACCTATTTCATAGAGGTTCTTGAGCTTGTAAAAGATCTTGAAAGTTATAAAAAGGTCTTTAGGAGCTTCGGCACCGACCCTGAAACGCCTCATCAGTAGTCCCAACTCCCAATTTATGCTGAGTGGCTAGTTTTGCACGTAATTATTGTTATTGTTAGCTGTGTCAGGCGTGTGTCAGCTGACCAATTAAAGCAGACTGAGTATTCGGAAGGGGGGCTTTAAAGAGACAGGAGCTAAAACAGAGCATTGCAGGGGAGGAAAACAGTGCTGAACTGCTGAACAGTATGAGTAAACTGATATTAAGCATATAAACCGATTCTAAAAGTAACCTTGAACATCAGTGAAATATCTTTAATCTCCCCTTTAAGGATTTACTTTTGTTTAGGCGGTTATGTGTATTGGCACAACATTTAGAGGCAGCGATATACTTGCATCTATTCACAAATACATTTGAGTGATAGTGGTGTAATAATTATTATTCTCACTGTGATAGAGTAAGGTTGATATGTCGAGGCTCAAAAAATACAGACTGAAAATGCTCAGGTGGTAGCTGACCTTTCGTCTGTGAAGAGACAGTGAGTGTAAATGTATTTGTCTCTTTGTGCCTCAGAGACTTTAGGGTTCTCTGTGTACAGCTGTACTTTTCAGGTAGTTGCTTTGTGTGTGTGTGTGTGTGTGTGTGTGTGTGTGTGTGTGTGTGTGTGTGTGTGTGTGTGTGTGTGTGTGTGTGTGTTGATACTTTGATATGGGGCTGGCGTACTGTGCGAGAGTGAGCGAGGCTCCCCAGGCGGAGTGCTTCTTGGCACAGCTCTATGATCCCATCATGACGGGGAAACTCGACACTGGGGAGGATATTCCACTGCCCAGCAGCTAAGGGAGAGTAACAAGGCTGCACAAACACACTGCTCCTGCAGTTCCAGTAACGGGGTCTGCTGAGGTTATGTGTGAACAAACACACAGGGCTTCACACACTTCTGCACTTTGTCACAAACTCATGCACAGTCCAGATTCCTTTACTCACATACACCTAAGTACACTCTAATAGATATGTAGATATATATATAACGTACCCCCACCCCAGGACTGCACTAATGAACACTCGATTGCTGAGCGGACAGTGAGATGATTGGCACGGAGAAAGCATTACACCAGCACATTCAGGCATATGGCATGTGGACCCACTGATGGGCACACACATATGGTGCTGGTGGCTTCTGCTGCTTCGCATGGGAGGAAGGCACTGTGCTCGCCTTTGATCAGACTCCAAATCACAGAGCACAGCACACAGAGTACAGCCTAAAAATCTCTAACTGTTTGTGGTTGCATCATTTTGTCTCATTATTAAAAAAAAAAAAAAAAAAAAATGCAAGTGCCTCTTGCATGCAGCTCCCTTCAGATGTCATCCACCTGAAATCACAGGATTAAAAAAAACATGAACAAAACATAGCAATTTTTCACAACAAAGTGTAAATAAATGTACAATTTTATGTCATCATTTGCTTTTTTTCCTTTGAAAACAGTTTTCCAAGTCCGCTGGTTGCAAACGTAAAGTATATTCTAATGAACACACCAGCGATTTGTCTTAAGATCAAAATTTGTGTTTTGAATTTGATAAACCGTCCGGGGAAAAGATTATTTTAGGGACCCTAATTACATGTTTTCATCAGTTTTTAAAAAATATAGTCTTTCTTCATTTGGAAAAAAAAATTTAAAAAGGTAATATCAAGTAGAAATAGAAAGTGCTATATGCTGTATTCCACTTAAATGTATTCCAATATTGATATTATCTCTGAAAATGGCACTTCTGAAATCCATTAGAGCCAAATCATTATATTGTTCAGCCAAGATTGGCCTTTAACATAGATCAGTATCTGGAGGAAAAGAAAATGGAGGAAAAGATTGTTGACATAATTTATTTTTAGATTCTCATTTGACTGTTTCCATGGGCTGATGTCACCTTCTGTGAAATTGTTAGTGTCTAATAACCACATTTGAGGGATCATTGTAAAAGATGTGTGCTTATGTGTAAAGTCTTTGTATGTAAGATACAATATATACAATATCAGATTTTTTTTTTAACTTCCGTATATCCGTATTGCCTTCGACCTCAAAAATCTATTATCAGTCAGGCTCTTACCTTCCATGAGACAACAAACACTGACACAAAACAACACAATAACACAATAACTCAAAACCCTATGTAGTATAAAACATCGCCCACTTTGCCAAATATTAAACATATTTTAATGAATCGTCTCCAACGTGAAGTGTTACATTTATAGAGTAAAGCTGTTTGCAGTTCTCAGTCTTCTGACAACCTTCTAATTCCCACGTTGGCAAATTCAGCCTCCAGTAACCATGACAACCTTTGTTTTCCTGTCTGTCAAGTTTCCCGGAATATCCCACCAGCTCGCCTCCCAGAGACGTCCAGAGGACACTTTCTGTAACTGTTGTGTGTTCAGGGGGGGGAAGTCATATCCTGGAGGTTTATATGCAGAATCTGGTGTCCTGTGAGGCTCCATTCATCCACATCCAGCCATCAACAGGTTGCTGAATCACTGCTCTCCTCCTCTTTATTGTTTCTCACCATCAGTTGATGTGAATTCAGTCAACGAGCCACACCTCTGTTTTTTCTTGTTTCGCTTCATTCCCTTAATTTATCCATCGCCCTCCCATTAGATTCAGGATATCAAAGTAAACACGCAGATTTCTCTCCAAATGTTTTCAATTAAAAACCACTCATAATGGTTCCCACCAGGAAATTGTGTTTTATTAATGCCCAAATTGAAGATTCTCCTCTGCCACAAATGCAATCATTCTTTCCATTTCCTGGACAACTTAATGTAATCGGACCCACGGCATCAACAACACTGAACTTTGAATTAAGACACACAGTTAATAGAGAAGTGCACCACAGCTGAACCACAGAACATTTTCTGTAAGCAATATAATGGAAACTTTGCATTACTTTTAAATTATTGCCCTGCAGAGTCTAGATGACCAAATTCGGCCTCTCGCTTGTTTATACAGCCGCCTCTTTAAATCTGCATGGCCGTATTGTGCCTCGGTGAAATGACTTATTGCCGGATGGTATGCTGATATAAAGCAGCCCGTGAATGGGAAGAAACTGTGCGTGATCGTGCGAGGTCGTGTATTACTGTTCCCAACAGACCGTGAAATTGTTTATTCTTCTGCTGCCATTTCTGTGTAAAACAGAAAAGGGATCACTTCCCCCCACTGCACAGTCAGAGCGCCACTTGTTTCAGCCAAGAAATTAACCCCCCATTGATTACCGGAAATTCTTAATCAACAGGCAACTGTGTTTGTTCTTGTTGTTATTTGGATATCCCCCTCAAGCCGCTGCAATAGCCCCGAGATATTGTCGGGGAAAAAGGCTTCCACAAATTGAATCATTGATTTATATTTTCTCGCTTTTTCTCACAGACTCAGAGACTTTTCCACAACACGGTGAGATGGCAGCACCCTGTTGTGGGTAACGTTTCGCAGTTTTTGCTTTCTGGGTTTTGAACATGACTTCTTTGCTTCCACCAAACTGGAGTGTGGTTTTAAAATGCTAGAAAATGTTGCTAATGCGTGACTATTGTGGCTCTATAGTGTCACATCAAACCTGCAGACCTTGCTCATGGGCTTCGACTGCACCCCCCTTGTATCCAAGAATTAATTCCCTTTTTGTTTCATGTGTAAATCCCGCTTTCCCCCTGTGGTCTGTCCTGGGCCGACCTGGAAGGTATTACAGTGGACTTCCTGCTCCACTGTACACACTGCATGAATCATGATTTTTTTTAAAAGCTCGCTTTCATGTTTGGTTGATAGTAATTCTAGCTGGTTTGAACTGTGAACGCTTGGTTTTTAATCTAACTGCTGATCTTAAGCTCTGTGATCTTCCCCCCTTTTGCGTTGTAACCACATATTCGGCGACGGAGCGTCTTTTTATGTTTAATTAATTTAGCAGCTTCGATATGACCCACATAATCCATATTTGTGAGTTTAAAGAGTGTGAAGCTGGCTGTTATCTATCTGTCTCTCTGCCTGTCACGACACATGAAAAAAAAACCTCTCTCTACAGTCAATCAACCGTTTAAGACCCCACCTCAAAGCCTGTGCCTCTCCCCTCCACTGTGAATGTCTGTCTGCCCCTCAGTGGGGAAACCGTGGAAGGACATTTTGGTCTGGTTTGAAGGGGACCGCTTGGTCGTGACACACATTTAGGTAGGTTATTGGTGGCTAACTGGGTTAAAGCGCACATCTCATGATAGGTTTTGCCTGCCTGGAGGGGAGGCATTAGAGTCGTTTAGATATTGGGGAAACAGAACGGGGGGGAGAAAAAACAGGAGGTGTGGGATTGTGAAGATTGTGTAAGTGTGTGCGAGTGGGACCCAGTTTTTGTGGACATTTAAATGATGAAGAGAGCGAAAACAAAGAACCACTTTGCCTTCAGCCGTAACGTCCAGGCTGCAAGCATCCTTCACACACTGTCTGATTCTGCGAGGCGGGCAGAGCTACAGTGGAGCTGAATATAAATTGGTGCTTGATGATTCATTTGTTTTGATCCGTGTCTGATTTTTAATTGTTTTCGCATTCAGCTCTCATATTTTCGCCTCTCCTTTCCTGTAGGCAATTACTCCATCCACATTTCTGTCTATTTGGATACTGTGGTTTTATGTGAGATGGAACTCGATTCCTCATGTCCGACCTCCACCTCCTCCTCCTCTCACCACATCCCGCCCTGTTTCTGCATTAGCCCCGAGGCCAAGCAAAGGTGGTGCAGAGGGGTTCTCTGCGTGGGTGGATTTCCTGCCAATCAAAAACCATTTGCCATTTGACCTTGCACCTTTCGTAGTCTTCGTCTTCCTCTGCTGTCTTTTTCTTCTTCCCGGAGGCGTTTCCATCCCAGTCAGAGCAGACAAAGATTTCTCCACACTTGGGGATCAGCATAGAGAGAGAGAGAGGAGGAGATTTAGACACAGAGATCACAGACAGGTTTGCCCTGGTGGAGCTCATTGTACTTTCATTCAGCAGCTGCATGGGCAGACTGTTTTCTGAGAAATGGAGGCGACTCTTTGTAGAGATCCAGAATTAAATCGTTAAGTAGAGAGGCAAAATACAAAAATACTCACTTTGCAAATAAAGATCCTTTATTATGGATTTAATTAAAATCTTTGGTTATGTTGCCTTCAGTTCAGTTTACATTGATGAGTAGGTGATACTTTAATTATTTTTCTAACCAGGGTTGCAAATAGCTGTTATTTTAACGATTATTCTCCTTATTGTTTATCTGGCAATTATACTTAAGATTGATCAATTAGTCAGTTAATCTATAAAGTGTTTAAATTGTGATTAAAGCTCATCACAAATTCCCAGAGCCCAAAGAGAAGTCTCAAATTGCTTCTTCCATCCAGACAACAGCCCATTTTCCCAAGACTTTCTGTTTAATATTATAAATGACGAAGAAAAGCAGCAGATCTTGACATTTAGGACGCTGGAACCTACAAATGTTTGTGTTTTGGTTGAAAAGTGACTGAAACAATTAATTGATTATCAAAAAAAAGTGGACAATTAATATGTTATTGACTTATTGATTAATTGACTAATTGTCGCAGCTTTGTTTCTATCATGACAAACACAGCTTTCTGCTTTCAGATGCAATAAATAATGACAACTGTGCGCATTTTTGGACTGTTGATGCCATTGAGCACTAGAGGGCAGCAGAGTACAGAGAATGAATTAAATCCAGCTGGACAGCAGAGGACATAGTGCTTAGTATTATTATTTTACCTTATTTAAAACCTCAAAACAGATTTTCTAAATGTCATTACAGGCACAGGTTTTACCTCGGTCCATTCACAAACTGTAAACTCTGCACCATGATGACGGTGTACATGTCAAGATATTCATGAATAATGTATATGTGGCAGTGAAATGACCACAGGAAGAGTTAAGACAGGCAGCTAGGTCAGCTTCTCCCTGCACAATCTCTGTACAATTTTATTAAGGTAGCCTTCTCTATTTCAGAAGTTATCTCAGGACCCTTTTCATATAGAGGACATACTCCATTTAGTAGAAGGTATCCATTTAATTACGCAAGTGTTGATTATTCTCTGACCTCGCAGTGACCTGTCCACCTTCAGCCCTCCAGATGCCGTCTTTGCTCTGCCTGTTTTTGTGAGCGTACGGGGACACACTATTGTGGCTGCAGAGGTCAAAAGGTTCCAATGAGATTGAAACTGCGATTGGTCATGTTGCACCCGTGGGAGTTACGGCAGTGAATATCCACAGATGCACAAGATAAGGCGAGTCACAGCAGATAAAGGACTGACCCAAACAAAATGGTCTCAGGGGCATCTGAAGACTTCACACTTATCATGCTCATATATTCAGTGTGAGATTTAGACAACAATCATGTTTTTTAACCGTGTTGATAGATTCTATATACGATGAGTGCTACTACAACCAACAACTACTAAAAACAATATTAAGGATGATGAAAATGGTCAGATTTATTTGGGTCTAACAATTGTTTTGTCCTTAGTTAATCAACAGATAATATTCTCTATTAATTGTCTAGTCAATAAAATGTCAGAAAATAATGAAAAATCTCACAGTTTCCAAATTTCCCAAGTTGACCTAGTTTTTAATTGTCTTGTTTTCACTGACCAACAGTCCAATACCCCACGTTATTCAGATTATTATCAAAGTCAACCAAATAACCTATTCACATATTTTGATCGTAAAACAGTGTTTTACATTTAAAATGATTATTTTTCTGTTGTGTATTTGATTTATTAATTATATGAGCATTACAGCTCCACCACCCTAATCATGAGTATATCTGTGACGCACACAAAACTATTTTAAGCGACATCTTCTTCATCTTGCGTGTGATTTATGATTGTAGTAGTGGTTGTATTATTCCGGCTGTGTGTGTATGGCATCGTGCCTGGAAAACGGTGGAAAATTTCCAATAATCAGCCACTTCTAGAGTTCACCGGCCACTAGCCAACTCTGCTCTTTTGTAGTAGTCGTGATTTTTCTTTGCCTGCAAATTGCTGGTGTTTGAAATATAGTACACCTTGGCAGTGGCTTTTACTACGAGTGTGGTCACTGGGCTCTTTCTTTTTGGCTATCAGATTGTGAATGGAGTTTTATCAATGAATGTATTTTTAAAAAAGGTGGAGTAAGAGGCAGCTGTGAAATGCTTGTTTTTGCACAACGATGCCGGGTTTTGTTCGGCTTCCTCACAAGATATTTGTCTCTCTATTCATGGATTGTAATTTCCTGTTCATTCATCATCGTTCTTTTTATCGTCTCCGACAAAGGTTTTTCTTCTCCTTCCAGAATAGCTGTTTGTTTATCATGTGCACACATGTCCTGTCTTCCCCGTGCATCTACATACATGCCGCACATGTACCCACCCCCTGCTCTCTGCCTCCCCAATCCCTCTTCTTACCTCTCCACGCTCCTTATCCATCCATCCTGTTCTCCCTGAAGCCACCCCATTGGCCCTCGCCTAGCAACCGCATGATAATTTGGCATAATGTGACACCCCCTGATGCATGATGGGGGCTGTAAGTCAGCTTCATCCCCCCGCGTGCCGGTGGCTGGTGTTTGGGGTTGAGGAGAAAGAAAAATGAGAGAGGGGAGGATGAATATATTTGAGGAGGAGAAAAGGGAATTTCACGCTCGTATCATTACATGACCGGTGTCCACCAGCTAAACCTGTCATCTGTCCCTCGAGGGTTGTTCCCCTTTTCTCTGAAGCAGCAGTGACCGATCATCTTCTCTCATTCTCAGCTTTTCCCCATATGGTTCCCCCTGTAGTCCATATGCGCAAGTTAGAGCCATGAACAGATACAGTAGATTTTGTGGAAAGCAGACAGGCATGTGATGAAGCAGCCTCTCGGTATCAACAGGACCCCGACAGGCTCATAGGTGCCTCTGACACAGATCCAGGGAAAGAAACAAAAAGATGGCCGCTGCGTGCTCCGTCTGTCTCCACGCTGCCATGTCTGACGTGAACACGGCTGATGGGAAGGACATCCCGAATAAGACGTGTTTTTTATTCTCCTCAGTCAGAGAAAATCAAACAGGAGCTTGTGTTGTCTCTCCCTCTCTCTGTGTGGATCTTCCTCACTCTTGTCTCTCCATCCTCCCCCTTGTTCTCTTCCTCCTCCTCCTCTGTCCCTCTGTTTTCAACAAAGACCCGAGTGATTTGGTGAAACAAAAGCTCCTCTGGTCCTGTTTGACCTCTCCATCATGGTGTCAATGAACCCAGATGGTGGGACGACCACACTGAGGTTAGAGAAGCACAGAACTGAGAGCGCTGAAATCAGGGGAAGAGGCATTTATGTCTTCGATTTTGTTCATTCATTTGTCACCTGATGGGCACATTCACCTCATTTCAGTTTGTCTTTCCGTTTATTGAGTTATTGATTTATTCCTTTTCAGGTATAAAGATAAGAATACATCAAGCACAATGTCAGTTCAGAATCAAACTGGCAATTGTAAATGATTAAATGATGGTTAAGTAAATAATTAGATTTTACTGTTAAGACCGCAAGATGCAATAATAAGTTTGGCCACCGGTCAAAGTCAAACTCCAAACAAACAGGAGGCAGCAACAGAGGAACCGTTAACTGCTGCTAACTGTAACTGCCGTTAGATTAATTAGCTGTGCAGCTAGCAGTCCTATAAGCTGGCTCTTCTCGCACCATTTGTCATTGGGGGAGTGGTGGTGTTGCCACTCCCGTTGTAGCACAAGAGCTTTTGGCATCAGTCAGCGCCCCAATCACACTACAGCCGAGGTGCTGGGAGCCAAACCCGACTATCACCGCCTGGGGTACACAGTGAAATTACACGACAGGACATGCAATTGTTAGCTGGTTAGCATGCTAACTTCAGTAGATATCCCTGCAACACAATAGATTGATGTCTTTAACATAAAAAAGGAGATAACTGGTGCTCAGCACTGAAACTATGCATTTTGCATGTAGCTTCAACAGATTCACTCTGATCTTCTTTAACATAATGTCAGAACCGTTATTTCTTCACAGATTATTGATAATTCTGGGTAACAATGGATCTTCTGTGTTGTGGTGGAAGCCGGTCGTCAGTCTTTGTTCACTGAATCCATTTTCTTAACTAACGTTAGCTGCTGATGCTTTCTGTTGAAAAAGTTACATCCTTTGGACTGTCGTGGAAAATCGGAGAAATCCACAGTCTAGCAGCACTGAACAACCCAAATACTATCACGCTACAATCCAACATATAGCAAATAAAACAAAAGAATTAACCCATTTAAATTTCTACATTGTAACCCTTACATTTTTGTAACAACATTTTCAACAAAGATTCTCACACGTTGCTCCTTTAAGGTTAAGGTAAGGTTAGGTTTTGGCAAGTGGCTGTGTGTGTGTGTGTGTGTGTGTGTGTGTGTGTGTGTGTGTGTGTGTGTGTGTGTGTGTGTGTGTGTGTGTGTGTGTGTGTGTGTGTGTGTGTGTGTGTGTGTGATATTTGTGCACTTCTACCATCAGGATCACCGGGTCTCTCCTCCCCCCTCTTTGCCTTCACCCTTGTCCTTTACATGTTCTCCCCATCCCCAGCCCGTTAGTCCAGCTGGTTATGTGTGTCCGTGTGTATGCGTGTGTGTGTGTGTGTGTATGATATCAGATAGGTGGGGGGTATGCAAACACACACACACACACACACACACACACACACACACACACACACACACACACACACATACTACCTTCCACCATTTCCTTTCCTAGCCGGTTCTTCATTCATGCACTCAAACACAAACACGCGGTTGGAGAGGTACAGCAGCAGGGACCAGAGCAGAGAGAAAGAAACATTTAAGAGGACGGACTGAAGCAGAGCGTGGTTGCCGTAGTAACCATTACCCTCACACCCTCCCTCCCTCACTCCCTCACTCCACCTCCATTCTCTCTCTCTCTCTCTCTCTCTCTCTGTATCTCTCTCTCTCTCTCTCTCTCCTCCCTCCCTTCACCTCTGTGCTGGTGATGCTCGCGTCTCTTTTTCTTTTCCATCCGGTTTGTCCTCACCTCTCCTGGACGCGCTCCTCTCACACTGCCAGCGGATGACACACGAGGAGGAGGAGGAGGAAGAGGAGACGAGGAGAAGCTGCTGTCTCTTCTCTCCCGTCTTTCCATCACTTTAAAAAAAAAAAAAGAGAGAGAGAGAGAGAGAAGACCCAGAGCAACAACCAAAAGAAAAGGACACACAGGATATACATATATCACATTCATAAAAGATACCCTACTCTTCTCCATTCTCCTTTTCAAGGAGGGCATTTTTCTTCCCTTTCCCCCCCTTTCCTTTTCTACCCCGATTTTTTCCTCTGAGATCCCGGTTTTGTCACTATACAGCCCCTGAACTTCTCTGGGATTTCAGGTGAGGCACGCGTGTGTAGTGTGTGGTGCTTCAACAATTTTTTCTACTACCTATCATGGCTCACGCGGCCTCCCAATTGAAGAAGAATCGGGGGGAAGTGGATGTGAATGCATTAGAGGACGAGAAGGAGAAGCGGAGGAAGAGCAGGAGAGCAGCATCCCGGGAACAAAAGAGAAAGGTAACAGACGAGGGGCTGGCTGGCTGGCTGGTGGCTTCATCTGCTCCGCTCCGCTAGCATCATCGGAGCGTGACTCTGTGTGTGTGTGTGTGTGTGTGTGTGTGTGTGTGTGTGTATCACTACATCTCCCTCAGCTTGACTACCTTGATCAATTCAGCTCAGAGGTTGCCTCATCACACGTGCATAGATTAATGTAACGTGTTTATGTCCGTGCATAAATCAAGACACATGTGGAGTCTGAAAAGCATCTTTGACCTTGTGAGCAGAGCGTGCGTGTTTCTCTTTCTTCACGAGGGCGTCTCTCTATGTGTATCCATCGGCATGCATGCAAAGTGTTTGTTTGTGTGTGTGTGTTTTCGAGCACGTGATAGCTCATAGTAAAACAAATATTTTCACCTGTTTCTGCGTGATGATCTCGGCCGTCCATCTCCAGATGATGTCCGTACGGCCACATGGAGCACTTTGACTCTAATATTGTCCGTCTTTCGTTAAAAATACGTCACGCAGGTCTCCCTAACATATTTGGTCTTCCAATCTTGTCTCAATGAGGGAACGAGGTGGTCAGTTGTTGTCATCAGCCTGTGATGAATGCGATTTGTTGGCGTAATTCAACCTCATTGTGTGCTTCATGCCAAATTAAAGAGTGGAGGGAGCTGCAGCGAGTGTGAGGTCATGTTAATACGTGATAGAGCACATGTTAGGAAACAGGACAAACAGGCCAAAAGGCAAGAAAACTCTTCTTACACTCTCTTCATGGTTTTGGAAATATGTGAGTGCTTTATAGGGTTTTTTTGTGTGTTCATGGCTGGTGTATGTGTGCATCTGTGTGTCTGTGTGTGTGCTTGGATGCACAGACAGCCATGTATAATGCATATACGACTGATTTATTGATGACAAAGCTTTTCATATGATGGAGGGGGAACTGGAATGCACGTGGGTCGCCCTCCTCTTCCTCCTCTCTGGCATGTCAGCTCTTCAGTTTGGCTAGAACAGTGGGTCAAACTCGTGCAGCATGAGGGGGGCATGGAATAAGTAAAGAGAAAAACAAAAAGTTCACTTCCGAATCCACAGTTATGTTTTCATATAAAGTCCTCTCTGCCTGGACGGTTCTAGTGTTGCACTCTGTGTATTGAATGTGGGGAGATTTGACCGTGAAAGATCTGTTCAATAACAGTGACATTTAGTGCACTTTGCGCCCATGGGTGCCCGGTTTTGAATTATGCTGCCCGCAACGTTATTTGACCTCAGCACAGACGAGAGGCGAGCTAATCTTTTCTCGACCAAAACAGAGAAACGAAAATAGATTCATAAGGTCAAGCGAATTCATGTATCAACTTCTCTGTACGGCTAAGTATGTTTTAGGTCAGGAGTGCGCCTCACTTTGCCGTTCCCTCTGTGTTTGTGTGCATCACGTGTGTGAGGGAATTATGTGTCTGAGATGCTGATCTGTATAGGAAGTTTTATAGTCCTAATATAGGGTCATGTTTCATAGAAGAGAACAGGAGACAGAGATGATGAGGAGAGGAGGGAGGAGAGGCTTGTATTGATTGGGCTGTGCACAGCACCATCCATGAGGATAATAAACTTTCTCTTCTCACCTCGGCCTGCCCTGCGTCCTTCCCTCCGTCCTCACACTCTCCTTCTTTCTGTCTCTTTTTTTGTCCCTTTTGTTTTCCCCGTGCCTCTTTTGTCTCCTCACTTTTTGGCTTCGGTTCTCCCCGTTCGCTCACGTACCTCTCTCTTTGAATTTTTTGTATTATTTATTAGCGCTGTTGTTTAGCTCACGCTGCTACCGCTGAATAATACACTGTAGCAAAACAAAAGTCAAACGCTGAAGTTAATTTGTTCGTCACTGTTTTGTTGAAAGATGTGAACTTTAGGTCACGGCTGCCGGTCACTTTCTGCCCCCCCACCACCTCACACACACGCACAAGCACACACATATTGATACACAGTAGTTGTATTGCTCACACACCTCCTTTTGCCGTTGTTTTTTTCATTGGCTGCCCTTGCTCGTGCATTGTTTACCCCTGTTGGTGGCCTTCCAGCTCGCACTGTGTCGCACAATACATGAGAGGTGTCGGTGTCATCGAGACACATGATATAAGGGTGGCACATGCAGAAAGACCATTAAGAAATGAGAGGACATTAAAGTCACAGGCGACAACAAATGAATGACTGAAAAGGCTTCATCACGCAGCTTCAAACCCTTTATTTCTGTCTCGCTGCTAAAGTCATATGGTTTCCTCGGTGCAAACTGTGCAACAAACCGCTTTGACTCACAGCTTTCACAGCTCTACGGAGGCTATATTTAGATGGTAGAGCAGGTAAGAACTGTTTATAGAGAGCACTTGTAAATGCAGAGTGGTATGTCTTGCCATTTGCATTAGTCACCCGCGGGTGCCGTAGCTGTATGTGTCATGAACCGCTGCAACATATTCTGATATAATAAAAGCCTGATCCCCCTGCTGTTGTCAAACAATATTTCATCAGAAAACAGTGATAATTAACCTAATTACTTTGGAGTGTTGTGTAGCATCAGTTCATTTGTCAGCTTGGCAGTGATAGCAGATTCCAGTGCTGTGTTTGGAGCACTAGTGGAGCGGAGACTTTGTTTCCATTTGTGTAACAGATTGTAGCTATAAGGTTACCAGAAAATACTGTTTATATTGCAGTGTACCACCGTGTTTACATTAAAATCAGAATATAACATAACATGCGGTCTATTTACACAATGGCTGTGTCACTCCCTTCTTCATTCCTTCACTCCTCTCTAACCACACTCAGCAGTGAATCGAGATTTTGCTGTCTTATTAATCAGAGAGCGGCTGATAATTGGCCAGGCTGATTATAAGATCCCATATTCAGATGTTTTTTTCTATTGGAATCAGTGTTTTTCCTATTCTTTCATGGCTTTATATGACAGGAGGACTTTAAAAGAGAGGGAGGAGGACGTGCAGCTACCAGGGCACCCCAGGAATTAGTCTTTTTCTTGTCAGATTGCCAAAAAATGTGATTAATTCAAATATGTGCTTTAATACCAACTCGAAATTAAGTATTAATGATCTGAATATTCAAGGTAACGAGTAACTGAAGCAAATTCTCGTTGGCTCCAAATATTTGTTATTGGTCTCCTGGATTAACATGTTGGTAGATCCTGTTGCACCTATACAATGTGACATACTGCATTGTGGGACTGTAAACTGAAAGTATTGTACAAGCTCCTGACATCACTTTTGTTTGTTCCATTTTGAAAATCTCTGATGCCACTATGAGTAAAAAAGTGTCACACTCAGAGGATTGCATAGTAAATAGGGAGTGATTTTTGGATGCAGATGTCGTAACTGAGTATCAAAAAGACATCGACTACGTGCTTGTGACGGAGATGAGGAGTAGCTCGTCGTGAGGCCTTTTATCTGACAGCACGGGGGCTGTCTGGGGAGGGATCCCTGCCACGGATGCCTGACAACTTCGTGTAGTGTGTGTGCGTGTTTGCAATGTGTATCGTCAGGAAAGCAGCACAGAGGGAGATAAAGGGCTCTTACCATCAGCGGCATGGGAATAGTGGGATGTTTTACTGGAGAGAGACAGGGAAGAGAGCACACCTGAGAGAAAGTCAGCGAAAAACTCAGTCGCCGCAGTGGTCAGACGAGCGGGAAACCCCCCTTACACTGTTACATAAATTCTCCAAGCTGCTTTACTTCTAATGACATTATCTAGAGCCAGGAGCCCCCAATGGATTCCCTGAGAGAGAGAGCGAGCTAAGCAAAGCACAGGTTTCCTGCTGCCGAGTCCCAGTTTTACACATCACCCTGTGCGTTGCCACAGTACCTATTGTTTCTCTCAGAGATTATATGGGCCATGTGCTAGCTTTTATTTTCAGTCTAATGTGATGGCGTTTTATCTACAGAGGAAATTCTGCACCCATTTTCCTAGCTCTGTGCACCTGTGTCTTGACTGTGTTGAAGGCCTAAAAGCAAAACTTACAACGGGGAAAGCGAAATGTGATCCACTTCATTTAAAATTCCAAAGATCACTGGCACGTCCTGCTCGTCTGTGGCAAATGTCATCATCATTTATCTCCATCATCACCGCTCATTAGAGGTTAGAATCCGGATCACAGCAGTGAATCTAAAGCAAGACTTTGAAATGACTGCTGGAAGGCGAATGGCAGTGTTGAAATTGGATTTCAGCCCCGCGCTGCCTTCAGAACAAGCCCATGGCAACAGAGTCTGCCCGGCCCTAAGAGGAAAAGCAAACCGTGGGGAAAAGAGTCATCAGGCTGCAGGCAGGCAGGCAGGGAGAAAACATAATATCAGTGCATATTTTAATGGATTTCTGTCCTGTATTTCTGTCTCTCTTCTCCCTCCATTTCATTTTTCTCCATTCACTTTCTGGTTTGGCTGAAACAAAGCCGGCACGCGTGTTGCTTCCCTCCTCCTTCCACCCACCTCCTCCCCCTCCCCGCCAGCCCATAAAAGATGGAGGTTAATGAATTCGGCGCTCATGCATGCCTCAGCTAATTGCATTGGCATTGGGAACTCCTCCCAGTATTACAAAATGTTTTCACCATCAAGATGGCCACCGGCTGGACGGCCAGCGAACGTGACTTTGAGAAGGCTGCCAAGCTTGTGTGAGACGAAATAATGACAATTGATGAAGCGTATATTGCAGTTTTATTTGCTCAGTGTGAATGGGATGTATGTGATTAAGTCAAATAAGGTTAATCAACCGAGAAGCTGTCGACCACTTTGTAGTAACATTTGTGTGTGTATGAATCTGAGAGAGGCAGTAGTCATCAGCTTCAATGGTTAACATTCACTCATCAACGTGGAGTGAACGTCAGACTGTGAACACACAACTCATTCACTAAAGAGACATTGGAAGAGACATTTGTTCCTCGATCCTGTCCTTTGAGACTTTCACTGAAGGCCTATATAAGGTATTTTATATTCCTCCACAGTAGAGGATGACAGTCCTCTCATATGTCTACTGTCTGGAATATAAAAAGAATTAAGGCTTGAATACAAGCCAAGTTCAGACTACAGGGAGTTTTCAACTGATTTATCCCTGATTCAATCGAGAAATCTGGTCTGGTACCTTGGTCGGTACTGATGTTCGGCCAACATTATTCGGTAATGTGACGGGTTTACAGATCCGGTCTTACACATCCTGAACTTCTTGCAGGGTCAGCCAGCACCCGATAATTTCAAACATGTTTGATATTCAGAAGCTAAAGCCTGGATGACGATGTAAGGACTTTTTCAAGCAGGAGTACAATGGCCATTAGCCAATAGGAGAGACAGCTGACAGTGTTGCCAAGCAAGGGTAAACCTTCTAGCCCTTGAGGCTAACGATAGCTAGCATGCTATTGTGGACAGAGCTTTCAAGGGGAACAGCCTGTGTTGACTGCTTCTCAATCATCCAGACTTGTTTAAACTTCTGCTTTTGTTTTTCCTCACTGCAAAGCTGTTGCACCACACCACTCTCCGCTTTGTTTACATCTGCTTCCCCATGAGATCTCGTAAGGTGGTGCATCACTCCCTTCGGCAAGATTAATAATATTATCTTGAAGTGTGTGATGCGCAATTATTTTCCACTCTTCTTGTATGTGCACGTTTGAGAGTAGAGAGAAGAACATTTGCGATGTTTCTCCTATTGCGCATCACATTTCAACTCATGTAGTCAGAGTGTAATAAAAAATACACTAAAAACAGACTCAAAGAACATGTTCACATATCAGATGTCTAAGAACACTGAAAGAAGTTTTGCCTACTTTAATTATTTCTTCTGCTCATACTGGTCAGTAAGACATCTGTAATGTGTGGGGGACACAATCCACGCTTAAAAGTTTATCTAGAGCTACACCAAAATGATAATTCAGCAGTCTGACTCAACGAAATCAAGTTTAAATTTCGAAGATAGCCACTAGATTTGACCAACTCAGACTCAAATAGGCTACAGACAAGCTTGCAAATACAAAACGAGGACTATAGATTTTGTCCCTTTGAAGGATATGAGCAGGATCTTTTCATGGCCATTATGAAGACGAGGAATGACTGCAGAGAGCAAAACCTGGTTCAATGTTCAAATGGTCAGCTGACATCTTTTTTAGAGGATTCCAGTAAAAGTCTGAGTAGCGGGGATTGATGCGTTTAAATGTTTCTTCGTGTGTCCCTTTTCTAAGTGACTGAAGATTATAACTTTAAGGCTATAAACAACCCATAATGCATCACTCTGTAAGGGCCGTTGTTCCCAACCCCCACTTTCTCAAATGTAATCCTTGTGATGTAAAATCAAGCACAAAATGTCAGCAGGACCACTTTGGTCCATTGAACCAACGTTGGATCCTTTCTGACAACACTGATCAAACCTACAGACCTTCAGACCCAGAAATAACACTCCATAAATCTTGACAGCGCTACGTAGTCGTATCTTATGATCCAATCGCAAACACATTATAACAGAAGTGAATCAGTCTATTTTACTGCTCACTCGTATTAAACCTGAAACCCTGAAGCACGCGGGATCCTACCAATGGGCGACGCAGCGTCCTCGCTCTACTGTACGCCGCCACTGCTATTGTTCTACATTAGCTCCAGTCTCTAAGGGGAAATGAGAGCGTGTAATAAGGATTGTTCTAATTATTGATCCACCACTTCAAGGGTCCTCACTGAGCGCTGCTGCTGGGGGATGGTGTGTGTGTGTCTGTGTGTGTGTGTGTGTGTGTGTGTGTGTGTGTGTGTGTGTGTGTGTGATGGGATTTCTTTGGGGAGCTTTCGTAACTGGAAACCTTTGTACGTGGGGATTTGTTTGTCCTACTGGGAAAAAAGAAAATCCATGTCGTCTAGTTGCGGTTGGTGGTCTAGTACATCTTTTTTCCCTTTTTTGTGCATCAGGTGACTTAAATTGCATTCCACGCAGCATTTTTACATCCTTTTTTCCAGTCACATGGTCGCCGGCCAATGTGTGTGTGTGTGTGTGTGTGTGTGTGTGTGTTCACTGAAGAGTTAGATGGAGAAAAGCGTTGGAATGGAGAGATTGAGGTAGAATGAGAGAGAGGAAGAGATAAGGACTAATAGATGGAGAGGGAGTGTGAAGGGAAGGAGAGAGAGAGCGATAAGAGGAAATGTGGAGAATTAGAGAGGTAGGAAGAGAGAGAGAGAGAGAGAGAGAGAGAGAGAGAGAGAGAGAGAGAGAGAGAGAGAGGAGAGAGCATGATCGTAAGCCTAAAGGTCATTTGAAGGTGAGTGGCGTCTTTCTTGCCGCTCTTCAAATCCACGTGCGCCCTCCCTCCTCTTCATCCATCTTGCTCCCTCTGATCTGGTGGCACCACTGGATTGGATTCCCTTTAATAACATGTATAAGTTCACATTTCATATACTTGCAGCGCTAATCCTAGCATTTAAACAAGAGAATGCCATACAAGGAAGGATTTCACTGCCTTACATCTACAAGAACGAAAGAGAGGAGACGAGAGTTTAATCCTGTTCTGTTTTCTTAAGATGTCAAAATTAGGGGATGCGTGATATACACTGGACAGGATTGACATATAAGACACATTTTATATGAAACATGATTTTCTTTTCATTTGTGATGTCTGTCATTTTGCATGAGGAAGTATCTGGAAAATAGATGCAATAGCTTTCACATGTGAAATGGGGTCTTCTACATGTGTTAAGTTCATGTGTGCTAAAGAACTACAGCTAAAATTTTAATTTTTAATTTTTTTATCTCATTAGAATATAAAACTTTCCCTTAATTCACATTCCCAGTTGTGAGGATTTCTGAGTCTCATGTGATAGTAAACTGAAGATTTTTTCAGTCTACAAGCAATATGGTGGCATCAGTCATCAGTCACTGCAACCATTCATTGAGGAAACAGTTGGCTGATTAGAGCTACGTGGCATTGGAAAAAAAAATGACATTGCGATAATTTGGTTTGCGATATGAACACATACAGGAATTCTCCCAGAATCACTGTTTTTGAAAAGAATGAATCATTCTTGGTGATTTTGTAGGGGATTGCAGTGTATCATAAAAACAAAAAAGGCTCTGTTTTGTTTGATGAAATTACCAAAAATAATTGTGTGTCGCTGTTCGTGCAGAGCCTAAAAGCTACTCACAATCAACAATCTCCTGCAACCCTTAAATCAGAGTTAAAGATGTAACATTAGACAGACATGTCTTGTAGATGTGGTTAGGGATCCCAAGTATCAAGCAGCAAAACAGTGTGCCACCCTATGGCAGATTAATCTGTAATAAAAATAATTGTTAACGTAAAGCAGAAACAATATGCTGTAGCTTGCAGCTATAAGAACAGAGAACACACTATGCATGTAAATACATAAACCAGTTCCTGTTGTGCAATTGTGCTGCTGTACAAATGAGCTGTACGTTAATGCAACGCAATTCACACGTTTCATGCATTTTGTTTGCATCAGAGACACGACTGCTGAATCCTGCATAGTAATGGAGGGTGAAAAGTCCTCTCGGCAGCATATGGGGGTGCATTCTCGTGGATGTCCTCAATGCAAATGCAAACTGTACAATCCGACGTCCTCAGAGGGTTCAGGATTATAGTTCACGTTTCCAGCAGCCAAATGAAAGCAGATGTTGGAGAGAAGCATCTCTGACGATTGCTGCATCGCAAACTGTCGGACGTGGACTCACCTCCATCACTCGTCTCATTTAAACAAGACCGACTCACCTCTGAAGGGTGAGACAGAGAGGAGTTAGTGCAGTTCACCGTGAGATTATTCACACATAGTTACAGATACAGTAATGCTGCTTAATGATGTGATTATAGAGTTGAATGGTATGTAAAGGGGGGGAGGAGGAGGAGGAGGAGGAGACTAAAGACAGAGGAAAAAGAAAGAGGGAGATAAGGGAGCTTGATGAGGCGAGGACTGAGGGAGAGAAAGAGAGGCCATGGGGGGAGGAGCAGGTGTGGAGGAGATACAGAAAGGAAGAGAGGGGGAAAAGGTGACATTCTGAAAAAACAAGGAATGAGAGAAAAGAGACGAGAATAGAAAACTGGACCACGGCTGATGCTGGGGTTGGTGTTTGAGAGGCAGCAGAGGAAGACGTCCGAGGAGCAGCTCTCCCTCTCTTTCACCTACTTTTACTATAATGCTGCTTTTCTTTTTCTGCACAAGTCACAACTCACTGTTCACTGAAGCAGCAGAGTGTGTGTGTGTGTGTGTGTGTGTGTGTGTGTGTGTGTGTGTGTGTGTGTGTGTGTGTGTGTGTGTGTGTGTGTGTGTGTGTGTGTGTGTGATTGTGAGAGGGAGAGAGTGAGACAACGCCTACACTCGTGCTACATCACACTCATTAATCCCCTACTGTGCATCCACGCCAGACCTCTTCCATCAGGCTCTTAAACGCGCCAAATGGTGTGTCACGGACATGTGTGCCTGTGTGTGTGTGTGTGTGTGGTGTGTGTGTGTGTGTGTGTGTGTGTGTGCATTTATGCATATATGGCAGGTGCTCCTCATACACTCACAGATAAAGCTTATCCAATTGAAATGGTGCTGTCTTGCTCTCTCTCTCTCTCTATCATGCACACACACACTCACACACAAACCAGTCCGTTGACCCTTGGGACTCACGCCTGTACAGCTTGATAATTACTTTCTTTCGCTCGCCCCCACCTCCACTTCCACCACCACAATGCAGTCTCCCTGTCCTCCACTTAACCACCTGCCACTCCACCATTGCATGCAGCGATAACTGGAATCACGCGGTCATCAGTTTTGGCGTCGGGCTGGTTTGACAACAATAAAAGCACACAAATGTGTTTGATTAAGGAGATGTTTGTGTAAAAAAAATCGCAGATTTTCCAGCACCTTCCGTCAGCAGCTCTGGATCACATTTTTCTCCCCCCAGAAAAAGCCTCTGTCCCCGGGCAAGGGCAGGAGCGCGTGGTCCTGTGGCCTTGTGGAGCTCAGAGGCTCTGGAGCTGAGGAAATGGGCTGTGTTAGGACAGATCGATGGTAATCACACCTCCCCTCTCTCTCTCTCTCTCTCTCTCTCTCTCTCTCTCTCTCTCTCTCTCTCTCTCTCTCTCTCTCTCTCTCGCATGGGGGGAGGGAGAGGGAAGGACGGAGAGAGGGAGGTTGCAGCAGGGGTTTTTCTTTTAGGGGGGGGGCTTGCATTCAGAGCTCCCTAGGGAACAGAAAAACGCCCAGATTCATGATTAGAGAAGATATATTCACCCCACCCCCACCCACATCCACCAACTCCTAAACATGGATGCACCCCATGCTCCAGCCTGATTGTGCAGACTTTATACTTCCATACCTCCATCCCTCCTGCTCTTGTTTCTCTATAATGGTTCCGGTACGCTGCATTTCTTCTTCTCTGAAATATGTATTATTACCCTCTGAAGCACAATAAACATCCCGTGATGTCCAGCTAATAGACTCAGCTACAATACCAGCTCCTAAAACCACTTTGTCACAACATATAGACTCTATCTTTTGCTTCTGGCCCAGAGGCAAAGACTCCATTGCACCTTAAAGGAGGTAATTTAGTGTGAAAAGGTTGCAGTCTTTTATTGCAGTGTAATCTTTGCATGGAAATCCTCTGTGTGTGTGCTTGTGTGTGTGCGTGTGGCCTTGGGTGTGCTGGGCAGTATAGTAGGAGGTAAAACAAGCGGTGAAATGATCGCTTTTGTCATCTGCTGGCTGGCAGAGTACGTCTTTAAAGCAAGCCTTTGCAGAACGCAGTAATCCACTAAACTGCCGGCTGATGGGGAAAGGTTGGTTGTAGCTCCGAGGTTGCCTTGGTATTCTTTTACTCAGCCTGTTATGTGTCAGATCACTGGAAAAATAGACCTTTAGACGGTAGAACATGATACACATCCACACACACACCAGTGTGTACAGTATTTGGCTGCATTTCTAGTGTTTTTATTAACAGTTGTGTGCACGGCCAGAATAGAAGCGAAGCATTCTGTCTGCTTAACGTTTGATACTGAATTATTCACTGGCGGCTTTGCCAAACATGTTTGGACTGTGTTATCAGTGAACACTCAAAGCATATTGAGGGAGGGAAGTGTATTTTTTTCATCCCCATGTCCTCACTGAAAGATGACTGAGGCAGAATGACACAACCCGGCTCACCGTGGACTTACTGTACGGTAGATTTAGAGAGGTCAGAGAGGATTCCGGCCCGGTTTGACAGAATCACAGTGTCAGACTGGACTATTCAAGGATGAGGCTGCTGGGGAAAGAGTAAAATTGGTGATTTATATCATGCCTTTATATTTTTTTTTTAACGCCCCAAGAGTTTTGGGATTTTTTTTTTTGTTTTTCAGATTTCTTTTGCTTTTGTTCTCTTACTCTCTTCCTGGTTCACCCTCAGGGATGCACAAAGTGGATTTCTTTCAGCCGATACCAATAACCTATAAGGACCTGCGTCTCAAGGCTGCTACTAGAAAAATAACCAATAATTTCACATTTTTGTATTTTAAAAATAGCTTAGCTGCATAGCATAGCTGTAAATATAAGATATGCCACATTAAAAACGAATGTCAACCTCGGATGTGTCTGTGGATTAACATGAAGTGCTAACATTATATCCTGGGGACTGGGCTGACTTTCCAGGCTCAGCCATTTGACGTTGTAAGCGAGACAACAGCATGCATTCTTCTTCTTTTTCTTCTCCGTATTTTTTAAGAGATTACAAACCAACTTAAGAGTAGCATGCTGCCACATACTGTGTCCGACTGTGTAAATTCAGCACTTGTCAAGTCAATGAAAGCACTTTGGCTTCAGATTATTAGCTATAATTTCACTGATACCAGTATATATCACCGATAATATACAAATCCTCAATATCGGGCTGATATGTCGTACATCCCTATTTGTCCCAACAGTAACTAGAAAGGAAAGATCAATGACTGCCCTCTGATCCAAACCATCATTTTATTACTGTCATCAATGATTATGTGTAAGTTTATTTTATTGCCATTAAAAACGAAAATTGGTTTTCTCTTTTTTTATTCTTATGTTGGATCCCAGTCGGTTGATGTATACTATAATTAGTGAAGCCTGAGGCTTTATTAATCCCTACATTGTGATATAGTACAACAGATGTTGGTGTTAAGGACACTAATCAGAATTATTGCAGACTAGTAAGGTCTTATTTTTATCTGTGGGGGATCATATTCTGTATAATTACACTGCGATCACAGATCTTTATGTTTTCAAAGGCCCTTTGATAGTTTTTTTTTTTATGTATGCAGGCTAAAAAACATTCTTTTACAGTAAATGATTGGTGCCAAGAGGCGTATTGTCTGTACGTGTTGTGATATGAGGTTAACCTCAGGGTAGAACAGGTATTCAGGATTGATGCTGTGCTCTGGCTCTATGTGCCCTCAGAGCCCACTGCTCCTGCCAGAAATCCATCACTAATACTCTAAAGCAAGGGCAAAAACACAGGAGGTAAAAAACACGGAGAGGAGAGGAGAGGAGAGGAGAGGAGAGGAGAGGAGAGGAGAGGAGAGGAGAGGAGAGGAGAGGAGAGGAGAGGAGAGGAGAGGAGAAACTACAAACCAGCCTCAGCAAAAGTTAAAAAAGCTCCATTCAAGATGTGGCAGGGATAAGAAAGCTACACTATGATAAGGGAAACAGAACTAAAACAATTAGTTTATTAACAAATGTGTTCATCAGCAGAAAAGGTAGCAGCAACTATTGTAGTTATTGATGAGTTTAAGTAATTCTTCCAGAAAAAATGCCAACAATAACCCAGTTTCAGCTCCTCTATTGTGAGGATTCATGGCCTAATATCATTTTAAACTGAATATCTTTGGATTTTGGACAAAACAAAAGACATTTGAAGATGTCACATTTGGCTTTATAGGTGATTGTAGATGATTAGGATGTAGTTTTAGCAATTATAAGAGCTGAAATGATTTGTTGAGTGAATGTGTAGTTGATTGACAGGAAAAATAAACACCAATGATTTTGGTAACTGCAAAGATTCACTGCTTCTAGAAAATACTGCCTCAAAAATATAAATATTTGCTAAATAACTGATTCCTACATGATAGTAAATTGAAATGTTCTTTTTGGACTTTTGTTCAGACAAAATGATCAATCTAAATAAGTCCACTCGGGCTTTGTGACAGACATTCTTCACTATTTTCTGACATTGAATACTCCAAGAACGTAATAGATTGGTTGATTAATCATGAAAATAATCTGTAAACTCATCAGCAATGAAAATAATTTTAGGGAAATGAGTCTTGCCTTTCCTGTTCCAGGAATAAAGAGGGATGTGTCACCACTGATGCGCCGCCAGTGTTAAACGTAAAGCAGCGATGATGACTGTTATCACGCTGATGATGGAGGTGAAACTTAATCTTTGCTCTATCAGCTTTCACCTCACACACTCATTTCATTACCAACACACACTCAGACATGACTGAGTCACGGCAATTTCTCTCATTCTCCATTTGGTTATTAATTCTTCTGCACCGCCACTGGATGGATAGCTGGCACATTATTTTCCATATCTTTTTCTTGTGGCGGTTCTTCTGTTTGCTTCCTGCACCCATCTCGTTGAAAATAGAACAGCCCTACAGCTACTTCCAGTCCGCTCCCTTGATGATGTGTATCGCTATGTTTACAATATCATACTGGGTATTTTGGGTTTTTCCTCTCTGGTCTGTCTCATCTGTGTTTCACCATAAATCTATAGTAGTAGAGTAATCCCACGCTTCCTACCTGAGGGGAAGTGAGTAACCACACGGGGAGCGGCAACACTGCTGATAGTGTCTTTGTTGTCACTGTTTTCAGATTTTAGACCCTTGAGGTTTGAGGTTAAACCAGACTTTATTGGCACATGTTGTGAAGTTCAATTTTATCTTATGAAGAGAAAAAAATCAAACATTGGATGGTTCGAGCTTCTCAAATGTGACGAGTTGCTGCTGTTCTTTAGGTTTTTTAAGCTTAGTTGTAGCTATGCAACCCAATTGATCTTCCAGATCAGGTAGTGGCCAGATGTAGAGCTGCAACTAATGATTATTTTCATGATGAATTGATAAAATGTAATAAGAAAGTTGTCCCACGGCCCAAAGTGATGTCTTTAAATGGCTCCTTTTGTCAAACCAACAGTCCAGAACTCATTTCAGCTGTAGCCTGATGTGACTGATAAAATTCACTGTTTTTGCAATGAGCTCATTAATTCAGTCAAATCAGGCCACAGACAGCTTTCGATGCATCGCCATCTCTGGTGAATAAGATTGTTTATTTAAATACGTTCAGCACAGTGAGATTTCAGACTTCAGGTATCAGATTCGTCTGCATCCTGTCTTGGTTTGACAAAACAAGGAATCTGACGACATCTCCTTGTGTTCTGGGGAAAAGTGATGAGCATTTCACATTCTGTTCACAGATTAATCAATAATGAAAGTCATCGCTCGTTTCAGTATAGTATTGTAGGATTCAATCCCACAGGTAACTGTGAGAAATGATGTACGGCAGTATTAAAAGTAGACACTTCATCGTCCTCTCCGTCCATAGGAAGTTCCGTCTAATCGCACACTTTGCTATCTGTCAGCAACAAGGCTTGATCTGATGCGCCGAGACGCAGCAATATGAGTCAGGTTGTTGTTAGTGTTGCTGCTGACTAGGTTGCTGTCACCGTGTGTGGGTGTGTGCGTGTGTGTGTGTGTGTGTGTGTGTGTGTGTGTGTGTGTGTGTGTGTGCTGACTGGTATGTTGTCAGCTGTGTGTCAGCCATCTTGACACCCATAGCGCACTTTTAACTTTTCTGGGACCTTTCATTCTGACAGCCAAATGGCCGCTCCAGCCACGAGGAGAAAACACAGACAGACACACACGCGCACACACACACACACACACACACACACACACACACACATACAAACACAAGTTGCTGAAATGACCAATTAGAAGAAGTGTTGGAACTAAGCAGAAATGACACAGAGTCGACAACAACAGAAAAAAGCTGTGCTTGTTCTTCCTCCCACAGGGTCATGATGACTTTTGCACCGTTTAATTCTTAACCTTTATCATTCATTGATATTTGTTGGTTTAGAATGCATTTAAAGGTCTTGAATAGTCGCTCATATCACATTCGGATGTGTTGGCACAATTGAGATTTGGCTGTTTAATTTAATGTCACCACGATGCCGAAAATGTAATGTGTTAGGCACCAGCTATTCAACATCTGGCGTAGTGAAGCACTGTGGCAAATGGCTGATTGAATGGGCGAGATGTGTGTAGAGATGTGTGTGTAGAGATGTGTGTAGAGATGTGTGTGCATGTCCTTTGTCTAAATGTGTGTTTTCCGCATTTTGTGTCTTCGCACTGCAGCTGCACCTTCCTGGATGCGTGTTAGTGTGTGTGTAGCTTACATACATGTTAATGTTGCACGCAGGAGACACCTCAAGGTGAGCTGAGTGTGGGGGCGGAGACTATACGGACGTGACTTGATCATTTGAGTTGTTGTTGACACATCACAGCTGCAAAGCTTCCTTATAAGACACAGAGCGGCCTTTATGTTGTGATGCTGACCTCAGTTTGTCTGCATGTCTCTCCTTCCTGTAGTGAGCGGAGCATACACACAATTTTCTCTTTAAATAACTTAGATGAACAGAAAATCATTTGCTGAAAATCTCTGCTAGAAAAACAGAAACATTCAGTACAAAGAGAGATAAGACTGCTGAATAAAAGGAGGTTAAATTAAGAAAAGCAGATCAGAGTCCACCTGAGTAAAGAGAGCAGATACAGAACAATGATGCTGAGCTGCAAAGAGCACCGTACTGTGTGTGTGTGTGTGTGTGTGTGTGTGTGTGTGTGTGTGTGTGTGTGTGTGTGTGTGTGTGTGTGTGTGTGTGTGTGTGTGTGTGTGCGCTGCTCTCTTGGCTGCTATAGCCAAGCTAACTGACTGTACCCATCAGTCAAGGTTGTGTCTTATTATAGGTCATTAGTCTCTCTGCTCAGCCGCGACCTTGACGCTACCTGCCGGAGCATATATGTACCACAGTAGGCAAACTGAGTGTGTGTGTGTATTGCACTGCACAAAATATGTGTTCAAGACTGCTTACTGTGTGTATACGTGTTGTTTTTAAGTGCGTGTATGTGTGTGAGCACACGTGGCTGCAGCCTTGATGAGCAGTCAGCTCCGGCTGCGTGTGATGGATGGACGGACACGGGGGGTCAGAGAGGGTCAGCCAACACACCCTCCTATAGAGGGGGGCGGGGAGGGCACACCAGGATGTCAGTCACAGGTTTTAGCGCTACAGGACTCACGCTGGTCCGAAGTAAAAGTGCTGCCACCCACAATAAAAAATTGTCTGCCGTGCAGGACAATAGTCCCGACTGCCAGCAGTCGTTTACTGGTTGTTGCCTTTTACAAACTCTGACAGTTACACAGTGATGTGCAAACCACAGTGTACCATCAAGTTCTCACCCAGATATTTGACTTATCGTGTATGCAATGCGTTAAAAGGGGTTCGATACCGAGTCTCCCAGCCAAAAAACAGTCTGGCAAATTACCCAGAGTAAGTGTCGGTTCAGGTTTTGTACAGAATGAACAACCAAGGTATAAAAGGTTTGTTAGTGACTTTTAGAAGTGCTGGCAGGCAGCTGCTGCCATTACAATAGAGCTGCAATGGTTAGTTGAGTCAATGAAAAGAAATTATTGGCCGTTTTCCCTCGCAAAAATGTCACATATTTGCTTTTTCCAGCGTCTTAAATGTAAGGATTTGCTTACGGTGATGTCATATTTACATACAGACATGAGAGTGGAATTAATCTACTTATGAAACACTCAGCAAAGAAAACATGAAAGTGCTTTTCCCAGAAAATCACTTTTCCTTTAAATAACAGTCAGTTTTTCTGCAGCACTTGCAGAATTACAGTCTTCAAACATGTATTAGTGCACTGAGAGAAACCACAATAAGACGTGTGTAGTAGTTTGTTATTGTAGTGGTTTTTGTGGATAATGTGCAGCTCGTATAATGGTTCTCCGTCTGGTATAGTCATTTGAGCTGGTGTGCATGATAATGTTAAAGGTAGAGTGTGGCTTCAGTGAAGAGTCTTTCTTCTTTCTTTTCCTGCCATTTCATTAAATCGAGCACGGTATTATGACGGAAATAGCACCTCCATTAACGTAATTATTGCATTGTGCTTTGTGAACTGGACAGCATCAGGCTGAATAACAGCTGATGGAGAGCTTGCACAGTCGAACTAACCATCAGCTGAACCTTCAGCCCTTGACAGCTTGTATCCGTGAAATAAACTGCTGTATTTAAACCTACGGGTCTGTGTAACAGCTTGGAACCACCACATGTTCACTTGCGTGATGGTCAAGCTGTTTTTCCAAAATACTCATCCTTGTGTTGCGTGATCTACGTGAACCGGAGTGCATCCTGAGTCCCGCCGGTGTAAAGCGACGTCTGTGTTACTGTATTACTGTATTTCAGTGGATCAGATTCATGTTGCAGTAACCCAGAAATGAGAAGAGGGAGGCAGACATTCTGGATCATCCTGTACCCCCCTCGCTACCATCGATTTCCGTGTCCCATGTCCCGTGCTAAACGCAGCACAATTGGTGGAGAGACTCTGCTCATAAGCACAGCCTGCATCAGAGTAAGAGAGAGACGGCAGCAGAGAAAGCTTTTTTTTTTTTATTTTCCCTGTTTTCCTTTTTTTTTTCCTCCTCCAAGGTAGTCACATGATCTGACTGTAAGGGCCATTCCTCCTCATGTGTAGGGACTAGGATTGTTGCACTGACATCTGCTGGTGTTATTAATCTAAATGAGTTGCTTCAAGCAGACAGACTGAACGGCCATTCCCCTGCTCTGTCCCCCGTAAATATATTGAAATCCTTCTCCAGGCCACGCTTGACCCGGTTGACCCTTTGAACTCTCGTAACTCTCAGGGATTGATGTTGACGTTCGGTAGCAAGATCATTATTGCAATAAGGAGCTTTGTATGGATGAGCTTTTGTTCCTCTCCAAAATTGAATTTCAGATTTTAAAAATCTGATTTAAAAATGTAGTTTTGCTACTGAAGAAGTCCTTCAAGTGTTCCAGGTTTTTTTTAGGGGGAATTGAACCATTTCCTCGCAGCCGATCGCAGGTGAATTTCTTCACTCTACACACCCACGGCGTCTGTCTTGGTCGCTATCGTTTGGGGAGTGCTGCTATTATGGATTTAGGCCTCCCCTTTCAACAGCCTATTACTTTGTGTTGCCGGAGGGGCAGCTGGCTGTTTCAGCATCTAATAGCCGTATGTTTGCCAAGCAGAAACGCAACCAGGATCTGAAGGACCATTACTCGAGTAGAGTAGGCCATAACGTGTAATAACATCTGTATTTGTGGAGGAGGGTACACGTTTTTTTAGAAGTCTAAATGAAAGATCAGCATTTGTATTGGTGAGCGTGTTGGACATCGGATAAATGGAAATCCCCTTTCGCTCCCATACTTCCACTTTCTTCCTCCTCTCTCAGAAATCTTCCTCGTCTGGGTGGAGCATTTGGTTCCGCTTGGCCTGGAGTCAAAGGGTGATCACAGAGGATTAGAGTATTGTCCCCTAATTTTAACATGTTTACTGAACCATCCGTGTGCATGTGTATGTTTAGTTTAGATCCTTGTGTGCAAGTTTTGCGTCTGCCCTCGTGTGTGTGTTTGCATGCGTGCTGCGTGCAGACTGGGGGGGGGTCCAGGGGGGACAGATGGCTCGTGGTCTGCTCTCGTCTGGTGCTCTCTGGCTGCCAAAGATCAGGCGAAAACAGTTAGAGCGCTCTGCACTTCATTCAGCCCTTCTCGACACGCCAAAACAACAGACCTCTCTGTGTTTTATAGATAGCTTTATGAGCGTTTAAAGTGGTATGGTGGAAGCCACAGAAGTGACATTTACAGCAGGTGTTGTTTTGCTCCGCTGACAGATTATATTTGACAACGAATGTCTTGTTTTATTTCTTTGGCTCTTTGCTCTGGGAGATCTTGAGTTGGAAGATTACAACATAGTTTATGACTGGCACAGAGCCGCCTGTGTGTTTATATGCCGTCTTTCAACCTGCATGTCTCTACTTTAATAATTTATCAGGGGGATGCCTGCAAACGGCTTTTTCCGGTTTTCTCTCAGTTTGAAGGTATCATGAAAAAGTGTGACACTATTAAACACTTTCTCATTGATTTTGAATCACTGGTTGTTTGTGTGTTTGACAGCTAAACAAGTCTGAGTTGAATGTACAGCTGAAGGATTTATTTTAAAAAAATGATTGTTTTGACAGATATTACCATTTTGATATCTGTCTGATGGTTGCAACTGTTAGGATAACTGATAAATTCACATTTTGTATTATGTACAAAAGAAATTTGTTGTAGCTGTTCTTCTTCTTCTTCTTCTTCTTCTTCTTCTTCTTCTTCTTCTTCTTCTTCTTCTTCTTCTTCTTCTTCTTCCTCCTTCTCCTCCTCTTCTACTTCTACTGTGTTCATTGGTGGAATCTCAAATCAACTTTGATGGTGCTAGCAGCCACCTACTGTATTAGAGTTTGTAAATGCTGTGTTTGTTTAGGCAATGGAAGCAGTTTCTGCACTATTTATCGACTTTTCAACATAACAGATAACTAGCAGATAATATAGATTTCCTAATAGCTGGCATAATTCATCAGTATGATAGTGGTAATGATTATTTTTGCATCATCATCTTTATTTTCCGTGAAAAAAGGGATTAAAATCATGATATTGTGACATTTGTTGGGCTCTGTATCAATCAAACATGTTTTCTTACATCTGGAGAATAAGATCTGTAGGCCAGGACAATCTCGGTGACACTTCCTCATAATGCTGTCGTGTCAAACTTTACCTTTACCATCCATGTGATTTGGATATTGTGCTAAGATTGCAATTTTGATAATATTTCGGTTACTTGTGAAGCCAACAAAACAACAGAGTAACTTTTGTTCCAGTCAAAGTTCTGCAAGTTTTCCACTCAAATGAATGCATGGTCACACCCTACATACAGGAGGTGATTTGATGGATAAGAGCTCTGAGCTAAATGTGTTTCCCGTCCGTGGCGGTTTTGTGCAAAGTGATAATGAGCATAAGAAGCTTTTAGACTTGGCTTTTTCCTCTCCATAATGTCTGGAGGAGAGCCTCTCTGTCTGCAGCAGGAGTCTCAGCAGAGAGATAATTATCAGCACACACATAAATATTATACACATTCGCAAACACTCAAAACTCCTGTAGATGCATTGCTGGTCGTGGTCGATCTATACCCACAAAAATGTATTTTGCTGACTTAAATGACTGGTACATAAACACAGACACAGACGGAGACACCGAGGTCAGCCTGTAGTGTGTTGGCAGAAATTGCCAACAAATAGGACACTGGAAAGGTAAAAGGAGAGAAAAAACATCTTTGGAGGGACCTTCAAGCTCAATTATACAACTCTGAAAGTCATCTAGACTCCAATTTAACCGTGCTCTGTTGAAGTTAGGAGGCAGACGGACATCTAGTCTCTCACTTACTGTAGCCCAGCTGTGGGGCTAGTCCAGCGGAACAGACAGGGACATGTAGAAGGCTAGAATAAGTTAAGTAACATGTTGGTGTGTGTTGCTTGCACGGATACTAAGGTGTCATCAGGTAGTTTAGATGTGTACAGCATAACACAGTCTTTCCCTGTCTGTGAACCGACTGTGACGTCTCCCACTGGTTTGTTGCTTTCTTGTTTGAAGCCTCTAGTTTGGCATTCATTCACCATCTTGATTTTTTGGAAGAGAAATGATGATATTTGGATGAGATGGTGGAGCTGGGGATGATATCCTGATGGGATCTGACTGAGAGTCCAAGGAAACACAATGGGAGCGACTAGTCAATTGCAAGGAAGCATTCCCTGCTTTAACATCTAAAAATGGGACCATCATTTACCAAATGAACATCTTGTATTGAAGAGGGCTTTAAACAGATGATAGAGACCATAAACTCATTAGGAAAATGTTTACAGAGGCAATAAATCAAGTGAGATGTAGGCTCTTTTTTTATAAGCTTAGATACAATCTGGCATATTTTTGAAACCAGTGAAGTCTCCCCCTGCTGGCTATTAGAAATAATGCAGGTTTAAAGCGCTTTAACTTGACTTCTCAGACCTGGAATCTCTGTACATATTTTACACAGTCAATATCTAACACATGGAAGGATCAAGTCGGGCTCAGAAGAGACCTTGATGGGGGAATAACTGAATTTAGACATATTGAATGATGATAGCGAGGACAAAGGGATGAAAATAGAAATAAATATGTACAGTGTAGAAGGATAGAGGCAGTGGAAAGAAGGATGAGAGGTAGAAGAGACAGAGATATTTGTAAGGATTTGATGGCGAGAGAGGTAGAGGAGGATGATGGAGAGAAAAGGAAAAGGTTTTCTTGAAGCTTTTATACATCTGCCCTTCGGTTGCAACCATTTCTTTTCCACCAGAAATTAATTTCAATAAGTTGAGGGGAGGAGTGGAGTCATGGACGTCAGCAGTTGATGGAGTGGTTTAATCATGCACCTTTGCATACTGTTTTTGAAAGAGACTTCAGGAGCCATTTTTCTTGTCTGCAGCAATACTAACAGCACAGTCACGAGGACGTAGTGGAGGAAACAGATTACTTCCTTGGAGCGAGCTGGATCTCCCTTCCTTCATTGGATCAGTGGTAACAGATACTCCGAAGCTTAAACTGGCATACTCAATCTCGTGATTAGATTAATTATGTCGTATCAGTTCAGGCTGCTCAAGTTTATTTGACACCCTGAGAAACAGAAGAGAGACAAAATTGACAAGAAAGAATTGATTGATGTTCTCGTGCATGTGTTCGTGTGTAAAGTGAGTTAATGTGTCCGTAGCCGTCGTTTGCGATCGTGTCTACACTACAGATGCATTACATCAATCCACGTGTGCCGCCCAACCGGAGGAGCATTTGGCTGTAATCTGCTCAAACAATCTTCTTCTTTGAGTTCATATTCACGGCGTTACAAGCCAACCTAATTTGAGTTTGTGTCAGGGGCAAGAAGGAAATGGGGGACCGTGCTTTTGTTCTGTAAGCTTTTGCCTTATTCCTGACCTCCTTCGTTGACACATTTTTTCCCACACGCTCATTGAAATTCATAAATATATGTGTCACATGATGTACTTCTTTCTCTCCTCCATACAGCCGCACACATACTTGCAGTGAAAAACTCATCTCAATTTCAGCTCCCACCGCTCTCATGTGCTACCTGCTGTTCACACAAGATTGACTCTTATTATTGGGAATAGTCATTTCAGTCCATCTACTGGTTAGTCATTTGCATTTTTATGTCCCATTACTGTACCACAAAGAGTGGGAGCTCACTCATAAGAAAAGGGAACTGGCTTTTTGACACAGAAGGTGTTTTAGGATGGTTTATGGACTGCTCTTTAGTCACTGCATTGAGATGGATTCACTTCTCAGCCATGAGAATTAATATTGATCACTGAAGTAATACAAAGGCTAATTGTACCTTGGAGGTCTATTTGGTAAAAACTGGCTCCTAGACTTTGTGATTTGGATCGAATCTGTGTCTTCTACTGATTTAATCGCTGCAACGAAGGACAGAGATTCACAAATCGTTCATTAAGATATTAAGCAACTGTAATCAATACTGTGACGGTTCAAAAGACCATATGTAATGTGAAACGGGTCGTTTGTAGTGTTGAACCCAGTGTTTTATCTACCCAACTCTCCATTTTTCACTTTAGTATCTTTCAGCTCATTGTTTTGGTTTTCCTGCCAACAGCATAACCGTTTTGTAAAAAACAAGTCTTCTTACTTTCAAAGCTTCATTTTCTTCAAATGGTAAGACCAGCTTAAGAATTTGCAAGCTCTGTTTGGAATGTATTACCCTACAAGTGCTTTATGAATACAAACAACCAAGTGAAGGTCTCGACTGATGAACATAGACTGTTGACACAGTGATGAGTCATAAGGCCATCCCCTGATGTGAAGCTCAGAGCGCAACAACACAAAAAAACACCTCTCTGTGACACTTATGTTATGTTTTACATAGCTGTCATGCAGGAGAGTGTCCACCAGAGTCCAGTGTTTGACTGTTGAGCAGAGTGTGCTGCAGGTCACACTGAGGCTGGAGGAGGAAGAGCAGAGGGGAGAGGAGGAGGAGGAGGAGGAGGAGGGGTTTGATGTCTCTGACTTTGTGCCAAATTTAGCCAAACTCTGTTATGTTGTTTGGTTTCCTGTGGTCTCTTGTCACTGTCCTGCCCTTCTTTTTTTCTAGCTGAGTCTGTCCCTCTGTTACATCTATATGTCCTCCACTTATGTTCTGTTTCTGTCTCACTCTCCTTGTCTCTCATACGTTTAACCTTCCTGTTGTTATACTCTCACTTCTTTTTGCCACCCACCTTCCTTTTTCTCCTCTGAGCAACACCACCCCCCTTCACTTTTCCTTTACTTCTCCTCCTCCTCCTCGTCTCACCTTTGCTCTCCTGGAGCCCGTCTTAGGGTGACTTTTTGGCGGGACAGCTATTGATCCAGAACGGAGCACTAGTGTGTAGATTTCACCTTTACAGCTGACGAGTCAGTTGGATGAAATCCAATGCGACATTTAGGTTCTCCACGCGTCAGTGTCGGCCTTATTGCCACCGGTCCTCCACAGTAGAGAGACAGGAGACCTCGTGTGTCCAGTAGAGCTGCAACTATTAATTGATCAGTTGATTGAATGAAAATTACTCATCAAATATAATGAGATTTTAATAAGAGTGTAATTTTTCAAGCAAAAATGTCCAGTATTTGCTGGTTCCAGCATCTTAAATGTCAGGGGTTTGCTGCTTTTCTTTGTCATGTATCTTTGGGTCATTCATTCATGAAAATGATTGGCAGATTGATTGATTATGAAATGGTTGTTAGTTTTAGCCCTAGTATGCATCAGTTGTGGATTAAACATGGTAATAAGGTTGTGATTTTGTTTTGCATGAACATATATTACCTTTCTAATAAAGTAATAATATTGATTCTGACAAACGCAGGTCAGCCAAACTGGTGGTGTATGATGATGTCTGAGGTTTATTCATTCATTCGCAGCTACAGTTCAGTGGTTTACCTATTTTCTTCTTCAAGTTCCCTCCCTCCTCTCCTCCTCTCCTCCTCTTTTCTACCCTTCCTCCCTCGCTCACTTCCTCTCCCTCCCTCCCCCCCCTCCCTTCTCCCTGGCGTTTTCATGTCCCAGGTGACAAAGGGGAGCTGTGCCCTTGAGCGTGCTCCGTGCAGCAGGAGCAGTAAATATCCGTCTGCTGGATGTGTGCTGTGTGTTCTCCACAAACATGGAGCAGACTCCCCTGAACGAGGCTGGTGGGATATTTTACTGCTCCTCCGAGATGGTTGAGCTCGCCTCGTATAGTCTGTGAAACCAGGAAAGAAAAAGCCAGCAGGGACAAAAAATGGATAAGCCCAGAGCCATTTTTATTCCCTTTGAATATGTCAGCATATCTGTTTTGTTAGGGCTGGATGTCACAAGATTTATACAACCCAGGAGCAAAGAAGGGCTTCTAATAAATATTCTGATTAGTATTCTGTGGTATCACACAATGCACATTGATCAAAGAAGCTCTTGTTGGGCAATACATCAATATACTCTAATCCTATGGTCTTAAATCTAGTTATTTTAATATCAAGAATTATCTTAAATGTTGCTTATTTGCAGTAATGCGATTTACCAGGCTTATTTGAGTGCTGTAGCTCAAAAATATCAACCATTAATTGTTGTCGCACCCGTTTTTCATATCACAAATTATATTGAAAGCGCCTCCTAAAGCACTTATCATAAGAGTATTGCTATTTCTATTCGGTAATTTTATCTGTTTCTCAGCTGAATTTGGTGAAGTGTCCCACATCATCAGAACTGTATGGTGACATGCTTTCTCTCCATCTCAATTTATTGAGTTAGTCTGGTTTCAGATCAGATTTTTCATAACTATGAAACAGTGAAAATATAAGATAAATGTTGGGGGAAAAGGCACTTTTCTCACCTGTGAGAAAAATAAAGATGTACAGGTGCATGGCAGATAGAGAGATATGTCCATCTACTGCATGTTTATACACAAATTTGTTGAAATAGTTCATCAACATCAACCACCTCTCTGTCTTACTGTGATAACCTCTTGCTAGAAATGCTGAAATACTGTTGTGCAAATATAAAAATACATAAACACAGTGTTAAATATCTCATAAATCCCACAACAAGAAATATTTCCAATCAGCATCTGTCTGAAATGTTATTTTCTAGTTAATGCCTCTTGCCATAATGTGTGTTATGAGGAATGACGGCGGCGCTGCATGTGTGTGAAACTGTGTCAGTAGAGATAATTTTCCTGAAGTGGGCTCGACTCCGTTCCTCCTTTGTTGTAACCTCTCCCAGTAACCATGGTAACTGTTAGCTCTGGTAAGTGTTATCATGAAGGGGGCCTTGTGCTGCAACCAATCACATGTTCAACGCGCCTCTTCTGGTCCAGAGCATCTGTCACTCCCTCTGTCAGCTCTCACGTACGCCATACTCACTTTCTCTGACTCTCGCTCTCTACCTCTCTTTGTCTCTCGTCTGAAAGTTGCTAGCGCTGGAAAATACCCATAATGCTGTGGGCCCATTCCTCTGTAATGGTGACAGAATGTGAATGCAGTGTCCGAGGGATGGATGTCTGTTCTGTCCAGTCCGTATGAATGTGTATGTATGCATGTGTGATCCTACAGGCAGCACTATAAATAACACTTCCTGGTGTGATGCTGATAAACTGAACCATCGCTCGTTATTAAAATACCACAGGCAGAAGGAAAGACTCATCATACATTGTTCCGTTGCTGGGATTTTCCATATACTGGAGGTTAATGACCACAGTGTTCGTGTATACATCTGTTGAGCGTGGTTTTTCCACTGTAAACAAAGTGTTTATTTAGCATCCCTATCATTATGCTTTTATTGAACAGTTTTGTTTAGCAGTAAGTGTGTAGAGGTCACGGTGGTGGACTGTTACCATGCTGCGTCCTACTTGAGAATATCCTCCCCAGTTCCACTCTCTTGTCCTAATACGGTCGCTTCTTGCTCCTCAAAGACAAGATTGCAGCAATAATGCAAACTCATTTCTTCAGAAAGGAGTCCACAAACCAATGGGTGACGTCACGGTGGCTCCGTCCAATATTTACCATACAGTCTCGAGATAGAGGTAGATCTATTATGGAAAAATAGCTTTGCTTTCCTAAAGATAAAACAGTTTACGAACGGTAGGCGGTTGTTGGTGGTCCTCAAGATAAGATTATCAGATCACTTCCCACCCACAGGTGTAATAACCCAAGATCAAACATATAGCATGGATACGGTAGTTGTGCCGCATGTTAACTGTTTTTTTTCCCTCGTGCTTACACAGATAGTGATCAGATCCAGATTTTTTCCGGGAGAGCACAGAGTATACTTGGCTGGCACTCAGCTATGAGCAGGATTTTGTGAGTAGAAATCAGTGGGGGTGAGCTTCCTCATCCCCGGCTCCCCCTCAGCTGACTGCAGTGGGGCACGTCTGCTGTGGGGTGAGAGGTAGGAGGACAGAGGGTGTCCCTAATACCAAGGGAAAAGCCCCTAATCCCCTGTTAAAGTGTCCCCATTGACTGTTGGGGGGGCCCCCACTTGTCCCCCATTGCCCCAAAATAGCGTCTGGTGTTATTGTTGTTCCTCTCTGCTCTCGTTGGACTCGTAAAACTCCCCCAATTTAGTAGACACGCGTAGATTTACTACGGCGTGCTTCCCCGTGGTCGATTTCATGCAAACCAGGTAGAGCAAGCCCAGCCTAGACAACTCATAACACACACACACACACACACGCTGGTTTGTTAGGGGGAGAAAAAAAAAGGCTGATAAGCAGGATGACAATAAAGAGCAGCGTGCTGGCAGAGACCGAGGGAGGCAGGGAGAGCGATCCAGAGAGAATGAGTGGGAGGGAAAGAGGGAGAGTGGGTGGGATAACAAGAGAGAAGGGGAGGAGGGGGTTGACATATCCCAGTCGGGTCATTTTAGCTAAAGTATTTGTTTCAGCTGCTATTTTCAGTTTGGCCCCTCTTCCTGCTTGCCTCCCCAACCTTGGATATCAAGATCACATTGTCAGCCCCCCCACACCACCACCACCTCCGACACCCCCCACCCCCCCACTCAGAGTAAATGAAGGTGAGGAAGAAAAAGAAGGAGGCAGAGAGGGGAGAGGGAGAAGCCTCAGCTATTATGGTAAGTCAGGGTGCTCTTTCCTGCACCCTCCCCGATCGAAGGTGCTTTCTGGGGCAGGGGCCAGCTTCTGCGAGCCGGCAGGGATTTACCCTCGTTGACACATTTAAAAAAAAATACAGGGATCGAGAGGGGACAGGGAGGGCGCGAGGCAGCAGAGGGGATTTGTCGTGTGTCCTTTCTGCAGCGTGAAAGACTGGGAGATGCTCAGCGCTTTGTTTACTCGTCACTGGAGAGTCAGATAGACCCCCTCTATTCTTCTGCCCCCCTCCTTACTCTCTTCTTCTCTTCTTACCTCCCACCGTCCCTCCATGTGATGTGCAGGGCATCGACCAGACAGCGGAAGGAACTGCTGTATCCGCTCCCTCCACTGCTTGGATCTCTTGGTGTGCTTTGATTTTTTTTTTGTTTTTTTTTCCTTCTCTCTGTCACCTGAGCTGATGGCACCTTGCTCTTTTCCTCTGAGTGGGATGGATGCTTGTGAGGTTAAGATAAGGACAGAGCTAACTGACTGACTGAGTGAGTAGAGGGACTGGTTGGCTGTTTGGCTCGCTGGCCACTCTGAGCTCAGGTTTCACTCCTCTTCACTCAGAGGAGAGAGAGAAAAAGGGGAAGTAAGTGAACATGGCTGTGGAAGAGGGAGCTGTCTTCCTCACACAAGTGAGTAGTGCTAACATTTGGATTTATTCGCACATACCTGTTTGTATTTTTTTTTTATTTTGAAATGTAGAGTGGTTGTGTTTTGATATTTCCATAAAGATAATGTCAGAGAGGTTACTGAGTGGCTCAGAGGTTGATGTTGTGATTCTGGTGGTGCAGCAGACCACCATAACAACCTGTCACTGCATGGAAACTGACCTGCTGCCATCCGATGTTAAGTGCGTGTTCGAGCAGGAGTTTTCTAGCACACATCAGAAAGTGAAATGCACTTGCATGTCCATGTTGTCTATATACAGTAGAAGTATGTGTAAATTATTCAGCAAGTTGGATGCTTTTTCTTTTAAAGGAATAGTTTGGGAAGTTTATGTAACAAGAACTTTTACGACAGAGCCAGGCTTTCCCCTGTTTTCAGTCTTTATGCTAAGCTTATTTAGCGTACAGACGTGAATGGGATCAGTCAAGATGGTACATAGCTGTTATCTCCCAAAATGTCGAAGAGTTCCATTAAGACGGAAGAAAAGCACATAGTGTTCTAAGGAATTGTTGAAGCAGCTTTGATCAATGTTCTTATTGACCTGCCTGTGTCCCTCCCCTCAGCTTTCTGAAACGTTGTTGTTAGTTTCTGCTCTGTTTGTTGAGCTCTTGATTGCTTTGCTTCACTCTCACTGCTCTAATTTATATTTATATTTTTGGCCTCAGCAGTCAGCTGTTTTCAACAAAAGCATTTAAAAAACAACCTGCTGTACTCAGGAGGATGTACTCACTGATGATCATAATGAAAAGTTTAGCAGCTGAGGAGTCAGATGTTTTCTGTTTGTAGAGACAAGAAAGGAGAGTGAATATTGGAATAACATTCATACAGAAACATGATACCGAATGAATTATAATGTTTCTCTGTAACTGCTGGATGAGTAAATAAGAAACCGTTCGCTAACAGGTTTGCCATATTAGCTTACAAATCCGATGTAGTATTTAGAGCTTGTTTCTAATGCTGTGAGAAACATTTATTTATTTGAATAATTCCAGTCAGAAAACACCCCATTAATAATTCATTCATGTATTCAGCCATGTCCATTTGTTTTTTTTATTTCTTTGGTTGGTTGGTTAGTTTGACAGCAGGGTTACATAAAAGCCACTGAACAGTTTTCCATGAAACTTGGATGGAGGATGGGTCTCCGCCCAGAATAGACCCTCAAAAGTTTTGATGTGGATCTGGATAAAGAGACAGATACAAGATCTCATTCTCACTTGCTTTAACTTAGTGAGATAGGGTGTTTTCGACTTGATGTCTCAGGCGTATTTTGGTGGCTGGTATCTCAGAGTTATTAATATTATATGCTGGTCTTAGATCTGGTGAGATTAAATGATGGTTTGGTTTGTATTTTTGTGGGTGGTTTAATAAAATGTAGACTGATACAGGTCTACATAGTTTGATATTGAATGTGGCTTGACTCAGTTAAAGGGGGAGCCTTGGCGGAGCTATGCGCTCTACTGAGCGCTACATTAGTGCATTGATTCATTCATTTACTCATTCATTCTGTTCCTCAATATCACTTCTCAAATAGGCCATTAGGAGGCACGAGACATTGAACCTCTCGTCTCTTTACAGAGCTCTCTCAAAACATGTGGTGCGTTCCCTCAGCAGCACTTCTACAATAGAAGGATATTTCAGAATGATGTTGATTATTAAGATTTAATTGTCTGATATTTAGAGTCATGAGAGCTGTGAAGCAGATGTTGCTGCGCTGCATATAGAACATCTTCTACAATCTTGATCTGAGGCTCTGAAACGTGCAGACTCCTGTCATAGATTACCATTCATGCGTTGCCAATATCATGATGAGCATACACACCTTTTAGAGCCTTATTAATGATTTTCTGGCGTGTCGACATTGAAATAGGGGCATTGATTTACTATATTCAGCCCTGAGAGAAAGACAGAAATTGGATTGGACTAAGCAGGGTGGGGGTTTGGGGAAGTTTGAGACAAATAGATGGGGTGGCTGGCGGGGTGAGGTTCTTTGGCACTTGTGGGTGTTGTGGCGGCGACTGGATGCCCCTGGCTTTGTGCTGGTGGAACTCTGTGTGTTTTGTGCTGTCAGGAGGGAAGGGGATAAAGTAAAACAATACAGACACTGCCGGCCCGGCTCTCCTCTTCTAAGCTCGCTTGGTTCACCCAGAGCCGAGAGCTATGACATCAACATGTGTGTCTACATTACATATTTTTCTTCTACAGGCATATTTTTGCCTGCGTGTATTTTAAGAGTAGTGTGCAGACATATTGTATATTCATACGTCTCTTATGATACATGGAGGCAGTGCAAAATGCCACACGAGTGCCTGTTTGGTTACATGCTTGGCGCAGTGTGCCAAACTGACATCATCGCCGTCTGGTCGCCCCCGGGGCTATCAGTCTTTATACATCTAAATATCCTCTATCCATCTAGACTATCGCAGTGTTGATGTCATGGAGAGAAGACGTGCCAAGTACAGATTCAGCAGAAATGAACACAAATGATCAGGAGCTCCAAAAAACCTCAAATGAATCTCCACACAGACTGCCCAGCCTCTGTTTGAGATTGTGACAGACGCTGCATCCCGATTTCACACTGCGAGCTGTTTGTATGCTGTGTGTTATATTGTTTTATGAAGGAAATCAGTATACTTTATCAATTTATTGAAATAGGATAAATCTTTTTTTTGTCAGTGTACTGTGGTATGAAAATGTATCTCATCATACCTTGTACATGTTTGTTCACGGTATTGAATTCTGTTGTCTCAGTGATGATCAGAAAATATATATATTTCAAGTTTATATCAAGTTTCATGTTTTTCAGAACATGATATTTTGAAGCGGTCGATCTGAGACGGTTATCCTTACGTACAAATCTCATACTGTTCCAACCCTACTGTCTGTTCACAACATGCTTGAAATAAGCATGTAGTTTGGAATTGCGACATATCGGAAAGATCTAATCCAAGCCCAAAAACAAAATACCAGAAATTCCTTATTAGTGGTTCTCATGGCCTCTCTATGCACTTTCTCACTCCCTGTTCATCTCCTCCCTCCACCCGCATTGCAAAATAGTATTAGAGGAAACACTGTACTCTTACACAGGTGCAACAGGCACCTCTACCAATGGTCTCGGGCTGGACTAAGGGCTGGATCTTTCAGGCATGCGGACAAGTGGACCGTAGCATTTTTGATGCCAGAAAAATAATCAATAGCCCAATTCAAAATAAAGAAATCAATATTTTACAGTTTCTCTTGGAGGAATGTAAGAGCAGTCAATGAAAATGTTTAGTTGGGCGCATGTCCAACCAAGAGAGTCGCAAGCCTGGCATCCTGGGATACTTTAAATGTTCAAATATTGATGTTTTTAGCAGTAATGGGGAGAGTGAGCTTTAATGGGTTGTTCATTTGCAGAGAGTTCAAATCGAAAAGTCCGGCTCTTAACAATAAAAAAAACAAAACATTTAATGGCCCTTTAACTGTATTTATACTCAGCCTGCCATGTTGTGTAGTATTTCAGTTCTTCCTCTCCCTTTTAAAGACCAGCCATGACCAGGGGACATTTTTAATTAGAACTGAGATGGTTAATTGTCATTTTTATAGCGACTTACCCGGAAATTAGCTGCACTTTTTAACTCTGTGAGACTGTAATTGGGAATGAAGTAATTCTCAGCTTTTCCGGTTATCACTTGTGTGTCAGATTTCTCTTTCTCTCTGTCTGCCTCTCTCGCTCTCTCTCTCTCTCCTCTCCTCTCCCTTCAATCTAACATTAGATTAATGCTTTCCTTCAGGCTTAACCTAGTCTTTAATGGCCCCATTTTCTTTGAACCTCTGATCTGCGGAGGCTTAATGATATTTCTCTTACTAATCTCTCGCCCCGTCCTGTGTAATGCTTCATTCACAAAGACTTCAAGATCTCCTCACGCTGGACATGGATGGGATGTGGATGGGAAGGTTGGACATGTTGGTGACTGGTTTCCACTGAGGGCATTAGGGGATAAACTGACGAGAGAGTGATGAATAGTGACTTATGGATGAAAACGACTTAATCTGTTGGCACTTAAGCTCGGGCAGATGCGGAAGGAGACGCAGTGAGCGCTGTGTGATATTTTAAAAGATTACTGCAAAATGATTTTTGAAAAAAACATGCACACTTTAAAAAAAACACTCAGACTTTCATGCTTTTAGTGATGTACTGTATCTATTTCTAGAGTGAGAGCATGAATGAGTGTGTAAATATTTCACTGCTGTTTTATGTACTTCCACATCTGCCTGTACAAACCAACCAGTGTTCTCCTGCTCGATGTCTGTATTTAGTAACTGAAAGAGGAAGAAGACTACTGTATTACACATGATATCATATTTGATTAGAGTTTTAGATCAGTCAAGCATTTTGGCGAAACTCAACAAAGCCTGAGAGTCGCGGCTCACACAGTCATGCCACACACAGCATGGCAGACACAAAGACCACATGTCGGTTATGTAAGAAACAACTGTTGACATGTGTACCAGCAGGCAGACGTGCACACAAACGCACACACACTCACGCTGCTCAGACATTATGTGGAGTGACTGACTTGAATCATTGATGATGAAGGATGCACTGATGGCGATATTACGAGTTAATTATTGAGATCCAGCCTCGAAGTGTTGCAGAAAAGTTTTATTTTATTCATTCTGGAGCGTATTTATCTTCTCAGGGCCCAAATGTTCTTTAGTTCAATACTCTGTTCATACTACTGTTGAACGCAACCTTGACAAATATCAATATTCGATGCCTTGACATTGAAACATCGAGTGCATGACATTTTTGAGATAAACATAAGTCTGTAACAGGAAAGCCAGATTTTCTTGGCTCGTTGCAGAGTACAAAAGAATGAGTGCAATAAGAATATAAACATCCTCCTTTTTGAATTATTCATTTTGTTCTCTTGAGATTAGGCATTCAAAATAATGTGAGTGTGTCAACTCGCTGGCAGAGAGAAATTGAGAACGTGTAGCTGGGCACTGAGCATCGATACTACAGACAATGAGTATTAAAACCATTGCAAAACTTCAGTATTAATGTTTTTATAACACTAGCTAACACATATTGACACTCTTTATTGTATGTATTTGTAAAAACCCTGGTACTGAACATAGGACTCTGTGAGAGCACATAGACTCCTGTATGTAGAAATAGGGAACACAGCACCCTGGCAACATAGTAATGACTCTATTGACTGATATTGACTACAGTGCTCTGCTGCAGAGAAGAATAAGAAGAATACTGATGAAATGAATGAAAATATGTAGTAATAGGCAAATATGAAGAAAAATGTGCATAAACAAGACAGAAATCCGGCATCCTTGTTAGAGTTCAAACAAATCATATACAGGTACACTGAAAATCAGTGTGACAGGAAGAATAATATATGACTGGATTTGTTTAAGTAGAGCTTTATTATAAGAAGCATTTTTAAAAACAAATAGAAACAGGAACAGAAAGACACATTTTGCAACTATCCTGGCAAACTGTGTTGGTAAAAACACCAGAGGAAGAAGATGGAGAGGAAAGGCAAGACAGAGAAGAAGAAGAAAAAGCTAAAAGAAGTGTACGAAAGTTTCTTTCGGTTTCTCATCACAAAGACACTGTTTTCATTCCAGCTGTAAATAGTCACTGTAAATCATGCTAACGTTGTACGACTCGTCGCCATAAGGAAGATGTATCATAGCAGATGTGCAGGGAGTTGACTTCAGTGTCAGAGTTGAGGTGTGACACTGATGACAGAGAGCTGCTGGCTGGGTTTACTCTGGACCGGGGCCAAAGTGTCTCTAACAGGTCGTCGTGAAGGACACTGAGTCTTGGTGTCCATGACTAACGAGTAGAAGACCTCAGTGTGGTGGATTTGCCTTTGTTCCTTAAATCAGCTACTGTGCTTTACTCCTGTGTTTTTACATTGTGACTGCTTTTGGCTAGTGTCGTTGGTTTGCTGTTTATCGTTTTGGAAATGAAAAACGTTTCCTTCTGGGTGACATCTTATTAAAATTTAGCACCGAAGCAAAGATGTTCTGACACTGAGAAGGTTTATATTAAGAATGTTAACAATTCCTTTGCAGCTGCCCACTCCTAATGAATAATCTTTTTTGATGCCTCTTTCAACTTTCTACACTTTTATAATGTCATTTCTACATGTGCATCTCTTCATGTTAATGGCTGTCTGTTTGTTGTAATTGCTCTTGACCCATTGCTCATATCTGTGCTGGTTCAGGCTCCGTGCCAGTGACCCAGTCTGTTGTACACTGACTTTTTCTCAAGGCCACAAGAACAGAAATATCATTAGTGGTTCAGTGCTATCAAGCAGTTCTCAGGGGGCTCTCTGGGGTTATGGAAAAAAGGAAAAGATGTTTCTAGATGTTGTCTGATTGGTTACAGAGAGCTTTGAGCTGGTAATCAGGAAATGACTCAGTTTCTAGTCAACACTTCTTCATCTGCCATTATTTTTGTTTGTGTACACACGAGCGCACGCAGACACAAATATTTTCCTCTCGCAGTATTGTATCAGTGGAACAATCTGATGCTGTATGCCTTGTTCGCACACATTTTGGCTTTGGGTCACATCCCTCTGTGTTCGTCAGAGTTATTTCTGGAAACTCACAACGGAGGGGGGGGGAGGTGGAGAGCACAATGTTGGATAACCGCTCGTACCGTTTGGCCCCGCTGAGTTTATCCTAAGTGTCTCTGGACGCTGGGGCTAAATTTAGCAGGTCTGGGCTTTTGATAATTCAGGGGAATTTGGTTTTTGAGCATCTATTACAACGCGGCATATCACAGCTCCTCTCTCTCGCTCCGGCTCTCAGCGGCTCCACTGCTGAGTTTTACAAAATGCTCTTTGCGAGGCTGCTGCGAAGAAAAATGAGGGGGACGCAAAATGTGCAGAGTTTGCTGTGTGTCATTTTATGTCAAACCCGATGTCCTGGGAGCGAACATGAACACAGAGAAGAAACACAACCTCCTCCTACACTCTCCTCCATCTCCTGCTCTTTTTCTTTGTCCACTCTCATCCTTCTTTCGATCTCTCCCCCCTCCCTCCCTCATTCTATCCCTCCCTCCCTCCATCCATCCCTTTCTCCTCCTCTCCCACGCGCATGCACACACATGCACATCACATTTGTTATAGGAGCAAAAACATGCTTGCCTCATCATTTTATTTTGGTGTGCAAAGCCCTATTTCTGTAGTGAAATAAAGAACAGCCAAGCAGAATAGAGAATGCTCTGCTCCTTGTAGCAGCGACATATAGACTCACAACTGCTTTTTTCTGGTGGATTCAGAGGAGATCTGTGTGGAAGGGGAGGAGGACTCTCTCTGTAGCAGCTGTTAGAACCACCCGGTCATTGAACTTCCTACCTTTGGGAATCGTTTGGATTTAACAAAGCTGGAATAACAGTCCGGCAGGATCCGATGGATGACGGAGGAGGACGATGATTGTCGGGATGTTGTTCTGTGGCTCTGCTGGCTTTCTCATGGATTTACTTTTTCGAGATCTTTGCATTTTAGTGGTGTCCTGATTTGGACGTTACTAGAACATGGACCTACTGTGTGTGCGGAAGTTAGCTTTGTTTTTTCCCCTGTTAAGATGTTTCTTGTCTGAGAAACTATGACAGAGTTCTACCTGGTACAGTAACATTCTGCCATTTGTATGTGCTTTTGTTCTCCTGTATTCCTAAGTAGATGCAGGTAAACATGTGTCTGTCTCGATATGCCTCCTCACCTCCTCTCTCTTTCTCTCTTTCTCTCTCCCTCTCTCCAGTCTGACAGTAATGCCAGCTACCTGCGAGCCGCCCGGGCAGGGAACCTCGAAAAGGTTCTCGACTACCTCAAGTCTGGGGTTGAGATCAACATCTGCAATCAGGTACGTTTTCTGAGATGTTTTTTTTTCCCTGCGTCTGTCCTCGGGGTTAAAGTAAAGTATCAAGTTGTTTTTTTTCATTCTGCACACACGAACATGCTTAACACCATACTGCTGCCTCAGCAGAACTTCAAATCGAGGGCTCAAGGGCTTTTGTCTGCCTGAACGAGCTGGATCATCCCCCAGATGGAATGTTTTCATGATCTGAACACATCCATTAGGCACAATTAAACATTTATCTCACAGTATATCCTTGAGCATGATGTACACCAACTCCACTAAATATGTGTCTTTCTCAGAATGGTCTGAACGCTCTCCATCTAGCCTCCAAAGAGGGGCACGTAGAGGTTGTTGCTGAGCTGCTGAAGCTCGAAGCTGCTGTGGATGCGGCCACAAAGGTAAGGCCCACCCCATCACCTACCGCTCAGCTGATGTTATGGAGGACTATATTTGGATCCAGCACAAAGCATGGCTGGCACTGTGCGACAGGAAAAAAAGCATGCAAGTTCAGTGTGCCTACTGTAAGCGTGCAGCCTTCATTAGGGTTTAATATTCAATCAATATTTAATGATCCCTGTGGGGGCAGCTGCTGGTTAAAAGTTAGAGAATTAAGCAAGACAAAATGGAATAATGAGGCAGAAGGAGTTCAGTATAACAACAGTGGAATGTATGAATTGGGAAAATGTGTAATTAGAAATGAAGTAGGTTTTATTTTATGTACTGTACTGTGATATTGAACAGTATGATACATCAGGGGGAGGACCTTCTCCTTTGAAGAGTCTTATCTCTGATGCTAACAGGAGTTGAGAGCCATTGAAAACGTTATCCAGATTTGAGCCCAGAAGGCTTTCACTCCCATTTAGTCGTCTCGTCTCAGCCTCCTCTGCCACAGGCCACACGGCTAGTGCTGACATAAACACAGGACACAATGAAATATTCAAGATCAAGGAGAAAAACTCCCCAATTAAAGCCTGTATCTATTGTGACCCCGAGGATACTCGGGGATTAGGTTGAGGTCTTGGGAATCCACTGCCTGCCCCCCTAATGCCTATAAATCTTGATTTTATGCAGCCAATGGAGACAATCAGGGAGGCCGTGCTATCGAACATACTTAGATTCAGTAACACCAGTGTTTCATTTGGACTGTGTGGGTGTTTAGCGCTGGAGTTAATTATGTACCCGCCCCCTAATGCTGTGCTGCTCTTGTTGAGGGAGAATTAAATAAAAGGCCTTGTTCTCGGTTCATTAGGCCTTTAGCAGGTCTGTGACAAGTACAACCCATGTGAATCTTACAGCGTTGAGACAGTGAGAGAGATGTGGATTTAACTCTGTTGTCATTTCTTGGGCTTTAGTTGCTGGATTCGGTTTATTAACAATATTTTTTGAGGCTGTAGTGGTGTTTATGCACCCCTATAGGTTAAAAAATAACATTTAATTAACTAATGATTTGAGGGAAATGTTATTGCTGCCCCAATTATGTTTAGAATGTTGTTCCCTATTTTCTGTGGTTTTGTAACACAAGCAAGTAGTAAAGTTGTTTTAAGTGTTGGTCTGTGGATGGTTGTCCGGTTGTGTTGTGTCTTGTGCTTCAAGTGACCGTCCACTTTTTCAATATTTAACCAATACCTCCATCTTTGCATTCCTTTAAAGGGGAACTCCACCGATTTAACGCATCAAAGTCTTTGTACATTCATTTGGAAGCACTACTGCATGTGCGACAGAAAAAGTTGTGGCTCCAGAGGGAGGTGCACAAAATCTGATGAATTGCATCAGTGTTGTCACTTTAGGAGTACTGAGAGGAAGTGAGTCACTGAGACATCTGTAGCTTGCTCCTCATGTCCGTTTGAAGCTAGCGTCTTCAGCTGCTACTAACGTTAAAACACCTGAATCTCTGACAGAACTGTGGCTGGTCGAGTTGCATTTTGGGTAATATAGGCAGCAGGTGTTATATTATGTTTTTTCATGTTTGCCAAATAGGTTATGTTTGGTTATTTGGTTGGTTTGTCAGCAAGATTACACAGAAACTACTGAACAGATTTCCACTAAACTTGAATGGAGGATGGGTCTTTAAAATGAAGGGATCTTTATCTAAGGTATCCATGAGTGAGTACAATTTGAAAATCTGACGATTTTCTCATGTTCTCATATCGGATATTGGACCAGGCCTGATTGAATGAAAGGGGACTGTTGGGCCTTGGTGATGGTCTACTGAGTGCCATTCTAGTTAGAAATGTAATGTCAGTGAAGCAAGTATTAGGCGGATATTAAATTCTAAGAGCAGATATTGCTGGGAGAAAAACTTTACAATGCAAACTTGTTAGTGAGCGGTGCTTACAAATATAGATAAAAATCAATGCCTTGTCATGGTCTGTGTTCAGTGGTGCAAAAGACTGCTTCTCTGTGATATTCTCACTCTTATTTTGTTCAAAAATCCCCATTAAAGTCACTCTCGACAAAAGCTCAACCATGTAAGCTTCAGCACATTGGTACCTCGTATATTGCACAGCGATATTACATTTCTATAAACATATTTGTTATAGAAGGCTGACATAAGCACCATTTACCAAAGAAAATACAGTAAAGTTTCTATGTGAACAAGTGTGTCTGCAAAGTAGGTTATAAGTCTATCCTGTGATTCAGTTCATAAACTGATGGCAGAGTAACCTTTAGGCTCAGTAAAGCATACATGCTCACGTCTCCAGCTGCATTATATACCACACACTCTCCTTATGAATCTGCCTCATGGCTCAGCAGGCATGCCGATCTGATTTCCGTTCTACAGTATACTGTACATGTGACAGATGATCACTATTGTGCAACAGCGCTGGTAGCAAATAACAGAGGCCAGATATCACGCGGCCAGCAGACAGGCTCGGGGTCGACTCTGCCTTCACAAGGACCCGTACGGCCTCATGAAAAGCCTCCTGTAGTTTTATTTATGGCCGAGGCTCAGCAGGAGATCATTTGTATGTGGGGACGTGCGGCATCGGAAGTGACACATTGTTGGCAGAGCAGGCAGGGGGATGCCAGAGCTGGAACACCAGCGGTACAAAGGGTGGTTGGCGTGACAGGGGTATTCATGGATATTGACATGGATATATACAGACTGTAGTGACAAACACACAAGCAATACAGTGGGACAGGTGCGACAGAGCTTAACACACATTCCTGTGGTTGTTCCATGTAATCTAGAAAGGAAACACTGCTCTGCACATAGCCTCACTGGCTGGCCAAACGGAAGTCGTCAAAGAGCTGGTCAATAATGGAGCCAATGTCAACGCACAATCTCAGGTGGGATATGCTGAACACACACACACACACACACACACACACACACACACACACACACACACACACACACACACACACGCTGGTCCTACAGCTAATTGAGGAAAAGTTTGTTTGAATGATTCGGTATCATGGAGTCACTGACATTGAGGGAATCACTCAGTGGAAAGATCCTCGCTGACAGAATCTGGCATTGTGCCAACTAGGCCTCTGCCTCTCAGGGATACTGCTGTCCTCGCACTTTACAGTTAACTGTCTGATCAAGGTGAGAGGGAAGATTTCCTTCTCTCTGGTCTCATCAAACCCCTCAAACGTAACAGCAACTCAAAGGTTTGAAAGACTTTACCTGAACGTTTTGTCAGTGAGATCTTTATGTGTATTGATCACTCTCAAGATTGTCATTTACACTCATATCATTTGATGATTAAAGAGGCATCATTTAAGCAGTGGTGGAAAGTAACTAAGTATATTTTTTGCTGCTATCTACGTCCATTCCACAGGATAAGAGGGAAATATTGTAATTTCTACTCCACTACATTAATTTTATAACTTTAACTCTCAGTCACTTTTAATTTAAAGATTTTGCACTATGGATAATATACCAAGCTTTTAAAATACAAATCATTTTTGAAGATTAAACTAGTGTTCTCCAATCTTCTTGGCGTTTGACATCTTTCATAAAGCAGCATGTAATCACATCGTTCATCAAGTTGTTAAGTTCTCCACCTGGCGACAGGCATTAAGAATAACTATAAAACTGTATAAAAATAACTCGCTTATGGTCTCGATTGCTTATGTAGGTCATACAAGCTCATCAGTATTAAATTGAGACTGTTTGATAACCAGACAAAAGTTCCTTATAGTACATTTAAATAAAGGACATTCCATGCAGAATATTATAAGAGGCGACAAGAGGAAAAGCAACAAAGCTGAACTTGTTTTGACATGTCTGTAATTGTGTGTTTGTTGTGTGCAGAATGGCTTCACTCCTCTGTACATGGCTGCCCAGGAGAATCACCTCGAGGTGGTACGGTTCCTTCTGGAGAACAGCGCCAGTCAGAGTATGGCCACTGAGGTACTGTACATATCTCTGTTTGTGTATCCTCGTGTGTGTGTGTGCCGGTCCTGTGTCCCTCACACCTTTACAGTTTGTCTCCATGTCATTACATCTGTTGTACTAACCACCTTCATCTCCTCCTTCCTCCTTTTATCATCCCGACTCCACTCGCTCCGCATCCCCGTCTGTTTCCCTTCTCTACTCTTTTCTGTCTCACATTCTCCCTTCGTCTGCCCCATCTCATTTCTCCGCCCTCCCCCTCCCGCCTGCCCCCTTTCTCCTCGTCCCCTCCTCCCTTGCGGTCCCCCTCTCTTCATGAGGGACTAGGCAGAGCTTCATTGATTGGTAGTGTATGGTGGCGGGGAGAGTGACCTTGAGTGGGTCACGGATGAGGTCCGCTCCGCCCGCTGCATCTCCCTCCATGGCTGCTGCCTCTGTTACTGCCCTGATTTACGTTACTCAGCCTGTGGAACCCGTACGCACACATACTTACCAGTCACCACACGTAGACAGACACATCAGCACGTGCACATACGGAGATAAATCGCTGATGGGGCTAATGGAATACCCCGGCGGTTGTACAGTCAGCTGGTTTACATCTATGGGCAGGACATGCATACACATGGAACATTTTGGCACATATGCACATGCGCAAAAACAGATCCCTCACTTGTGTTAACGTGATACATAAACGCACGTACATACAGTCAAACTTACAGTATGAAGAGATGCGCGGATGTGGCAGGAAGCTTTCAGCTAAATTATGCATCACAAGGGCTATGTGTGTAGGAGAGGGATTAGACGTGAGCCTTTTTCAGCCCATCCTCTCATTATGTAACTCACATTAGTGTCCTATATGGTGAGGAGGCTTGGAAATGTACTGTAATCTCGACAGCTGTTTGACACACTGGCTATTAGTTTATGACTTACTATGCTAAAAGCTCAAAGTGGATCTGACTGTCTAGAAGGCTAATGTCCAAAGTTTTCTATTTCAAGTATCCGTGATGATTTTTTGGTGACATTTTCTTGACATTTATGCATAATCAAATGGACTTTTATCTGTTTCTCAGACTTAAGTACCGTTTGTGCACGATAGAGAGGATTTGTCATTTAAACCAAAAGGGAAACCTGAACTCAGTGGCTCAGTGGATCATTAATAACACTTGAATTATACTTCTGTTGGACTCAAGGCTTTTGTATGCCTTCCACAATTCCTGTAGCAAAATAATAATTCAGCAAAGTGTAACACATGAGCACCATCTCTCAATAACCCGCTCATATTCACACCCTCCTTCCCGTGTCATCACCAGCAATGCATCACAGCCTGACGCAGCTTCACTGACCTCTCTCCCCTTTCAATTCGCAGGACGGCTTCACGCCTTTGGCGGTGGCCCTCCAGCAGGGCCATGACCAGGTGGTCTCCCTGCTGCTGGAGAACGATACAAAGGGCAAGGTACGCCTGCCTGCCCTGCACATCGCTGCCCGCAAGGACGACACCAAGGCCGCGGCCCTGCTCCTGCAGAACGACCACAACGCGGACGTTGAGTCCAAGGTGAGCGGCGCCGCCGATGCAGCCGGTTTCTGGTGTTGGATCTTCAGTTGGTTGCTTTGTATTTTGCTTTGTATTTTTCATCTCTTTAATTCTTTGATTGTTTACTTGTTTCTTTGACTATTAATGCCTTTCCTTTTCTTTGTCAGTCTTTGTTTCTCGCTGGCTTTTTTTCTCTCCTTCTCTCTTTGTTGAATTTACTTTTGACGCTCTTTTCGGCAGAAAGGGGAAAGGAGGAGAAGTACATTATTTATTTTTGTGCACGCTTCTATGTAGTACCTCTATCTAAAAGCCTTAGATAACTCCACGGTCTTTATTATGTTGTACTGAGATCCTTTCCCCCTCTCTCTGCTCCTCCACTTCATGTCAGTGGACGCTTTCTTCTGTTTTTTGCTCACTAACTGCCCATTCTCTCCTCTCTTGGCTGACTCTGTAGATGATGGTGAATAGAACAACAGAGGTACACCTCTACTCTGTACATTACGTAGTCTCTCCATCGCAGCCCATAAAAACTCAGAAAAAAAAAATATACAACAAACACCTCAGTGCCCCTGACTTGATGCAGTAGTGTTTCTGCAGCCCTTTGTCATTTCCCTTCTCCCATTTTAACTCAAGCTCATCTTCCTCTCCATTGCTTCATTCATGTAGTGGATATCTCTAGTCATAGAGACAGTTAGAGTAATAGCGCATGTTTCACTAATACTGATTTAGTGAAATCCTGAGGCTGGTAGGCTCGGGTATCAAGGTTTTCCTTGATTCTAATGGTTTCATGGTGTTCAAAGCTCAAGCTCCGGCTGGTATTCTTTGGCAAATTCTTTATAGCTGACAAAATGTTGTCCCACTGTTGTCCTGACACGGTCCTCCCATGAAACTGATTAACATGATAACCCGTATCAGCATGAAAATTGGTTATCATTCATCAAAACGCAGCGGTTTGTCCATAAACCTGCATGGCAACCAAACCCCCATCTAGCTGTAAAGGAACCCAGCCCTCCAGCAGCAGTTCATTTAGTTAAGTTAATCAATGGTTTCAATACTTCTAATCCTCAACCCTTGCACCTAAAGCATTCTGCATGGGACCAAAGCAACAAACTACCTCAACACTGCTTCTATGGTAACAACAAAGGCCCCTTCGTCACACCAAAGCCGGGCGGCCACCTTCTGCGTGTGCCTGTGTCAGTTGGCCTCGTCTCTGGCTTTGGCAGGCTGACCAGTTATCTGGTGTGATTCATCCAAAAATGGCTTTGTTGATCTGATGCTGCAATCCGTTGCAACTGTCGGAGGTCAACAGTTCTGAGACGATACTGCCGACTGTGCATCTGCTCAGGAGTACATGGACGCTCGCAGCAAACCGGTGTTTGTATGGCGAGTCTCTGAACTTTACAAGTTTCGGGGACTAATATCAACACTACAGCAGCTGATTTAACAGATTAGCACGATTCAACGGGCTGAGCACATATCCTGTGTGAGCAGAGCGTCTCATAAAAATTGATGAAAAGTTAATTCTGCTTGTCCGTTGTGTGCGCCGCCGTAAGACTGTTACATCAGGTGTGTTTATGTTGGCACACTCAGGCTAGATGGATCTGGCCTACACCTGGAATTCCGACTTTCACTGTACTTTACCGTGTCGGAGTACAATGGATTGCAGCATTAGGCTCCTGCATCGTGGGGAATACATTTGCACGGTACTCTGAAGGAAGATGGTGGAAAGTTATTGCAGATCTTATAAACAGCACATGAAATACACCTACTGTATTTCCATAGATTCACCATAAAAAAACTGATTTGGTTACTTTTTTAATATGATTTCAAGTGTAAAAATACAAGTGTTCTGTTTCTTGGTTGGGATTTTGGGCTGCATCCAAATGTCCGGACTCCCTCGCTCTTACAGACTCACGGACTTTGCGTGCGCTTACAGGAAGTCTGCAATTGCTGAGGGGCTGTCCAAAACCACAATGTAGTGGACACAGTCCTGTTCAAATAGGCCCTGACGTGGACTTTCTGCAGACTTCCAGAGAGAGTCCGCTTGAGACTGCACCGATTGAATTCACATGACATTGTAGACCTTGTTTTGAATGTGTAAAACAATTACTTTATCAAAAGGTTACTTGAATCATTTGGGCCAGAAATAACTTTCAGCCACATCCTGATATTGCTTTGCAGTCTCACGCCCTCGCAGACTTGACATGATGACAGTGAACACATCCCAGTCCGTTAGTCCAGAGGGGTGGACATTTGGATTCAGCCTTTAAGACACTAGATATCAGCAGAGTGGATCCGCATGTCTGGGACACCTGCTCCCCTCTGTATTATTAGTTATTTGAAACTGGGATTCAGACAATTAGATTAGCTTAACATGAGATTCATCTTCTTATTGGACAAATTGTTTCCAGTGTCCCTCTGTTGCTTTGACAGCTGTTGCTCAGTAAGCTAGGGGTTTTGCCAGGAAATTACTTTCACTCAAGATGTTAACAAATGGACATTAGGCTCATTTGCAGGATAATTTCTGCACTCTAAAAGAGTCCGCACATTGTAAATGAAATTATACAGATTACAAGTAATCATCTCTACTTAACATCTGTCAAACTTGAGCTGTATATTGACGCTTAACGCCTATGTAGTTAACCTTTAATTTGCCCTGTGTGATAGTGCACTGAAAGCACATAGAAGCCTGTATGGTATACTGAATCTAAACCCTTCAGTTGTCAGCATCCCGTTGGCCCCATGTTTGATGCTTCAATACAAGGACTTTCTCCGCCACTGTGAGGAAAGTCAGGTGTTAGTGTAACAGTGTCTGGTGGAGTTTGTGCCTGTCTGATGGACTGTGACTGTTCGTTGACTGTAGCCCCCCTGTGTAGACTGATGGAGAGCTCACTGTCTGCTCTGAATTGTACATGTGGCTCATTTCACAGTTTGTAACGTAACGTGTGTGCTTGTCTGTTTCGTGTGTGTGTTGTACGCCTTTCTCCGACCCTCAGAGTGGTTTCACCCCCCTCCACATCGCGGCTCACTATGGCAACATTAACGTGGCCACGCTCCTGCTGAACAGAGGGGCTGCCGTCGACTTCATGGCTCGGGTGAGTTTATTCTGCCCTCTGCTGGTTGGGAGGGGTATTACCATCAATCAAGGTAGGGGAAAACAAGAGAGAGATGGTTTAAATAGTGTATATGTTGAAGCAATGATGCTATACAGCTGTGAAGCAGCAGGGTTAGTTAAGCTTTCATTAATTATTGAGTGATCCCCAGGGGCCATTTTCCCTATTTTGTCATCATCATTGTTGATTTTCCTACTTTAATATGTCAAAATATCCTCTATGAAAAAAACCTGTTCTGTTCATTGTACTTCATTAATGGCTCATTGCAAACTAAAAACATTTATGAATGTTAACCTATTACACAGTTTTGATATATTATTCGCCCCTCGGGGTAAGAGCGTCATTGCAACAAATGCAAAATGTGGAACGTGTGCAAAACAATCATTATGAGTAGATTTGGCCAAGTGAAGGCACACGCTGCTGCTGCTGCTGCTGCTACAAGAGACAAAATCAAATCAGAAACACCCACACACCAACTCTGCTCCAGTTCCCTCGCCGCTGTAAGAGTGACTATTCAGTTGCAGCACATTTCTTAGGCATAAATAATTATATACGTTTCTTACCTTTAAATGTTTTTACAGAGCACCTTAAAAATTAATACTCTGGCGCTCCTCATTGTATTCAAATCCTTGATCAAAATTGGTACTCTGTACCTGTTTCAATTGGTCATATTTGTATCCTGTATTTTGTATGTATATATACGGTTTTTGGCAGACCTCTTTTATTTCTTTTCTTTTCTTTACTTGACATCGTTGTAAATGATTTTGCACCACGCTGTGTGTTCATTCTTCATGTTACAGACTGAAAACAACTAGCCAGTGGCATCATTATCATGTATTTTAAGCAGGCCTTGGGTAACAAATTCCCTGCCGTCCTTTAAATTAAGTATACAGCAGTAGACATGCTACATTAGCTGATCAGCCTCTCTGTGTTCCTAATAGGTGCATCACTTTACAAGGCTCTGGTGTAATAAGCAGAGTAGGATTACTATTTATTTACTGTGACATAATAGACATTAGGCCAGAGGCTGTAATGGCCTGTAATTATATCTTCAGTGTGTGTTTGTGCTGCGTTTTGACACTAATTGCAGGTTATATCCAAAGATTCATGCTAAACACTGGAGCAACTATGTTGCATCTGTTTGCTTGATAATGAAGGATTCTCAATAAAGAGAGTTTATGTTAGTGCTGGCCAACTAGAAATAAAAAAGCATTAAAATCTATCAAACTTACATGTTTTTATAACTAATGAATTAAATCCATGTTGATGTAAATAATAAAACCACTACATCTAATGTGACAGTTGAATCTTAACACCAATTTTTCCTTTTTTTTTTGTTTAGAATGACATCACGCCGCTTCATGTGGCATCAAAAAGGGGCAACAGCAACATGGTCAAGTTGTTGCTGGACAGAGGGTCCAAAATTGATGCAAAGACCAAGGTGAGACACAATTCTACTGAATTTTCAGAAATAAAGCATGTGAGAATTAATGATGTGGTCTTTTTGGAGGCAGATAAGTCTCATTTTTCACTCTGCTTGCACTGGATTTTGTGAAAATGAAACAGTCAGTTTATTAAGGCGTCTTTTCTGTTTTCCACAAACCTGCAGAAGTATCCTGATCAGTAAAATGTAATGTTTTGGTGGGAAAAACTCCATAAAAGTCCTTAAGTCCGTGGCGTTTGCTGCTGCATCATCTGTATTTGACTGTGTGAAGTTTATTTGTCATTGTTATCTTAGTTTTGTTAGAGCTAAAATAATTGTCTTTGCTTAATCAATCATTTACTAATCGTGGGACCAAACTCTTTTTCCTCTGTAAAAATGGAATCTACTCTCTTTACTCATTTTGCTTTAAGTATGCAACAATACTACAAACCCCAAGATACCATTACCATAAATTTGCCTTAAACCAGGAGGTTTTAAACAGTTTTAGATTTTCTTTTTTATTTACACATGTTACACACTCTGTTTTTTTTTATCCAGGATGGGCTGACACCTCTTCACTGTGGGGCGAGGAGCGGGCACGAGCAGGTGGTAGAAATACTACTAGACCGAGGAGCTCCTTTCCTGTCCAAGACCAAGGTAGCTACTGGGACGATCAATTCAGGAGCCGCTGCTTAGCTCAGAATAGGAAAGATCACAAACACCTGCCACATGTCCTTCATTTCTTTTCCCACTGGCTGTTTTAAGATAAATTAGAATAGATCACATTTCACTTGAAACAGGGCACATAATGCTAACAACATTGTAATAGAGATGCACAAACTAGCTTTCCTACCCACACAGACCCATTTAAATCAGATAGCAGGCCTGCTGTTGTTGCTGTAGTGTTGTCGCATTGTCTCTATAACGTGTGTGCGACCTCTCCAGAACAGCCTGTCTCCGCTGCGTAGCCCTACAGTTTGACCGCGCAGGACGTCCAGTGTAACAAAATAGACATTGTTGTAATGACCTCGTTATAACAATGCTTCTGTAACCTTCTCAGCAACTTCCTTCACAGTCTTTCTGTGCAGCGCATCGGCCACGCCCTAACTTCCTGTGTCTGTCTGTCCATTTGTCTACGTGTCCGTCTGCGTGTGTGTTTGTCTCTCTCTCTTTGTCTTGCCTCTCTTTCTCTCTTTCTCCCCCCTTTCTCTGTGTCTCTTTCTTTCCCTAACTCCCTCCCCCACCCCAAAATATAGAACGGTCTGTCGCCGCTGCACATGGCCACTCAGGGGGACCACCTGAACTGCGTCCAGCTCCTGCTCCAGCACGACGTGCCGGTGGACGATGTCACTAACGACTACCTGACGGCGCTGCACGTCGCTGCCCACTGTGGTCACTACAAGGTGGCCAAGCTCATTGTGGACAAGAAGGCCAACCCGAACGCCAAGGCCCTGGTAGGGAAGAAGGGGTGGAGTATGGGAGGGACATGGTCATACTGTAAACGTGCAATGTTAAAGAAAGTGAAAACAAAAGACATGGATATGTCTCTTTTTCCATTCATTCTGCAATTTTGGTGTAATCCAACCAACAAACAAACAGACACGGGTGAAAAAATAGAATCTCTTTAATTGCAGTGTCCTGTCCAATAGAACACAGACAGGGGTTACAAAAAAGACCATAATAACCAGAAGTTAATATTAGAGTAGACTGATTATAAAGAGAATCATCAAGTTTCAAAGAGATATGATCAGAAGGATTATATTTCAAAGGACAGTCAGATAGTTGCGGTCATTGTGAATGTGTTTATATTTCATTGATTTCCTGGATACATGTTCAGGGTCTGGAATATCTGCCAGGGATTAGAATCAAAAAACAAACTATTGAGAACCAGTTCCTTATTGTCCAATCCATCTGAATCAAATGCCTTTTTTTCTGACACTTGTGTGTTGTAAAACAAGGACGTCAAACTCTTAGCTGTACACTGCTGAAATCTTCTACAAGGAGGAATCATGGTGGAGAAGAAGAAACCATCCAAAGTGTAGCTTCAAACAGGAGCAAACTGCTGAAACATCTTTCTGCACAACATGGACTTAACTACCATGAACGCAGTGTGTTTGAAATTCTGCCCCCTCATCCAAGCGGAGCGTCCATTTCCAAGGCAAAATACTGTATGTTATCATAATATTAGCGCCACACTTTTCATCCACTTTAGATGACGACAGACAGACTGTTGCCACAGCCAGCTCAACAAAAATGGATCAGGAATCAATAAGACTCTGACCGATAAGCAGAATCAATCATGGCATTGATATAAATAAAATCCTATCAGTTCCTATCCACATTCAGTGTCCTCCGACAAAATGTTGAATTGTATCTTCATGAAGAAAAATGAAATAATGACTTCACTTGATAGAGAAAATACTAACTCACCACTGCAGTGTGTGGCTTTTGGTTGTGTAGGAGCTTGTTTCAAATATAGTTGGTACACAATGAGTCATCCAAAAGATGTTGGTTGGTTTGAAAGGAGAGTGAGAAGAGATAGATGCCACATTTCTCCTGGGAGAAATGGGAGAAGAGCTGGAACAAATGTTGAATTCTGCAGTGTAGATTTAAGACTGACACACAGGGCTAAAAATGCACTTTTCAAGAATCAGGATTTGAGAAGGAGGAGAAGAATTGAAGGATAAAAAAAAGCGCTTTCTTTGTCACCCTTGTGGTTTTGCAGCTGACAGTATTCTGCACCACCCATTCATTTCCTGGCAGATCATTTGCTTCCCCTTATCACCCTAATAAAAGCAGCCGCACAGGCACAGATGTTTTTGTGACTGTGGAGAGTTACTCGAGTACAGACTTCACACTGACAGATTTCTTTCTTTCTTTTCTTCACTGTGTGCAGAATGGTTTCACTCCGCTTCACATCGCCTGCAAGAAGAACAGAGTGAAAGTGATGGAGCTGCTGCTTAAACATGGAGCGTCTATCCAGGCGGTCACTGAGGTACTGCACCACACTGGACCTCATTTACTCTTTTCTGCTTGACCCTTCCTTTCAGCACCAGAAGTGGTTTCTTCAGACTGTAATGACTTTTAACGACTCTGAGCTGTTCCATCTTGTACACTGTGACTCGCCTTTGGACTTAATTTCACGTCCTGACAGCTTTAATAAGGTTTGATATTTACTGTAGTGTTTTAACGGTATTGATAAGGGATGCACAATGTTGAAAAATTAACTACTGACTGACGTCACTGTATCATTTTAAGCCTTCATCTGCTGATATTGATGCCAATAATGTTGTTCAACCCTCATAATGATCATATTTTCTCTACAGTCTGGCCTGACGCCCATCCATGTGGCAGCCTTCATGGGCCACGAGAACATTGTCCACGCGCTCACACACCACGGAGCATCGCCCAACACGACCAACGTAGTAAGTGGATCATTTCTGTTCAAAGTACCTTTTTTGTGCTTTATGAAAAAAAAGGCCTGTGAGTTGGCTTTCAGGAGGCAGAGCGGGTCGTCTATTGATCAGAGCGTTGGCAGTTTAATCCCTGCCTCCTCCTGTCTACACACTGAAGGCGAGATACAGAACCAGGGCTGCATGATATTTAGAGAAAAAAAAATGCGATTGCGATATTTTGGTTTACTGCGATGAATATTGCAATATGAAAAAGTACACAAATTTCTTTCAGATGACTTGAAAGGCTTAATTTGAACTGATCATTGTAGAATGATTGGGGTGGTTTTGTTAGGAGTCCATTTTATTAAACAACACACAAATTGGGTTGTTTATAAAATTGATCACTCGCAAGCAAAAAAAACTCCAGCGTATCCATGAAACCTTAAATCGGACTAAATGATCTAATATCACACAGACTTCTCTTGCTGTTTAGTCGTGGGAAAATGAGAGCCGTGTGAGTTTGGCTTTTTATCAAGCAGGAAGCAGTTGTAGCAAGTGAGGCAAGTTAATTTGCCTACTTGGAATGTGACTATTGCCCATGCACACATTGTGACGTCAGTGTTAAAACATATTGTGCAGTCCTACGCTGAGCCTCGGGTTTCAGTACAATCCTAATTGCCAGTCCCAAGCCCGGATAAATGGGGAGGATTGCGTCAGTGAGCGCAAGTAAAGCTGATGCTAAATCAAATATGTGGATCATAGAAATCAGATTTCTGTTCTGGGCAGGGTAGGGCACAGTTTTCCAGTGAGATGGAAAAGCAGATTATCCGCTCTGGCGACCCCTGAGGGGGAGCGGCCGGCAGAAAGAATAATTAGACCTTCCATGAGTTCAAATCCCACATCGTTGCATATGAAAAGCTCCCACTGATGACTTTTTTCTTTTTCTGTGTCTTTCAGAGAGGCGAGACAGCTCTCCACATGGCAGCCAGGGCAGGCCAGGCAGACGTAGTCCGATACCTGCTCAAGAACGGAGCCAAGGTGGAGACCAAGTCCAAGGTGAGAACACGAGGCTCGTTATCAATCACTGAGCTGGGGACAAAAAACAAACGATGATACAATCCTGAGCCAAAAGAGTGACTTTCTCCTCCTTCCTTCTCCGCAGGATGACCAGACAGCGCTGCACATCTCCAGTCGGCTGGGGAAAGTCGACATCGTCCAGCAGCTGCTGCAGTGCGGCGCCTCTGCCAACGCTGCCACCACCTCAGGCTACACCCCCCTTCACCTGGCTGCCCGCGAAGGACACCAGGATGTTGCGACCATGCTGCTGGAGAATGGAGCCTCGCTGTCCTCCTCCACTAAGGTGGGTCAGGTGGAGGAACTCATTACATGCATGAAGAGCTGGAAGTTTGTTTTCCTTTCACTCAAACACAGAAACACAACAACTGAAGAACAGAACAGAACATCTTCAGTATCTCAGTGCCATGTGTGGCCACTAGTGGGCACCAGTCTCTGTTGTCAACAGCCTCCGTGGTGCTTGTCTCACCATGTTTGTTGCTTTCATTCACATAATAACCTATAAGCTGTTCTGTCAGGTAGTGGAGTCACCTCAGTTTTACATTGTTCACCTTCAGGTCAGTGGTTGTCTTCATGTTGGCCTAGTAATTTAAGACACTTATTTTCAACTCAGGAGGGTTTTTTATTTTTTTTTTTTTCATCCGCGCAGTCGACCATGAAGGGATGATGTGAATTTTTTAGTGGTGGCGGCTTCGCGTGTGACTAATTGTGCAGATCAAGGTCAGAAAGAGACGTGGCGTCGCCTTTATGGAATTAGTTTGTGCATGTGTGTGATAATGTTGCTGGGCGGGGGGGCTTGTCAGTGAAGGTGACCTCTGTCAGTGGAACAGATTAATGAAGGGTAAACCCCCATGGTGCCAGCGCTCTCTCTGTCTCACTCACATGCAGCATCTTTTGGGACGTCACCTGAGTCAGCTGTTCACGGAAATGATGTCACACCAATCTGGGAACACTATCATTGACCCATTTATGATGTTTATGAAACAAACTTATCATTTAAGTGCCTACATTTTTTTAGAATAAGCTTTTAAAACTAATGTCTCTCTCTGAATAATTTTCTCTAAAGTGACCCTTTATAAATTGTACTGACTGTAATCAATCACACAAATGAGGTCGTGTGTTTCAGAGCGTGGAACGGGAATCTGCGGGAGTCCCACATTCCTCTGGAAAATATGACCTAATGTCTTTAAATATCTCCACATACACACAGGAAGGAAGCCGAGATTAACATGATCACATTATACAGCTGCCATTTATAGATCTGGAATACATGAGGAAATAAGGGCTTTGGATGAGTCTCTCAGGGTATCACATACTTTAAAACAATCTGAAGTTCAGAGGTTATTGTAAGTTATTTAGCGCACACACAAAATGTTCATTTCTATCATCATACATTTTAATTTTGTTAATTATTAGTTTATTAAGTAATTTGTAGTTTTTAATTTTAATGTACCGTAATTCAAAAGCTTTTCACAATGTTGAACTTCCTCTACAACATACGTTTTAGTTTGATAGTGTTTTTGAATGACAATTTCATCTGTAGAATGTTATCTAACAAAAAGCAGTTCTATTTAAAGACACTGTAGCTAATGGACATTTTCATTTGGGATTGAAGCAGTAACAGAAATGTGTTTGAATGAACTAAACTGACTTTGAATGGACTGATCAGTGAAAATCTTTGTTATAGTAGGTTCATTATTTAAGTTGTGTTGCCGCTGGCGCCAAATCTGTAGAAATCCAATCCAATTTTCCAAGGTGTCTGCGTCTGTGTCTGAACGTAACCATTCAGATGATTTCTTTACAACCATGTGAGAAACTATGTTGTTATGAGGAGGGGCTTGACCCCAGTCCAGAACGACTGACCTAAAACAGTGCAAATATTTACTTCCTGTTGAAAAGATCTTCTCCATCTTCCCAGTGTCTTTCATTCTGACGATGTGTCTTTTTTATGTTCAACAGAAAGGGTTCAGTCCCCTTCATGTGGCAGCAAAGTACGGCAAGATGGAGGTGGCCAGTCTCCTGCTACAGAAGAGAGCTGCGCCGGATGCTGCTGGGAAGGTGAGATGTCGTTAAAAACTGAGGAGGCGCCGGGTGACACGACACACTTTAGGGAGTCGTTCTTTATCTCGAACATTTTAAGGTGTTTTCAGATGCGTTGCTGCTGGAAAACATGAGCTGTCTGAGGAAGGAGAGGTTTGGCACAGAAAGGACGCTACATATTAGGCAGGAGATGACACTCCTACACAGAGCAGCGTAAAAAAGGAGGCAGGAGTTTTCATCATCATTAAAAGCAACCCAGAATAAGGCGTGTCAGGATCAGAGTTTTAAAATAATCCTTAGAGATTCTTGTGAATAGCTGATGGGCTTAATAGCATCTGTTTGTAGAAGATAACGTTATACAACAAAGTAAGACGAAATTATACATATTTGGCTGTTGAGTTGTCCTGACGTTTGTTAATCCTGAATTTTCTGGGGAGAGCAAGTCAAGAAATGGCCAAAATCAGGAAGTCATCCAGATACTGTGACCATGATTCATTCTGCAAGTCTTTCTGTCGCCTGCCCGTATCCAACCTGTCTCCGAGAGAGTTAACAGAACCTTTTTGGAGTTGCATTTTTCCGAGCTGCACATGAGGAGGTGGTGGTTGTGTGGAGGAGTGTCCAGGTTCAGAAGTGATCCCGGGACAACACAGCCAACAGATGCTTGTCCTGTTGCAAAAAAAGAACCTTCTGGGAACATTTGCTTTTATTCCCCTGATGACATGCACTCGGTCCACCTCCACGTGCGCCCTCGTGCAAACATATTTGTATACACATGCACACACACATATTGACACACTTACTGACTTAGCACAGACCTACTGGCACTGATTATGGTGTGTGTGTGTGTGTGTGTGTGTGTGTGTGTGCCACCATCTGAGAGCGTTTAACATAATGGCAGTCAGGTATGATAATGAAGCTTCCCCACAGCTTGGTGGTGTCGCGTTAAAATCAGTCCCATTGTAACACTGAGTCTGAGCACAAAGTAAAATCAGGCCTTTATTGCTGTTTGATGATGCTGATTTTCTTTAGAGATGAGAATGAAGACAATGGCGTGGTCACATTTCGTCCAGGACAGTTTCACCAACACATTGCAGCAGCTCATGAGAGTATCAGGACGGACTCTGCACACTTTCGAGTAAACTTGAGGTTTTGTTAAAATACGAGGGACATTCCTGTGACTCAGTGAGCATCCTGGTGACTCAGGCCTGCAGCCTGCTGAGTCAGGAGGGGAGTTTTAATCCAAGACAATAACAAGATGCTGCCACTGCTGCTGCTGCTGCTGCTACTGCTAACACTCTGCTACTACTGCTAAACAACACACTAACTGTCACATCATCTCTGTCCAATGAAAAATGTCCACCTACCACTGTTGCGCCTGCGTTTTTTCAGATAGAATAAAGGATTAAAGGGGAACTTCACCGAAGTATGTTTACAGTTCAAGGGTAGTGCTGCTCCATGTGTGGGAAAAAGGCTGATGAAGGCCTTTTGTGGATGATTCATGCATCAAGTGATGTCAGCTGGTAGAGGCTAAAAACTGCAAGAGTGAGGATGAACTGAATTTGGAGTTTGTAAGAATTGATTTTTCCAGACAGACATCTGTAACCTCTGCTAACTGCTACTAGCATAACACAATGGAGGCTCTGTCCACACGTAAACAGGTATTTCTTAAAGTGTTTTGGCCTTTTGTACAAACGTAAAAGGCACTTTATGTTGCTGAAAACTGAGCTTTTTGAAACTTTAGGATCTTTGTTTTTGATGTTTAAATTTTTGGGAAATGATGACGCAGACAAACATGTTTATCAGTGTTTGTAGCATTATTCTCAAATGTGAAGTCAGAGTATGTGTAATGATATTAGACTGTTTGAACTTGTACATTAACGGAATGGATATTTTATTGTTATAATTAGAAAGGCATAACAGGACACGTGATTATTTCTGAAACGGTGCTCAAATGCTTCTTAAGATGGAGATATTGTTTTTAAACCCTGTTTCCAAAAATACCTGTGTGCGTGTGGATTAGGCCTGAATCCCACACCAAACTGTCTGTGGGTGAATGGCATTGTGGGTAATGTAGGTGATACATTTTACAATTACAAAGATTATATTTCTGGTTGTGCCGCATTGCTTTACTCTTTCTTTGTCCACTGTGAGTCCAACACCTGACAATGCTAGCAGAGTGCTAAATCAGTGGTGCGCTCTTTTATATCTTCCCTGTTGGTGCTGAAAAAAATCCTCTAAATGAACCATATAAGAAACAATTGGAGCAAAGTTGTCATTTTAAAAAATACATTTCACAGGCCAGCGAAGACATAGTCATCTGTCTCTGTTGATGATATCATCCTAACTTCTTCTTGATTGCAGCATGAAGTCGCTCCTCTAACTGTGTATCCATCTCGCTTCATGTCTTTGGGTTCTGTTGGTGTGGGTCTTTCATTTCACTTATCGGTATGTGTGCTGGTGTGTGTTCAGCAATCTTCTAACCTGGTGTTCTGCTGAATGCTTGTGTGTGTGTGTGGGTGTGTGTGGGTGTGGGTGTTTTAGAGCGGGCTAACTCCACTGCATGTAGCTGCTCACTACGATAATCAGAGAGTGGCACTGCTGCTGCTGGATCAGGGAGCTTCCCCACATGCTGCCGCCAAGGTATCCACACAAACACACATTAACACTCATACTTCAATAAACCCACCTGGCTTACGCCTCCAGTTGCCATCTCAGACCATTAACAATGTATGTCATGTCTGTCTGTGTGTACGACAATATAATGCTCCCATTCCTTCTGGTGCGCAGCTTTGAAGTCACTCAACCAGCTAGAATTTAGCTCATAGTTTCAGTGTATTGGGCTCGTTGGTTGACTGGATACTGTATTTTTTATATTTCTCATAAGACAAAACTGGAGAGCACATGTGAGCGGACTGCTCATGTGTTATACATGTTATAAATTACTCCAGAGCCAGTCACTACTTCAAAACCACCCACTTGTGTGAAGTCTGTTCCAGGGCTGTAAATGTTGTGTGTTTGCCAATAAAAAGCACTTTAGTAACACATGGTCAGTGACATATGGGTCAAGTTGTGGTCCGTCTCCTGCTAGGCTTTGGTCGCCTGTCAAAACCACAGAAGAAGTATGAGCAGAATGGCAGAAACAACCAAAATATGGCAGGAAATGTTTTCTGGCTGGACAGACATCGTTCGAGGGGAGACCGAAGCTCGTAAAGCTCATTTATTCTTTCTCGCTGTCGTCCCTGCAAGCTCTCTCTCTCTCTCACTTAATCTGTATCAGTCTCTATTTATTCCTCTACTTCTGCTGCCTCCCTCCCACACTCTTAGTCATTCCTCCCTGCCTCCCTTTCTCTCAGTTTCTCCCACTATAAATTGTTTTTCATTTGGCTGGGTACTAAAGTCGGAGTGCCTGGTCTAATTTAAGTGCTTTTTGGAAAGGGATGAATCTTTGTGTACTAGAGGAGTTGCCTAGCAGTGTTTGCACACTCAAATGCGAGCATTGATGATCACAGAGCGGTAGAGTAAAACATTGCGTCACATCGATTGAAATTGTGATTTTCATTGCGAAATAAGTCTTGTAGTGAACAATCCAAGAGATGAAATTTGATTCAAAGGCAGAGAGCCGTTTGGAAATAATGTGTGATATCAGTAAAGTTTTGGGTTTCAGAGCTCAGTTTCACCAAAGAGAGTGACAAAAAAAACAAAACACTTCTTTTACAACCTCGATTCCCAAAACGTTTGCACGCTAGGTAAAAAACATACAACAGAATGTGGAAATGTGTTGATTTCTTACATTTACTTAATTTAAAATAGTACAAAGACAATATATTTAATGTTTTCCCCCATCAACTTCATACATTTTTGTAAATGTGCTTATTATGAATTTGATGCCACCAGCACATTTCAGACGTGTTGGGACAGGGGCATCCTCGCAAGGCTCAGTTGTTCACAAGCAAGGATTGGGCGAGGAAATATAAAACCATTGGCCATAAACGTAGTTTGAGGGAATGATTGCACTTTTTATAAGGTTTGTGCAGCATCCCATCTTTTTTGGATTAGGGATTGTAGACTAACTCAGCCCAAGTCTTCTGTGGAGCTCAGGGAGTTGAATGAGGCCCACCTACAGCTTACAGTACCACCACTGGGATCCAACAGGGAAATGTATTTAAAGGCCGTCTTTAGTTTAATGCCTTTTCGCAGATCCTCTCCATGGTGATCAACATGAGGAATGTCAGAATGGTCACAGCTGCTCCTTTGTCTGTTCGCTCTCTTCATTCAGATGCTTGAAACAAGTGGTCCATAGATATGTAAAATAATCAGTGTTGGGTAAACTGATGAGACTTGAGACAAGACGTTTCCTGCGCTTCAGCATTGTTATAATCTTATGTGGGTCAATCCACAGCTAAGACTATTCTGTTAAATACAGTTACATAACTGTACCAAATATTACTTCTGTAGCTGAAATGTTGAACTAACTATTGTTGGACAACTGAAACTTATTGAAACAACAATATTGTTATTATATCAAATGTAAACAACAGCGTGTTGCAACTGTAGAGGGACAGAAGTGGTTACCTGACAACCCTGTTAGACTATAATGTAGATGTAATGATGATGCTAAATAAAAATACAAGATATCATATTATAGATAATATGTTAGACCAACAAAAACGATCCAGAGGAGTTGAAGGAAGAAGAAGAGCTCACCGCCTCCTCCTAACCATTGCATCTCTTTCGCCTGCTTCAGAATGGCTACACGCCGCTCCACATCGCTGCCAAAAAGAACCAAATGGACATTGGGACCACACTGCTGGAGTACGGCGCCGACACCAACGCAGTGACGCGGCAAGGCATCGGCCCCATTCACCTGGCAGCGCAGGAGGGCAGCGTGGACCTGGTGTCACTGCTGCTGGCCAAGAATGCGAACGTCAACGTGTGCAATAAGGTACGGAAGAAAAACAAATGAGTCTTTTCATGCTGTTTTCCAGCATCCGGTTTGCTGAAGCTTGTTCTGGTCTCCCTCCACAACAAATGTGTTTGTGTGTTGACGCGTGTTTGTGTGTGTCCTTTCCTTATATACAGAGCGGACTTACACCACTCCACCTAGCAGCTCAGGAAGACAAGGTCAACGTTGCGGAAGTCCTTCTCAACCACGGGGCCGACGTCAACCCAGCCACAAAGGTAAAGCTTTCTCAGACACACACGCACACTGTAAACACACACACAGATAAAGGTCTTCAAATCTCTTTCAGTAGGTTTGATGTGTCAGCTTTTATTCACATGCAACGTTTGACTTTGCAGCACATGCTTGCGTTTCTGATTATCTCCATTTAAACTGGATTTTCCTGAATAGTTTGAGAGCACAGAGCATCGGAAAATACTCACACACACACACACACTTGTGGGCACACACTCACACACATTCGTCCAGAATCATCTCAGGTGCTACATAAATAAAGGATTGATACCTGAGTGCAAGGTGTTCATGTCTTTATAGATGCGCACACACATTGCCGCAAACGCACGAGCACGTACATGCTCTAATATTCGGTCACACTCTGTCAATTACATCCAGTTACGCACATACAGGCCTCGTAACAGTTTGCTCACGTAGCTGAAGGTCGGACTAACACAAGGTTATCGTGTGTGTGTGTGTATGTGTGTGTGTTTGTGCTGACAGGACAGTTGTTTACAGGGGATAGGTTATTCACTCACTGATCTCCTTCGTTGCCACTGAGCACTGCTCTCATAATTCAGCGCGGCCGTGAAATATGATGCTATTTTGAAGTTGTATTTAGAATTAGAGATGGCGTGTTAGAAAGCGGAGGCAAGTCAAATTTTGTTCTCACAGTCATTTCTAAATTCTCAGACTGTGATGTAACGAGATGAGGCCTCCAGTTTGTGTATGTGACTGTGTTTTCCTACTCTCCTCGTCTCCTCACCCCTCCATGTCTGTGTCTCCTCCTCCTCTACTCTCTACGCAGATGGGTTACACGCCGCTGCACGTGGCCTGCCACTATGGCAACGCGAAGATGGCGAACTTCCTGCTGCAGAACCACGCCAGAGTCAATGGCAAAACCAAGGTAGAAAAACACAAGCTCGCCCACCTACGCGCACTCACATGCATAGTCTTGTGCTGCTGTTTTTGAGCCCGTTTTCCACTTTACTCATAACAATATATTGTCGCATTTCCTCTCTTTCCCCGACTGTTTGCGTGTCTTGGTCTAGAACGGGTACACTCCTCTACACCAGGCAGCTCAGCAGGGCCACACCCACATCATCAACCTGCTGCTTCAGCACGGGGCCTCGGCCAACGAGCTCACCGTGGTCAGTGCACAAACACACTGACAACCACACACACACACATGCACACGCAAACAGAGATGAAGCTCGGTTAATTAACCTGAATGCTCTTTTGTGTTTTTCTGTGAATAACTTCCTGCTGGTCTGTCACCGGTCAGAACGGGAACACTGCCCTATCCATCGCCTGTCGCCTTGGGTACATCTCTGTGGTGGACACTCTGCGGCCCATGACGGATGAAAACCTCACCACCATGGTGAGACACTTGAATGCACACAATCTTTGTCACATTACCAATAATTTCCAGACTGATTGAAAGGGGCTCTGTGGAACGTCTGCGCTGTGCTGGAAGTCGGTCGTTAGTTTATGTTAGCGGACTCAATTTCTAAACTAAGGTTAGCTGTTGCTCTCTGTTAGGGGAGCGGTGAGAGGCACTTAGACGAGGCACTCGAGATCGTGCAGTCTCATCCTTTGGACCGTCCCTGTCCAACCAGAGTCCTTTACAAAGAAATCCACAGTCCAGCAGATTTTAACAACTTAAACAAATCATCCACATGCTTGTCCAGGAAACAGAGAGAGACGGAGAAGGTCTAATTTGTCAAGTCACGTTACAATCCGCTCACATATGGCCAATAATAAAGTGATTAATACATGTGAATGGCCACAAAATTGTTACATAGAGCTCCTTTAAGTTTAATGAAAATTTTCTTTACTTGGCAATAGGTTGAATACGAGCGTAGGGGCAGTATTATAAATTAACCTGAAAATGAGGAAATGATCACACTTCATGCTGCATTTCTGAAAAGTTATTAATCATCTTTTTTTGTACCCAGACAATACGAGAAATTAAAACATTTGAAAAGAAAGAATTTAGTATTCTCAGATTGAATAATTACACTAATAGTTCTGCATGCTTCAGGACATAAACCAACCTCATATGCGTTGTATTATGTACTCAGTTCAGAATTATTAAAGCAGTTAGATTATATTCCTACTTCCCAAGCAGCCGTTGATATTGATGTATTTTCTAAATGTTTTGAGACTCTGGGATATTTTTCACATTTTTTACAATTGCACGCACAGTTCATGATTCTGCAAGTTGAAACTCCTTAGTGGTGCTTTCAAGGATTCTCTGAGATGAATAGTATAATTAGCGCTAATAGTGTTGCTGTTCATTAAAAACCTGGGATATGCTTCAGAGAACTATCTGCAGGGACGTAAAGAATTTGCATCTATTGGACTCAAGCATGTGAAATGATTGAGCGGTTGTGTTGAACTGTGTAGAGTGACCGACCCGATCTGAAACCTGGCCAATCACCAGCGCCGTGCTGTGAGTGGAATCAGTGTGTGAATCCTGCAAATCAGCCAGCGAGTAAGTCAGCGAGTCCCGCTGTGTCACATGTGTGAAGTTATCCTGATTAGGAGACAGAGAAAGGACTTAGATCGGAGCTTAAGGTTTCTCCTCAAATAGCCCAGGCCAGTAGCAGCGATCCCATACACGCATGTGTCCCGGGAGGAAAAAAAGGAGGGGAAGGAGAAGGGAGCGGGAAAAAAACATAGAGATTGTGGGATGATGAATGGATGAGGGGGACGGAGAGAGTGAAGAGACGGACAGAGAGGACACTGAGGATCCTGCACAATCAGCAGCAAAGTGTTTTAGTCGTGAATGAAATAACTTAAAGATCAAGGTCGTTCCTCTCTCAACACCTTTGTGTGACTTATCTATTATTCACTGTGCCGAGGCCTCTGCTGTTGTTTTATGTCTCTACTGAAGCTACATCCGCAGGCTGGTCAGTTATGTGTGGCCTTCAGACATACAGTAGCTTTGCTTCTTACACTGACAGAGGCCACGGCTAAGAATCAGGTTAATGTCCCTGTTCAGAAATATATGTGAAGGTCACACTTGAGCATTCATCAGTTGACTGCAGTTTTGATTTTTTTTTCTAAATGGTCAATCTTCAAGATGAACTCCCTGATTCTCTCATGGCTTTAAGATAGCACCTTTATCTATCAAGGGTACTTTTGGGGTTAAGGATGTCAGTGTGTCAATATGCAGCAAACAGGCAACACTCTGCATATGTCATCTAATAGGTGTGTGTCGACAGCAAGCTCAAATGATCAGTTGAGAATACTTTTAAAGCCCGGCTCATATTTTTCATCTTGAACTGGTTTATAGTCGGCTTCATCGTGACTTATTTCCCGGTGAAACAGAGTGTAAGCGAGGTGGCAACACCCAATGACACAAGGACAAACAGTGCTAGCTAAGTAACAAATCGTAGCTCTCTGTCTGATAAAAATTGAAGACTGATTGATGGTTGGACGTCATTATATTATTGGTTAAAGTGGTTGGTTCCAGCCTGCGTAGGCACACATCATATTTTGTTTCACAGGATTTTTTTTCTGCATATATTGTTAAATAGAGGTTCAGTATGAATGCTGATGGGATTTGGAACACATCACCATGCTTTTGGTTGGCGTGACTGTTTTGTTCAGCTGTCCGTCGTCTTCTCACATTTACAGAGCGCATCAGAAAAACACAAAATCAACGTCCCGGAGACCATGAACGAGTACCTCGACATGTCGGACGATGAAGGTATGTAAAGAAAGATCACATTTCTCTTCATTCACATTACTTTTAGACACAGTTCAATTCATTTATAGTTAAACTCATGTTGTGACTTGATTATAATAAGATAAAATTAATGTACTGCATGATTTCCGTACTCTTGTGACTTTGTGTGATGTCATTTTCATTAACATGTGCATGTTCCACTGTGTGTGTGTGTCCAAATCACACAGTCCGGGCCAATGTGCCAGAGATTCTAGATGAGGAGTCTTTTTCAGATGGTGATGAAGGTATTTGTCACATGTTTGCTTCCAGCGCTCTGTTTGTTCGTTTGTCTGTTTTCCTTTAACATGACGCAACAGAACTCACCTGCTTTGTTGTAGAGCTAACAGTCAAGGCTTCGCTACACTACTACTTGTGCTTTGCTGCTGATCAACAGCCAGAACACACACACACACACACACACACACACACACACTTTCCACTCATATAGGCACCACAGGCAGGTTTAAAGGCCACACTGAAATGAAAGAAATCAGACAACATGTGGGTCATGTCTGAATGCGGGAACAACATGGACACCAAAAATAAGTTGTCTTGCATTTTATCACCTTTTAGAGTGTTTAACAACACGCTGACAGCTGTTTCCAGTATTTGAGTGACAAAGGAAACAATACATCGACTATACAATACACTACTTTGGTAAATCTGTCTTACAATCAACATGATTGTTTACTTTCGTCCACCATGTTTCAGCATCATATGACGCCAGCTTGAGAACTTGTGTAGCAAAATTTTCCCAATAATTTCGACATCACTTGAACGCAGTTATTCTCATCCCAAGAGCCAATAATAGGGTCAGACGGAGAAGATATTCTATTCCTGCGAGGTTTTTTGTTTTATTTACTGTAATTATTTGCCTGCTGTCATCAGACAAAGAATAAAGTCTCAGCTTTCCATCAGCGATCATTAAATTATTGAACTGTTTCAGCCTTGAAACAGGTCTGAGTGTCCTGTTTCTGTTCACAAACTGACACCGCTGATGCTATTTTCACTTCGACTTTAAAACACATTTGTTATTTTTAACCACTCACACATCGTAAGCCTCGTACCGCGTGAATAATCCTCATCTTGTGATGTGTCATCCTAACTTCAACGCGGTGAGAACATAAAAACAAGGCCGGTGTGACTCACTGTGAAGAGACCTGCATACATTCAATGAAATCATCTCGTTTGACTGTATGTAAACGGCAGTAAATTACAGTAATGATATCACAGTGAGCAGCAGAGTGGCTGCTGTAGCTCTGCAGAGCCAAACCAGCTCTGCCAAGTTTATGGTAGAAGTCACATTGTTTCAGGCTGCCCACTTCAGCCGGCCGTCCTTTTGTTTTGGAGCCACAGAGCCAACAGGCCTGCAAAATTGATGAGCTTGTTCACGGGTTGTTGCTTAGGGGACAGTCACGGGAGGAGTTTGTGTGTCAGGTGATACAGCCAGACTCAACAAGTTACATACACACTAATAACAGGAGATTATGGGTGAGTTTAAACCGAAGATCCCCCTCATATCTATGATCCAGTGTGTTATCACTACCAAAGCGGAGTATCCATGGTCTTGTGTACGCTGCATAAACTGTTTATACTGTGTGCATAATTCATCAGCATTGTAGTTGAGCAGCGCGGCCTTGACGTTCACCCACCAGCCCAGCATCAGTAAGCTGTAAATTAATGTGTGTGTGAGTGTGAAAAGGAGGAAGTAAAGAGTTTTCACATCGCTCTTTAATCCTATATGAGGGAAGCCAATCCTATTAAGCTGTAGGTTGGAGTTAGTGTGACAGGTCACTCGTGGTCTCCTGCTGCTGTGTGTGTGTGTGTGTGTGTGTGTGCGTGTGTGTGTGCGTGTGTGTGTGTGTGTTTGTGTGTGTGTGTGTGTGCATGCATGTGGCCTGCTTGTGCGATTCACCTCTCTAAGGACTACGATAGCCACTAATTGTTCCATTTTTAGACAACGACTTAATCCTTGTTGTGCTCTGTTGTCAGAGTATCTCCATAATCCCAGTGATGGAATGATGAACATAAATTCTGTGCTTAAGCACAATATTGAGGTACTTTACTCGAGGATTTACATTTCCCGCCACTGTCTTCTTCCACTTTAGTCAAATATTGCACTTTTACTCCGCTTCATTTCTTTTTGTTTAGTTACTGGTTACTAGTTGTCAGAACCAGAAAGTAAATCAAATAACTGTTATGGATAGCTAAAATCACAATCACATTGTCTCAGTGGGCTTCACAATCTGTACCGTGAACGATCCTCTGTTCTTAGACCCTCGATATAAGAAAAATTATATAAAATATACGTAAAGAGTGTGGATGCAGGAGGACGACTGAGCAGGCAAACGCATCGCCAGGTGGTGCCCAACGCCCACAGCCTCCACTCCACCATGGTGACCTGGAAGAGGACAGGTCACACAAGATAATAAGCCCCAAGATAATAAGCACAGATTTTGGGAGAAAAATAGAAAAATTATGTTTTTAAAAACGAGGCGCGACTTCAGCTCTCTGTCCCTTCTATCAAGATCTCTGTCTCTATTTATAAACCAGTACGAAAGTTGCATAATGCACCTTTAAGACTGTCACTAGAGTTATATTACACCACAGTAATATCTTTATATTCACAACACTTTAAACACCCTAGAGGACCCGCCCACCCGCAGAGGAGGGTGCCGCTCCTACAGCTGGTGTCCTGTGGACTGGAGGTCTCGAACACCTCTTGCATAATTGTACTAAATTCACCGATTCTTGTGCAAGTTTGGCTCATTGTGTGCAACATGTAGGCACAAAGGTTGCTCAAGATTTTTTTTTTTTTTTTTTTTTTTTCTTTTTGTGGTAAAGTGAAGAGCGGTTATTTCATCATTATCGTTTAGCCCCACTCCCAGTTTGACACGCGGCCAGAGATTTCCTCGGTGACTTCCACCACCGAGGAAGAGAAAAGGCAGGAGGAGTGTTCGGTCCAGTGAGGGGTTTTCTTCTACACTCCGTCACTGTCTCCTCTCCTCTCCTCTCAGACGGCCTGTCAGCTGACTGTGCCCTCTCTCTGTCTCTCTCTCTCTCTCTCTCCACGGAGCGGTAAACACTTCCACCGCGGCCCCTGTTGACTCCCCTCGGGTTGTTTGTTGGATGCTTGTTGATCCAGAGACGCACCGAGACTTTCTTTCTCTCTCTCTCTCTCTCTCTTAAATCCAATGAGATGAGCCGTTTTGAGCCGCTTGCGGGAGAATTAAGCCCCGGTGGCTTCGACTTGTAGTGCTCTTTCTGCAGCCGTTTTGCAGCAACGAGACGCAAAAGTTTGAGCGTCAGTTTGCCTTTATGGAGATGTGCGCACCAGCTGGAAAAAACGCGCAAGTTTGAGTGGAGCAGAGTGCGCGGGGGTTGAGAGGAGAGGGCAGCGTTTTCCATCAGCACCAGAGGCTCTGAATGGACCACTTGATAGTCTTCACCTCGCATCGGATTTACTTTTCAGCCTGGGAACGTTTTGTTGAGCTGTAGAAACTAAAAGAAAAAAACGAAAAAAAAAACTCAGGGAATAAAACACGAGTTGTGATCAATATGGCTGCGTCGGACAAAGGTAAGTCGTGAGGGCACCGGAGAGGGTTTCTGTGGTGTGTGTGGAGGTTAGGAGGCTGTTATGTAAAAAGTAAAGTGGTGTCATGGTGTTTCTTTTTTAAGTGTTGTTAGTTTTCTACCTGTGGATGGAAGAGGTGGAGGGGAGCCCACCTGGACTTGGTTTCTGTGGACTTCTATTTATATTATTTCATTTTATTTTATTTTATTTCATTTTATCTTACTTTAAGGGAGAGAGTGTTTAATGTGGTAACTTTGCAACCCAAAACATGCTTCAGGCTCTTAATATGAATTAGAAGGACCCCCGCGTGCGTGTGTGTGTGTGTGTGTGTGTGTGTGTGTGTGTGTGTGTGTGTGTGTGTGTGTGTCATCCGAGCTTGAATGGGACGGTGATGGTTACATTATCACAGCAGTGGGGAGCCGATTGTTTTTTCAGTTTTGTCAAGTCAGACAGACACAGCTAGAAAAACACAGGAAGTGAGGTAGTCGGCTCTCCCATCAGAATAAAAGCATCCTAAATGCCCCAGGAAATATATATTTATATATAAAATACAGCTTCTGCAGTCTGCCTTGAATCTTAAATCTGTGATGTTATGTGTTGTGTTTCTTGCTTCTTGCCTGGATAACTCATGTTTTGGAAGTTGTTGGCAAAAGTGGTAACGCATTGTGTGTGTCGTTCTGTGTCATTGTTTTAGAACAAAGCCTGGAAAGCTCCAGACTCGACACTCTGCTGTGACATCCACCACTGTTACTGGGAAAAAACACACTGTATAAGCGGTTGTGCGGCAACTGATGCCACAATATTTACTCATAAGTAGAAATGTACTGCGTTTGTCATCGCTGTCTTAATTTGGGCTGATATATTCGAAATGTTCACAGCATTTTCTTTAGATGGGATTGATTTAGGGATGAATATATTGATTATTAAAATAATATTTCCAGCCTGGATTAATGTCCAATGTTTCTCTCTGTAGGCCTACATTCCTACTGTCTGTCAATTATGCAGTAAGACTGCACAATGTCAATCATAGTAACCCAATGGAAGCATATTATGTTTAAAGTTTAAAGGTGCACTATGTAGTCTTGGGGGAGAAATTTTAATCAGAAGAGAAAGCTGCATAAATAAACTCCGAACAAACGAAACGAACTCCTGTTTTTAGGACCCTGCCACATGTCTAGCTTCAAACAGCGTTCTGTGGACCTTATTTCCTCTGAGAACAGCTTATTTATTCAGTTACAGCTATTTTTATAGCACTAAAGTAAAGCAAACAAGTCCCTACAAGGAGCAGCAGGCTTAGGAGCCAGTTTTCTTAGTGGCCAAATCGTGTAATTACATCGTCATGTGATGCGCTGCGGCCTTAAAAGACTTTTTCCCCATAAGCTAACTTTGTGAAAGAATGGCCTGTAAAACGTTAGATACACTTTTTTGAGCATCACAACGCCACAACGTGGACGATCCTGGTATTTTCATAGCTGGGAAGTCCAGCCAGTTCTACCTCTTTTTTTTTAGTAATTAAGTTAAGATTTAATTGGACCATTATGTGCTTTGACAAAAGATAGCGAGCAATACAAAACCATAAACATCACGAGGCAAGCTGACAGCAGCAACCCAAAGTATTATTACGGGTTGATAACGAAACCGATGAGCAGTAAACAAGGAGACAGACAACCGACTAATTGGAAACGATATACACTGATCAGAGCCATTTTGGCTGAGCAGACCGTCTCCATGATTAAGTCTAGATCTTAATGTCACGGCTTTGAAAGGAAAAGACAGCAATTTTTTTTTTTTTCGGTAAGAGATTACTCCTATAGAAAAAGTAACTAAAATACAGATTACTGTTAACAAGTTGCCCCAACACTGCTCGTCATACTGTAGATGTTTGAATTAATTTGCCAAAACTACACAGTGCTCCTTTAAAGCGAATATTTTTAGTTGTTTTGCATACGTGGTTTTATGAATGTTGAATAGCAGACGGAAGCTTGTTTTCACGTCATCACAATGTCATCTGACTGTCGATTAACTGAAAACCCTCTCGCCGGCGGGGTTTTATTTTGAAATCTGACACCGGAAACGCCCACCTTTAACGCCGGGGCCGACTTGACACTTGGTGCTGGTGTGTGATCGGAGTGCGGCAGTATCGAAGGTAGGGGGAGGGGCTGCGGTGAAGGAGCAGAGTGTTGCAGGCAGGACAGAGCCCGGACATGAGGGAGAAGGGGAAACACGGTAGCCGCTCCGCCGGCTTCGTTGACCGGCGTGTCATCGTACACCGGTCCGCCGATCGAGGTGCGGTGCGGTTCCTCTCACTTTTTTTTTTTTTTACCCGCTCATTCTCTGCTTTATTGCCGCTGACTGAGGCTTTTGGTGGCTGCTGAACAACCTCCGCTGCGCTCCGTCTGTTGAGTTGTTGTGAAAGGAGCTGCGTTTGGTTTTACAGGAGAGCTCCAGATACCGCAAAGTGGCTTCTGCTGCTGCTGCTGCTGCTGATCTGTCTGTCTCTTAAAGATGATCTCTGTCCTATAACCTCTAGAAAACAGCCAGGAGCCATCGGTGCTGCAGCTTCATGTTGTTGTTGTTGTTGATGATGATGATGATTTGCCATCAAGTCAGATGAATAGACAAAAAATAGGAAAAAGTTGCAGGGGGGCTATGCAGTCGCTGGTGAGGTATGTTGGGTCTGCTAGATGCATCCAAGGCCTCCTGTAAGAGCCATAATCAAATAAGTGAGACTGATGTCAGCAGTGAGGGCTTGATTTTTCCTCCTGTGGTGTCGCATCGCATCTCTCTTTCTTTTTCTTTTTGTAATCCGGGGGAAGTTATCAGAAGGATTTTTATGATTTCACTCCCCCTCCTCCCCTCCTTCCACCAGGTGAGGATGCAATGACTGGGGACACGGACAAATACCTGCGGCCTCAGGACCTCAAGGAGCTGGGGGACGACTCTCTCCCTCAGGAGGGGTACATGGGCTTCAGCATAGGGGCCCGCTCAGCCAGGTAGGCACCTGTCATTTTAATTTTTTTCCTGTCATGATGACCACTGATGGACTGTGGTGCAGTGCTGTCAGCTGTTTGCCTCCACAAGCTTGTGTGGCCAGGTTATGTTGTTATCTTGCTATTAATGCTGTTGTCCACAGAGATCTGACAGGAAACGCAGCCTTTTTCTAGAATGCAAAATCAGATTATCTCATGTGCGGCCCCCTCAGACACACAAAGACACAAACACACACACACACTCAAAGAGAAAAATGGAAATCACCAGAGAAAGAAGCTGGAAAGTTGCCATCTCAATGATTCAACCTGACATAATGATTCAGCGTTTTGCGTGGCCTCATTCAAACCTGGGCGAAGATTACCGATGGCACCGTAGAATGACGCCAGCCACAGAGGCTGCATCTTTAAAACTTTGCTATCTTTCTCAGTGAGCAGCTGCACATCACAGGCCCGAGCACAGTCCCCATGTAGTGGACAAAAGAAAGAAGAAGTGTGTAGTGGAAAACTGGCAGGCTCCAGTGAAAACACATCAGTGCCGTGCAGCTCTGGAGTGTACTGTGGCCACGCTAACAGATGGCAGATGCGCCGTGATGGTTGGACTGATAAACACAACGACACTAGCTGTGACAGGAAGCTGCTTACATCAGCGGGCCACGGCAAACACGGGAAACGGCGAATTAGATGGAGAGATTCCATGTCAACAAGTTTGTTTGGTGAGCCTGCATGGGCTGATGGTGGAAAGAGTTTGACAGATTGGATTATGGGAAATGTTGTTGAGCAGTTTGAAATATTGAAACGGTGATAAAAGACGAGAGGCTGGTGACCACGTCTCAGTTAGTCGCTTATTTACTGCAGTTTATCTGTATGCCCAGAGCAAAATGAGTACCACAAAATATAAATATCAGTGTCTGCTACAAAGTAAGGATGGGACGATGAAAAATTTCGCGGATTGCGATAGAAAACAGTCTCAATAAGTGGATCGTGGTGAGTTTACATCGTTGGGATAGCCGTGTAAGGAGATAATTGTGAATATCCTCACAAGAAGGACCTGAAAAAGCTGTCTGGCTCGCTGACGTACAGTCCTACATTGGTTTCCTGATTTATTTTGATTGTCACGGCCCGTCACCGGGGCTGAAGGCTCGGCTGGCACATTGTATCCCACAAAAACAAAGTACAATCTGATTAAAGGATACCACCATTTATTTATTCTGGTTTGTGCAGTTAGACCTTATGGTTTATTATTATTGAAGATTCCTTGCTGAAGATGTGTGTCCTAAAAACATTTGTTTCTGAACACAAATGTAAGGGTCAAAGTGATTCCTTATGTTTAATGCAATCCAAGTTGTTATTTTTAAGTTTTTAGAATATTCTGGTGATTATCGGTATAAGGTTGTGAATCACAGATATGTTGGACAATACAATTGTGATGTTAAATTTTCATATCGTCCCGTGCCGAGATTTTCTTGTTTATTTTTCTGTTAACAGTTAAATATTCTGCCAAGGACAAGAAGAGTATTACAGATATTTTTGCAAATAAATATTAAGATAATCATCTGCTTAAAAAATAGAGTTACAAATACTGAAATCATCCTTTTATACTGCTGTGTTTCTGTTCTTGCATATTAAGTAGAACGGTCTTGAGAATCCTCTTTGCAGGAAATGTGAGCGTCATGCTCTGAAATACTGTGTTTTATTGATCAGTGATCGTATGATGCTGAGCGAGTTCTTTCCTTTTCCTTACCTTTCTGTTTATGATATCGACATTGCATGGTTTGCTTTTTGACTCGGCTGCACACACACACACACTCTGGCAAAAGAAAAAAAACCTAGAAACACTTGCGCCTTGTCGTCTCAGGCAGCGTACAACCATGCAAAAGCACAGCATCAATGTCATATAACGGGGGAAAAAAAAGAAAAAGCCACATCATGCTTGAATGTCTTCAAAATGCTTTGCTTTTCACTTCTTCTATTTTGTTCTTTTTCCTTGTTTTCCTGCACCCTGTCCCTCATTCTAGCCCTAGAATCAGGTAAGAAAAGAGTAGTAGTTGTAGTAGTGGTAGTAGGCAACATTAGCCGTGAATGGCGTCCCTCCCTTGTGTCCCCTTGAACTGCTGTTTAACCCCCTTACACCCATTAAACCGCTAATCCAAACCATGAGTCATCCATCGTGCCTTGGTGTCATCCAGTGTTGCTGTTACTCTATTTGTGGTCTGTGCTTTGTTGCTGTTGTGCTCCGAGATCCATTTTAGCTGATCATCATTCATCCTTCAAAGAAAATCATTTGCAAAATGAAAATGTATTTATTTTTGATGCAAGTGTGGGAAAAAAAGCAGTCTCGCTGGAAATGAGAAAATCAAAGCCACACCTGTATTTTATTTGCAGACTTTCCTTGAGTTTGAGTTGTGTGGTCTAATCCCTTAACTTTTTGAAGTGGCTTTGTTATCAAATAGCACTTTTTATCAATTTTTTTTTTGAGTGCCACTGAGTGTAACTTCCAGGGATCAAACACATCCGTTTACTCCCAATCCACCCCTTTTATCCCCCCAATTTGGTTGTTATTAATTGGATATATCCCGGCATTAATCTGGATGATTCTGAATGTTGAATCATGGTTTGCAGAGATGGAAACTTAACTCTGGAATTTAGAAATCCCCCCACATACATCAAAGGACACTCTGCCGCACATACACAGCGCTCGCATAGACACACGATGACTCAAACAACTGTCCGCTTGAGTCCACACAGATGCCTCCTTAAAAACACAGGACTGTTGTATACATGAGGATGCGTGACAGAAAAGAACAAGTCGTTTGGACAATGCAGGGTTCTGCAAAAAATCTGAAAGGAGACATATTACGCACATTTTCAGGTTCATTATTTTAATGTTGGGTTACAACTAGAATAGATTTACATTTTAATCTGTTGTCAAACCTCCGTCTGAAAGGCTCTGTTTTAGCTCCTTTCTTTTTAAGGCCCCCTCTCCCGAAAACCCAGTCTCTTCTGATTGGTCAGCCCAAACATGCCTGAGCCAGCACCTCTAACAACAATAGAGCTGCTGTGCTAAATAAAATCTTGCATGCTGAACTAGCCAATAGGCTCAAGTTATACAAATGTGTGACTTGGTGACGTAGTGTGATGTCAGAAAGTTACTGAATTAACGGTGGGACTACTGATGAGGCGTTTTAGGAGCAGTGTTCTCTGTGGGAGAGAAGAGCTTCTGTTGGTCCTGACTTGGACCTTTTTAACTTTCAAGTCCATTTCATAAACAAACAAAAAAACATGGTAGGTCTCCTTTAAAATATCATAAAATTAAAAGTTATTAGATAGTCTTAATTGTTGTAGATGAACTATTCACTGAAGTAGTGATGTCCCTGCAAAAGCTCTTCTCTGCACAGCATCAAATATATAAACCTCATACCTTTTATACTTACCTGCTATGCTAGAATAAGAAGGGGATGTTTGTCCAAAAGTCAGTCTTCAATTTCTGTCTGTCTGATACGTGTAGACACCCTGTTGTGGGAAGTGTAGTTCACAACAAGGCAGACTTGATTGATCAACAATACAATGAATGGAGTCGTGTGGAAAGAGGAAGGAAAGTGACAGAGGATGGGGGTGCCGGAGGAAAGGAGTAAGGTGGAGAAAAAGTACGAAAACAGGGCTCCGACTGAGTGAATTGGCGGCACAGTAGAGTCGCAGCAGCACGACTGTGAAATTGGAGATAGTGGAGACGGGCATTATGGAGAAGAGTGCTGGTGAGTGCGGTGACACGCAGAAAATACATAAAGGAAATGGAGCAAAGATGTTCAGGGCGGAGAGGAGGACAGACAGAATGAGAAAGAGGAGGAAGCTGCGAAGAACAAACAGAGTCCGGCTGAGAGCAGAGGGGGGTGGAGAGAGGGAGGGAGGGGTGGAGGGAGGCCGTAGCGCGGTGCTGCCATGCCAGCGAGTCCATTCAGGCCCGCTCAGAGTTGCTTGGTAACTTCGATGGTGTGGCAGGCAGGCTGTGCTGAATAAAGGGCTTCTCTCTGTGCTGAATAGTGTGCCCACTCAAACACGCTGAGCTCTGCATTTTCTCCCCCCCCCCTCTCGCTCTCACCCGTTCTCCCCCCACCACCTCTCTGCACTCACATACAGTAAAACACTCGGGACAAAACAAGGCACAGAGTTGTCTGCTTTTGTCGCCGGGGTTGTATGTTTTTTCCTGCGAGCCCCTCACGGTGCACAAACATCATCATACACATTTATTTTAAGCACAAGAGCATTTTTGCTCGTCTCCGCTGATCACATCGCCGTGGCAATAACAGCACAAGGAGAAAAAAAAAGAAAGCGCTGAAAGGAATCTACAGCGCTGCATCGAGTCTGAGTGGCTGCAAAAATAGGCACACGTCACACCGCCATAAAGCGGACTGCAGCAAGACAGATAGAAAAGACCAGCTTCCCTTTTGTGTCGCGCTGCTCTGAAACAGCTCTGGGTCAGCTGCTAATCTTAGAATAAAGCGGCGTCGGCCTTTGAGCTCGAGTCGGATTTAACAGCTTGAAACACTTTTTGAGTTAATCTTATTTCTGTTACTGTCAAACAAAGATCTGCACCGACTTCTGCCTGCCAGGTGTGAATACTCACGGTCCACTAATCTGTCACATTTCATCATTTTAGACACACGTAGTCACATCCGCGATGCACACCAACCACACCTTCATATAGAAGTAGTGTTCCAGTCCCGTCCTCTCTGCCTCTATCTCTCAATGCAAACAAACTGACCTCACTCTCATTTCCATCTCTGAATAACTTCCTGCAGTATCTGATCCCTGCTCAACTGCAGGCTCTTTCCGCTTCTCTCTATTTTCCACTTTTGGACTCTCTCTGTCCAGTAAAAAGAACGTGGTTCCCTGGAGGTTGCATGTAGTAATGGATTCCTTGCTTTTTGTTTTATGTCGTGTGCCCCTGCCCGTGACTTGTTGTTGCCCGCGGCACTGGGTTGCGTGGTAACATGTAGCCTCCGCTCCTTCAGTTCGGATAGGTCCAACACGCTCAACCGGAGCTCCTTCGCACGAGACAGTATGATGATCGAGGAGATTCTGGCACCCACGAAGGACACGGTAAGATCTCGTTTCTTCTCTTAGTTTTCTATTCCTTGTCCTTTTTCTCTCTCTCTTAGACACTTTTTTCTTTCCCTGGTATGTTTAACTGTCTTTCTGTCAACGGCCTGGTGAAAACACAGGCTGGGTGGAATCAAAGTAGGGAACAATGTAGCTTTACTTGTCTCGCACAAAGGTCATAACAGAAGCGGTGCTGATGCCATGCTTGCTTTTTGCCAAAGTGCTGAGGGTGAGTGTATGGCACCTTGACGAAGAGTTTATTCAAACTTAAGGGCTTTTTTTTCGCGGCCTCCCTTCTGCTTCCTCATGGAATAAGAGCTCCACAGAGCTCCTCTAATGTCTTGTTTTGGTCGTCAGAAACAAAAAACAGAACTGTAACCTCTAACAATATAAACCATGTTTGTAATATAACCTACAAGCTCAGTGACAACATCAGCTTAAAATGTCACTGTAAAGGCTCGGCTACACTGAGTTTTTCTCTTCTCTCCCTCAAAACAGGAGACGTTATGGTAGATTATATTATTGTGGAAGTAGCAGCGAGTTAAGCGTTGGGCTTTTAGTGGAATGTAAATCAACTGCAACAAAGCAGTAAAAGGAGCATTGCACCAAAACAGCGTCTAATCCCTTTAAGGGCATAAAACCTGCACAAGAGATGCTCTCAATATACTGCTTTCATCTTGACTTTAATTCTGTTTCTATAGACAGTCAACAAAGAAATGTTGTGAGGACAAAATATAATAACACCTCTTCATTGAAATGATCCTGTGATTTTTTTTTTATTAATCTGTAGTGTTGTAAAATAAATAAATCGGCAGCAGAAGTGCCTTCTTGGATGATGTTATGGTAGATAAAACCTCTCTGTGCTGAATAGTCCCGTCCAGTTCTCCTAGTGCCCCTGCCCCTCAAACATCCTGAGTCCACCACTGATCATAAATTTCAAACTGGGGTTTTTCTTCGGACACTAATCCTACCATCAAAAGCTATAAAATGCTATAAAAGTTGCATCCCTAAAATATAAATCACCAAAATATGCACTTAGCTCAAAACACACAAATATTTTGGACTTTTTTTCTCTTTGGTCCTTTTCGATTCCATCGTACTATAGAACATGATATGTGAAGTTTCAGTTACATCTGCTACAATCTGCAGTGGAATTGTATAAATGTAGATGTCTAAATCGTAGGACTGACTCCAGATCACTCCTCAGATTCCACTCCTTTAGTGGAAATTGAATCATTAGCGAAACAAAGCGCCATAATTTCCCCTGTCTGGACCACACAGTTCCCTCAGTGTGACTTCTGAACTGTCTCTTTTCTCCCCCATAAGCTTCAGAGTGTCTGTAAAGACATTTCCTACTTGGTTGACCCCCTCAATAAGGTATAAAGTGTTCGTGGATGTCCGGCTCATTCGTCAGTTTTGTTATTTTTTCCGTCACGGCAGTCCAGCTCCCATTTCTCATTGAGTTTTTGTCGTTGTGTATTTGTTTGTTTTGGGTCTGTGCCATTCTCATCATGTCATTCATTACTGCTGTGTTTAGTGAATGGGTCATTCCCATGCTACTTTATGTCTTTTACAGTTTTATCATCGTTGCACATTTCAGTGTACTGCCACCGGCAAGTTGTAATAGCGCATTTATGGTGCTATTTGTTGTGTATTCTTGTCGCGATTGTGGCGAGACTGCAGATAATGGTGACAAATTTAGCTGAATTATGAGTCAAATGTTATCACCTCATCGCTCCATACCATGCATGACTCGAGGGTTAAAACATGAGTCACTGTCTGTGAAATGATTCATAATTAGCTCAGTCTTTCCTTGTATTCACTATCTTTATGGTTTCTCTCCTCTAATACATTTTGCTCGATCAATAATCTGCCGTCGGTCTTTCTCATCTCCTCCATCGTCGTCCTTTCTTGTTCTTCTCACCCCTCGTTGACATTCATCAATCTCCCACTTAAAGCTCCTTTTTCTCTCTTTTCACTTGTTTCTTTCCGATCCTCTTCTTCCAGCACCTGGCTGTGACCAGAGACTACAGCTCGGAGTGTATGCGGCGCTACAGCTGGACCCCGGACACCATGGACCACAGCCACAACACTGTGTCCAGCCCCATTCACTCTGGGTAAGAGCAGCTGCACTGTCTCCTCTGATCTATGTTCTACAGAAACGGACACCACATAGACTAGCTCAGTGCGCGCACACAGACGCACAAACTGCTCACACATTCAGATAACTACTGCAGGAATCACACATTTTAAATGCTTACTGCACACAACTGTTGTATTGTCCTTTTGTTCTCCACCCACCGTTAGAGTCAATATTCAGCAAACCCTGCAGCACTGATGCAGACGAGGTGCAGGGCTGTGGGATTTCTGCAGTGCTACTGCTGCACACACGACATTACAGCAACAGAACAACGCCCGCTAAAGCGCTCATGTCATACCATAAGTCTAGAGACACGGCCTCAAAAGTCACCCCCCCCCCACCATGTTCACCGACATCCTCAAGGAAAACAAAGTACCGACTCATGGCTCGTGTTTCATTTGGCTAGACTGATAAGATTGTGCCCTCATGCCGTTCACATAATTTGAATATATGACATGATGAAATAATAACAGTGCTGTCTCTGCACAGAAGTTAACGGATCCTTTCTTTGGTGTCCGGCTCAGAAATGATATCCAGGGATCTGTCATGTGCAGTTATGGTTCCGTTTTTTTCCTATTTTTGACTCATTTTTAAGCCTTTGTGTGTGTATTTTTATATTCCCTCCATTGTCATTTTGTCCTCAGCGTCTTGTGTTCTCTCTTTCCCCTTTGATTTTCCAGCCCCTGTAGTTTTGAATCTTTCATCTCAGTAGTTATTGCAGATCCCAACGGTGTTTGTGAAAACTGTGATACTAAAACTAGGTTCTGGGGGTTTGCCTCCTGCATTGCCTCCATGTGTTTATTTTGCAGCTTGTCCTCCCCGCTCCCTCAGTATGACTCCAGGTGATGACTGAGTTCGCTGCCTTCACCCATGATGCCGCAGTGATGTCACTCACTCCTCCATCTCTTAGTCTCCCCCGACTCTCATTGCGCCACTCTTCCTCTTCTTAGCCTTCCTCTCCTCCTCATCTCACCCGTGTGGTCTGGTGTTTCATTTGCACTGCCTAGATATTAGAAGTGTGTGTGTAGTCAACGTGTTTGGAAGCCTTTCATTGATGTGTCATCTCCCCCTTTTTCTCTCTCTCTCCCTTTCTCACAGTGCACATTAAACCTTCCTCACAACCTTACAGCCATTCTGCTATTTGCAACACAGTGCAGAAAAAGAAACTTAGCCTCATTTGGCTTTAGGCATCAGGGCTGCTCATAAAAAGTGCATAAACAGAGTCTTTCTGTGCCTACACCCTCCTCCACCCTCACTTTCTCCTTGTGTCAATAATTATTTTAATGGGATGCCAAAATGTGCTCATAATTCGAAGAATGGGACACATCACATATAAATCACGTTAACCCTATCTTGGTGAAACATCTGTGCAGGTGTTTAATATTTGATCACTGAATGCTGCTTTAGAGGAGCTGAAACCATGGCAACGGTCTCACCTTCAGCCTCATGACTGGAAACTAAACTTCCTGCAGCATCATTAGCACCCTGTTTAGTTTCAGTCAGTGTTTAATGTTCTAAATCGAGGCAGATGAAGGTGAGACGTGCCTGCTTTCAGGACTCGGAGCATCTTCTTTTTTCTTCTTTCGATTGTGCTGTCTCCTGTTCTTTCTCTATTTTTATTATTTTCTCTCTTTTCCTTCCTTTGTTTGGGTGTACGGTGATCACAGCATGGGAATCGTCCTCCTCACATGTGTCCGTCGTATGGCTTCATCTTTCTCTCTCTTTATGTTGTGTTTCCTCCTCTGACATCGCTCTTGTTAAATCTCGCAGGTTCTTGGTGAGCTTCATGGTGGACGCCCGCGGTGGTTCCATGAGAGGCAGCCGACACAATGGCATGCGCATCATCATCCCTCCCAGGAAGTGCACGGCGCCCACACGTATCACCTGCCGTCTGGCCAAAAGGCACAAGCTGGCCTACCCCCCGCCCATGGTGGAGGGAGAGGGGCTGGTCAGCCGGCTGGTGGAGGTCGGACCGGCTGGGGCACAGTTCCTCGGGTAGGACGCTTGGGATTTTCCTGCGTTGATGTTTTTCAGTCGTCAGCATCAAATGAGATATTTGCTGAAAATATCGTGACTCATATAATCGTTAATTGCCGCTTATTAACCAGAAAATATCATAAAACCAAAGAGAGCTTCTCAGCTGCCCTGATGTTCATGGTTTACGTTTCCTCAGGCTGTAATTTCTCTTTCAGTCCCGTCATTGTGGAGATTCCTCATTTCGGTTCCATGCGGGGGAAAGAAAGGGAGCTGATTGTGTTGAGGAGTGACAACGGTGACACGTGGAAGGAGCATCAGGCTGACGCCAGACCAGAAGACCTCACTGATCTGCTGACTGGAATGGATGAAGGTAAGGAAAAGGTCACTCAGGGAGGTCCAACAATGATAGCTTTATTGTCCGCAGTGCAAGAGGAGGATGGGTGAAGGTGAACTGTACCACGTCGTAAAACCTGCACTACATCACCCGGGGCAATATGTCAGATGGTGACCTAGAAAATCAACTCCAGAAGGATGTTTTCCTTTTTATTCAGTCTGTTTAGCCTATTTATTGTCCCCCTTTTTCCTCTTTGACTGAAATGTCACACTTCAATTTCACCTAATATTTAAATGCTTTTGTAAAGTCAGAATTTGTCTTTAGAAACAACAAACAATGAACGTTAATTGAACTACAAGAAAAGGTGAAAACGCCATTTTCCATGCACTGGTCAATTTAGAGATTTTTTGGGATATATTTAGCTTACATGACATGCTTTGTTTCAGACTTATATATAAAATATAATAATACCACATTTAGGTTTTTGTTTTTGTTCAGATTCATGCATATTTAATGCATCAGAAAATATCGAATAAATTACCAGACAACTGGTAACTTACCAAATATCTGGTACATTAAATGTAAGATGTTAACTTTAAAAACTTAAACTTATAAATAACTGTCAGCTGGGGAAGTTTCATGGTGATACTGTTAGTTAAGGCTTTTGCCCTATTCACCCTTTTTGTCAAAAAGTATATACAGCATAGTCACACTAACATACATGAAACTTTCTAGTGTTGTTCCATTTTATACGTTTTTTACAGAGGATTTTATTCATACAGCCTGATTATGTAAAAATAGCTGTTTTTACCAGATATCCCGAATTCCCCCTTTAAAAACCTCTGACACTCAAATCAAACACACATTTTGAAACTTGCTTCATCCCATGTTTGGATTTCTGTTCTGGAAGTGTGTACAACATCTTATATACATATTTAATCATTATAATTTAATAAACGATCCCTCAGATCCCTATTCACTGTCACATCTTCCTGTAAAGCAACATCATGAAATACGCGTTTTTGTTGCTTTCAATCATATTTACGAGAGAAACATTTTCTATCACAGAGCTGGACAGTCCTGCCGAGTTGGAGAAGAAGCGCATTTGTCGCATTGTCACCAGAGATTTCCCGCAGTACTTTGCTGTGGTTTCACGGATCAAGCAGGAGTCCAACCACATGGGTCCCGACGGAGGCATGCTGTCCAGCAGCACTGTGCCCATGGTCCAGGCCTCGTTCCCACAGGGGGCGCTCACCAAGAGGATCCGTGTTGGCCTGCAGGTACGGAAGGACTCCTTGGATCAGCTGAATCTATTTCATGACTTGGCTCTTTTTCTTGAAAAGGCTGTTCACTGTCTTATTATTTATTTATACCTGACCTATTTTTACTGGAAGATTAGGTTCCGCCTCACATGCCTGGACCCTTTAATTTCATAAAAAAAAAGTTCAGCAAAAGTTTGACTGGACATAAACATTGGGTCACTTTCTTCATCTTCCTGTGTTTGTGTTTAGGCCCAGCCTGTGCCAGATGACATGGTGAGAGCGGTCCTTGGGAACAGAGCCACCTTCAGCCCCATCGTCACAGTGGAGCCCAGGAGGAGGAAGTTTCACAAGCCGATCACCATGACGATCCCCGTTCCACCGAGATCGGCAGAAGGCCATCCCAGCGGCCACCGGGGCGACTCTGCCCCCTGCCTGCGCCTGCTCTGCAGCATCACAGGCGAGTAGACTGCAGATAACTAGAGCATGATGACGCTGCTGCAATACCTCTGTCAAAATTGCTTCTGTAGGACTGGCTTTTATGTAGTTAAGTTATGTATTTATTATTTACAGTTTGTCAGTCATTTTATCCTAAGATGCTAGTAAAAGTTTTTTTTATGTGACCTCACACATAGTTCTTACTCCATTTATTAGACATGAAACAAAGTTAATAACTCAGAGACACCATTAATTAAATAGCCTCGGGCACATCCGGCCAGCTTTGAAGTCAAAAGCTGCAGGTCGATAGAGAGAAGATGAAGAACTGAGAAGATAAAAGGATGAGGATTATGAGGGCTAGAACAAAGCTTGGCTGGGAAGGCAGTGAGCTCATCTTGTTTTTTTTTTACAGGAGGGACATCTCCTGCCCAGTGGGAGGACATCACCGGGACCACACCGCTGTCCTTTGTAACTGATTGTGTCTCCTTCACCACAAATGTGTCGGCCAGGTGAGACACACAAACAAGCACTGTACACACAACAGAGCACAGTTGATGAAACACAAAGAAAAGATGAATGTTTTGATTGTGATCAAAAGAATATGAATCTGCCACTGTTTTTTGAGCAAAAACTCCAAACATTTAATGATTCTGGGTCTTAATAGTTGCTGCTGTCTGATATTTTCATGGACCAATGAAATAACGAGAAAATAGATGACGGATTGATCAATAATTAGATAGTAGTTTTTCTTCCCCCTAACTTTCTCTAATTAAACAGACATTTTTTTCTGTGGCCTTGAATATAATACTTTATTTAAAACACGCTTACCTAAGTGGAACAAAGTCACATCAACCATACATTGTTAATACCTGCCTGCTATGGTGACCTGAGCAAGTGAACTTCTTGGTTACAGTACGCAAAGTCATGAATTCTCTTTTCAACAGGGGATTGGAATCATGTGGCGAGTGTGCAGCCTGACATTAACTGAGCACCCTTTGCTGCTCTGTAATTAGATTACTACACCGCTGTCATGTGCTCACCCACAGAGAAACAACCCAGAATATTTGATTTTACTAGGTTTGACTTGTACTATGAATTGTGTGATACAAACACAGCTCAAATGTTCAATGTAGATTTAAGCTGTTGTCAGCCGTCTTTAAATTTAGACAATTGTTGAGTTGGCTGACTTCCTGACTTGTCCTTTTCCCCTTCCCCTCTTTTCTCTGATTTCTGCTCCACAGGTTCTGGCTCGCAGACTGTCACCAGATTCCTGAGACGGTGAGTCTAGCGTCTCAGTTATACCGGGAGCTGATCTGCGTGCCGTACCTGGCCAAGTTTGTGGTGTTCGCCAAGAGTAACGACGCCGTCGAGGCTCGGCTGCGCTGCTTCTGCATGACGGATGACAAGGTGGACAAGACCCTCGAGCAGCAGGAGAACTTTGAAGAAGTAGCCCGGAGCAAAGACATCGAGGTGGGGCTGAGTGACCGTGTGGACTCACTGCTGCACTGCAGTAAGAGTGTCGAATGAAGAAGAAAATGACAAGTAAATAAACCCCTTGTGTTTTATTTGGACAGGTTCTTGAAGGCAAGCCTATCCATGTGGACTGCTATGGCAACCTGTCCCCTCTCACCAAGAGTGGGCAGCAGTTGGTTTTTAACTTCTACTCCTTCAAGGAAAACAGACTTCCTTTCAACGTGAAGGTATAAAATGTGTTTCTCACATCGCCCTCCTCTCTCTGCTAGCATTCGCTGTCTGTCGTCGTCACTCTAGTCGCTTTTGTGAATGTGCCCTGCTGATGAAAACAATGTCAGATACGATAATCCTCTTGTAATTAGCTGACATTCATAGCAATAACAATATACTTTTGTCCATATCCAGGGAAATTGAACACAGGTCAGAGCTACACAGTGTAATTCAGTTTAGTCTTTTTAGTCATGCATGTTGACTCACAGATTAAATACATCCATACATACACATTTCAGTTCAGTTCAATTGAAAGCTGCTTTATTGGCATTAAAAACATCTTTCCTATGGAATAAAAATATATAGGTAAAAAAGAAAAGTAGATTGAGGTAGAAGAAATACAGTAATCTCTACTCCTGCAGTAAGGAATAGAAGCTATTATTTAACTTTGCAGGTTTGTTCTTGACGTACTGTGTTACGATCACCTCGTGATGCCGTGTTTTTGCCGTCTGTTGCAGGTCAGAGATATGGGCCAGGAGCCGTGTGGCCGCCTCTCCTTCCTGAGAGAGCCTAAAACCACCAAAGGCCTTCCACAGACTGCCATATGCAATTTGAATATCACACTGCCAACCCACAAGAAGGTAGGATCACCATGTTTGAACAGTTCATCCCGTTAGGCCACGTCATATCATCCATATGTAAATGAAACCGAAATACAGGAAAGTGTCCTGACATCGAGAGCAGCCATTGAAGTTCATTTGGTCCAGAAAACGACTGCCTGCTGCTTGTGTCTTTTATTAGTGTTAAAGCCTGTGCCAGTCGTAAGACCCCACAACGTACACATGCAGCCACACATGCACACCGTGCTTTGTTCTCTTGCCTGGCTCACTGTGGGTACATACGTCATATGCAAAAAAAAAGAAAGAAAAAAGAAATCGACACTTCTCATTTGTTTGTTGTGGTGTTGATTGATCACAAGAAACTGAAATTACTTTGCTTTTGCTTTTGTTGTTTTGCTGTTTTTTTTTTGTTTTTTATTAATCCCGAAGATTTTTTCTGATGCCTTTTGTTGTTTTTGCTGCTCCATTTTCATCCCCTGAATTTTGTTTCCACATCCCCGCTCACTATAACGCCCCTGCTCTCCATTGTGTCATCTCTCTCCTCTCCTGCAATGCATCTTGGAATACCACAGGATATGGAGTCTGATCCTGATGATGAGGTAAAACAGATTCTTCATCATCACATGGAACTGCTTCTTCTTTGTCGTCCTTTCTGTTGGCTTTACTGCAGATGCTGTAGTAAATATTTTGTCTCTGTACAGTACCTCGGTGTGACGGATGCTGCACGTTTTTTTTCTTTTACACAGCTCTGACTCCCTTTGTAGTGCATGAGTGGAAATTGCAGCTGTTTTAATCAGCAAGGATTTATTTATTGTTGTCTTCATCCCAAGTCCAGTGGAGCCAGTTGCTGTGCCACACCTCAGCTTGTTTTTCATCTCTATCTTCCTTTCCATACATGTTCAACAGGGTTTCACCATGTCTCCATCCTTACTATTAACTCATAGGAAGTCTCACACAGGATTACGGTATCTTTTGTCAGCTGAAGATGAAACCCTAACTCTTATCATTTGTCTACTTAGTCATTGTTTTGTTGTATTTGGGGTTCCCCTTCTTCACCCTTGTCCTTGGCTTGTGTTTAACAGAAGAATACTAACACTCTCAGCTGCATGCCACCACAAAGTTTAATCAGAGGGAGTTGAGGCTGTTTTTATGTTTGTGTACTTACATTATACCTAGTGACCCTGTATGTTATGTTTCTTCTTCGTTAACATGTCGACCCACTCGCCAGACTTAATGTTGATATTGGACAATTCAGGAGATTTTTGTTCACTGATTGCTGAACGTTCAGTGCCAACATGTCCATCTTATTCCTAGCTCCCAAAAGTGCTTCAGTTTTTATGATAATTCGTTACTTACACAGTACTGCAGAGCACCGGAAGTATAATCATCGACATGTTTTACAAACGGTTTAACCTGAGCTCAGCCATCATCAGTTTACCATCCGATCACTACTCTGTATCAGAAGATATGCAAGTACAGGTATCGGTGTCAAGGAAGGAAACATCTCTAACTGGCACGAAAAATAGACCAACATTCATCACTGCAACCTCCAATCCTTTACTTTTCACTTTGTTACATAAAGGGCGCACTATTAACTGCATTGGCACTGAATGATGGCATATACTGTAAATCTTGTAATGCAGAGTTGTCCAATATGAATGTAATTCCTCCGGACTGGGCTCAAGATGAAATGTCCTAATATTAAAATTGACACGGTTACTTCTATTTAAAAAAGGTGTACCATGTGTCACCACATTTGATGATGATCTAAGGAAGTCATCTTCATGATAAAAGGACATTCGTTAAACATACCGTACCTGACTGGAAGCTGGATTTTGTCTGTGCTTACATCTTAATGGATTAGGCCAGCGAGTCAAATCGCTTCCTGTAGTAATTTCAATACAACGATATTGAGAACAGCATTGAGTGAAGAGACGCAGGAAAAACAGTCCATTACTCCCCACAGTAGACACTACAGTGCACCTGCAGTGCCTCCTTGTACCAGTACTAACAGCATGTACTGATTCACTAAAAACAGGGCTGTATTCATGCACTGCAGTATCAAAGTTAACAAGTTAACCTTATTATTCACACCTAATCCTGATAGAATAGAGTAGAATTTTATCATATTTTTTATGTTAAAGCGCCTTTTGTTCTTTTTTGTTTGTTTCAGACTGAAAAGCCAGAGCGACGTCATACCTTTGCCTCCTTAGCTTTGCGTAAGCGCTACAGCTATTTGACCGACCCAGCAGCGAGTGAGTTTGACATTTTTACTTACATGAAGTTTTCAACTGATTTCAAATATTTATGTGATTTTAATCAGTTTCAAAAGGTCCCTTTATAAAGTGTACATATTTTTCATATACCTGTAGCATAGAAAGAGATCTACCAGACAAAACATGTTCATCAGTCATTTATTCCATTCACACATACTCTTTGATCACCTGTCACCCATCAAACATTCGCATGGTTTACTGTGTGTTACGCTTTGCTTACCCACCCCCATGTTGACAAGTAGTCTCCCTGTTTCAACTGTTACATTATTTTACATTTGTGGAAACACTGGGAATCAATGTCTGTCTGTTCATTTTTCATTTAAAAAAAAATGTTTTAATTCATGTTGAATAAAATATTCTTTTGAATTGTTCTCATTCTTTTAGTGGCCATTTCACTCTTATTGGCTTTATGATTGTGTGCGGCTGTGTATATTAATGTGGTTACAGGTTGCACTTTACAGTAGCTTGATTACCGTACAGATAGATTAACAAAAGCATTTTAACACAATGTAACATTTTTGCCATTTTCAAACGATTGGCAATAATTTCCATGCATCCATTTGGGGCCAGATTTAGACACAAAGTTTTAGAAATTCTAAAGGTGCTGTTGGAGGTTATGTGTTATTATATTACTGCCTAGTCCAGTCCTTTGTGATAAAATATGTTAACACTGATTTGATCAGAATACATATATATATTCATACATAGGGGTTGAAATGTTGATTAAACGGAAAACAGAGACCATCCAAATATGACAGGCCTGAATGCCTGGTTTACTTCTACTTTCTTGTAAAGTGCAACCTCATGTTTTTTTTTTAAGTCATGACCAAACAAGTACAGTGACATTACTAATGATTTACACTTGTGGGGTCGTCTCTGGCATTGGAAATGAACCAAATGAATGGATAAAGACATGTCAATCAAACATGTACAGTAAAAGGCACTGTTGCAAGGAGGCATAAAGATTAAGCACATCAAAAGTCAATGAAATTGTATTATTTTGGTTATCATGTCATTTTCTGTCAACTCTACCATGTGAAACATCTTTGTTCCTACACATGCACTATTCTTTATTTGGTGTATTTTGTCATTAGTCACTGATTTTGGACCATCATTTGTTATACCATCCCTGTTTTTTAAATAAGGGCCTTTCTCAGATTTCATGTGTACAATTTTACATTGCTGCTGTTAATGACCGTGTTTCTGACTGACTCAAATTTCTCTTTCTGGTTTTTATGTTTTATTTCAAATTATTTTACGTTCCATTTTTTGTTCACTTCCTTATTGCTTTTGGTTTAAATTATTGTTGAAGAAACAACTGATCGAAGCTCGCCGAGAACACAGCCTACTAGCTACCCTCACAAACCTGTCTTTTCAACGAAGTCTTATCAGGCGTGGTCGCCTGTTCCTGTCGCCATCCCTGGCCAAGCCAAGTCTGGGTTTGGCTCCCTCTCCAGTTCATCATCCAACACGCCCTCTGCCTCTCCATTAAAGTCTGTTTGGTCCATCAACTCTGCCTCCCCCATCAAGACCAACATCCCTGGATCACCTGCCTCCTCTGTTAAGTCAGTTAGTGACATGGCCTCTCCCATCCGATCTTACAGAACCATCTCCTCTCCTATAAAAACTGTAGTCCAGCAATCCCCATACCAAGCCCAGGTCTCCCCCAGTCCCCTGGCATCACCAGGTAAAAGTGCCCCAGATGCTATGTCAATGAAAGGACTGGCAGCATTGTCTGCTAGGACCTCCCCTATCACTGTGTCTGGAGGAGGAAGCCCTCTTCTTGAGAGAGCATCCATAGGCATGACACCACCAACTTCTCCAAAATCATCTCTGAGTATGTTCAGTTCACCTCTGCCATACAAGACTGTAATGGCAGGGTCTGGTGGCACAGCATCTTCCTCCTCACCTATAAAAACAGTCCCTGGTCTTTCCTCTGTACGTTCCTTTGCCTCAGATGCCATTGGCCCTGCAAGGAACCTCTTCTCCTCTCTTTCGTCACCACTTAAATCCAACAATCCTCCAAGTGCTGCAGCTCTGATCAATGGAACTGTGTCACCTACACAGTACCGCTCTTCATCCCCTACATCTCTTCTCACAAGTAGTCTGCAAGAGAGAATACAAGCAACCACCAATGCTGCAACTACAAGTGTCAATGCAGCCTTTGATGAGGTTGAAAAGACATTCAATTCTTGTTCGGCAGGCTATGGCACCTTGAAGTCCATGTCCTCTTCTGCATCCTCCTCATATCAGTCCATTAGATCATCAGCTTCAAATTCCCTTTACGCCAATCTAAGATCTCCTCCTAATGCCACCACTGCTGTAGCATCAAGCACAATGACCGTTCCAGTCTACTCTGTCATTAATGTGCTGCCAGAGCCCCAGTTCAAAAAGTTACCTGAGGTGTCCAAGTCAGCTGCTGCGCTTTTGTCCCCACGGAAGACTGTGCCCCCTGAGGTGAATGCTCAGATGCAGTCTTCCTTTGCCAGAACTCTTTCCCCTATCAAAGCCCCTCTTTTTTCTGCTGGCCTGAAATCAAACACCACATCACCAATGTCATCCAGTCAAGAGATTCTGAAGGATGTAGCCGAAATGAAAGAGGACTTGATACGAATGTCAGCCATTCTGCAGACAGACCCAAATTCCACAGCCAACAAAGGGTTTCAGTCTGATTCTCCGAAAGAGGCTCGGATAGAGGACGAGGAGCCATATAGGATTGTGGAGAAAGTAAAACAAGATTTGGTGAAAGTGAGTGAAATCCTTACTAAGGATTCTGTGAAGGATGGAAGGGTTTCCCTGGCAAGGGGCTCTTTGGATGACATCCACTTCTCAAAAGTACAAGTTGAACAACCACCAAGCAATTGGAGCTATCCACCAAGATATGAGACTGTGGTTCCTCAAGCCAAATCCAAAACAATACCAGATAGAGATTTCAATCTCTCCAAAGTGGTTGAGTACCTGGTCAATGATGTTGGTAGCAGCTCTTTCTCAAAAATGCATGAAACAAGGCATAAAGCAGATGAGGGCAAGAGAGAAGGAGAGGGCAAGGAGAAGCAGAAACGTGTCCTAAAACCCACCATAGCAGTTCAGGAGCACAAACTTAAAATGCCTCCAACAAGCATGCGCTCATCAGCTTCAGACAAAGAGATCAGTAAAGTAGCAGATGCACTTTTTGGAGCAGACACTGTGCTAGAATCCCCTGATGATATCTCACATGAACAGGATAAAAGCCCCCTCTCAGACAGCGGCTTTGAGACCAGGAGTGAAAGGACACCCTCTGCCCCTCAGAGTGCAGAAGGCATGGGCCCCAAGGCCCTTTTTCAGGACATTCCAGTTCCCCCAGTGATCACTGAAACTAGGACTGAGGTTGTCCATGTCATCAGGAGCTATGAGTCCCCAGAGGACAGCAAACAACCTGCAATGGAGGATGCACATCCTGTCAGATATATTGATTCAGATTCTAAAGGGCACATAAATCAAGCCCCATCAATGCCAGAACAGAATAAATGCTATTCAATAAAAGTCAGCCCTGATGAGGATCCAATGGGAAAAGGGATGAGGGTAAAGGAGGAGACTCACATCACTACCACCACCAGGATGGTTTATCCACAAACCACCTGGCAAAGAAGCCGCGTCAGAGAGGTGTGAGGAAACTATGTCTGTGCATGACATAATGAAGGCTTTTCAGTCAGGCAAGGACCCTTCAAGAGAGCTGGTTGGACTGTTCGAACACAAGTCTGGCAATGAGGAAACGTCACAAAGAGTCCTTGAGGACATTAACTCTAAACCTAAGGTTGAAAGAATAATTGAGGTTCACATTGAAAAAGGTAGTAAAGCAGAACCAACAGAGGTGATCATCAGAGAGACAAAAAATCATGCAGAGAAGGAAATGTATTACTACCCAGGGAATAGACTGGAAGAGGAGGAGCCTGAGGAATCGCTTCCAGTGTACCTTGACTCTCCCAGAGTGAACACACCAATGTCACAAGAGGAAGACAGTCGCCCTAGTTCAGCCCAGCTTATGGCAGACGACTCTTACAAAACACTAAAGCTACTTAGTCAGCAATCGGTAGAATACAACGAGGATGAATCATCGGAACTTAGGGGTGAATCTTACAATTTTGCAGAGAAAATGCTGCTCTCTGAGAAATTTGACCAGTCTCATTCTGACACAGAGGAATATCTGAGGGATAGGTCTCGCTTCCACTCACCAGACAGAAGCAGTCACAGTGAGGGTAGATCAGTCGGGCCAAGGACAGAGTATGTCTTCAGGTCATCGAGAAATGTGTTTGACAAGTCTGGAAGAATGGCTAATGTTGATGATAGCTTTGACAAGCTGACACTTTTGCAGTATTCTTCTGAGCCTGGTAGCCCAAAGCAGTCTGTTTGGATGCGTGTGCCAGATGACTCCCAGAGTAAGGACAGAGAGCAGCTTATGTATGAGGACAGAGTTGACAGGACTGTTAAGGAGGCAGAGGAAAAACTAAGTGAGGTATCTCAATTCTTTCGTGACAAAACAGAACAGCTCAATGATGAGCTCTCATCTCCAGAGAAGAAATCGCGCAGACCAGACTTTAGAGAATCACGATCAGGGCCTAGCTCTACACACAGCAGTCCAGAGAGGTCACCCTATAGGAATGGGGGTAGTGGGGAAGAGTGGAGCAGAGAAAGGCTTAGAGACAGGTTTAGCTCCAGTGACAGGAAATGTGCTAGTTTACCCAGCAGTCCAGAAAGGAGAGTTTTGCTGCAGTACAATGATTCAGACTCAAGGAGACAAGGAGATGGTAAATCACAGGGAAGCACAGGTGAAAGCCCTAAACCTTTTCAAATGTCCTCCTCCAAAGTTAGTGCAGTAAGGCTAAAGTTTGAACAAGAGGCTCAAAGGCAAGATAGGAGTTCTCAGGGTAGCCAGAATTCAAATCCTCCTATTAGGAAACTCCAGGAAAGTAAGCTACCTGTGTACCAGGTGTTTGCTGGTTCAAACATCCCAAAAACACCTGATAGTCCAGGAAACCAGAGGAGATGTTCAGATAATGAATCAAATAAATTCTCACCCAAGCATGAGAACAGTGGAAAAGATCAGGAAGAGAAAAAGTTCTTCAAAACCTGGGACAGCCAAGAGTATGGGAACTATAAGACACAATCTCCCAAACCAGCTCGTTCTTTAATCCAAGAATCTATGAAAGATGGCAATAATAGTGATTCCCAAAGACAAGAAACCACCAAGAAAATAATCTACACAGAATTTGTTGTCCGAGAAAGTCCAAATAGTAATGATAGTCTAAAAAAAAACTCGGAATCGCAAATTCCTGTAAGAAAGCCATCTAATTTCTCAGAAAATCACAAATCCACCACTTTAAAATTAGATACCTCCGTTGATGAGAGGGGAGGATCTCATATACCTACATTAGCTAGAAATCGGTTACACAGTAGCTCTGACTCCAACAAGTCTACTCGTGGATCATCAATAGGAAAATCCACAGACTCATCAGACAGTAGCCAATCAAATGTAGTGTGTAATGGTGTTGATAGTGACCAAGTAGATTATTTGGATGAAGTAACTCCTGTAGTTGTCACAGAGGGTTTCAAAGATATTAAACCCTTACCTGTGTACGTTAGTATCCAAGTAGGAAAGCAATATGAGAAAGAAACGGCCTCGGGACAGTTGGGAACGTACAAAAAGATAGTAAGCCATGAGAGTAGGACAGTGCATGAGACTAGGGGTGCATTTTACACTGTAAAGCAAAAGCAGTCTCCATCTCCTCAAGGAAGTCCAGAAGATGACACTCTTGAACAAGTGACATTCATGGACAGCTCTGGGAAAAGTCCCGTTACCCCTGAGACCCCCAGCTCAGAGGAAATGAGTCTGACCTCAAGAACACCAGACTCTGTGATAGGTTTCATGCCTGGCATGCCAAGCCCAATCCCCGAGGAGTCTGAGGACGAAGAAGCGAAGACCTTCATCTACAAGGAGCCTTCAAAGGAAAAACATAAGCCAGCTTCATCAGAGAGTCACAGTAAAAAACAGGATGCAGAGAAACAGAAGCCAAAGGAGAAAAGAGTGGCTTATATCGAGTTTCCACCTCCTCCACCTTTAGAGGCAGAGCAGTCGGACCCTGAGAAAAAGGGGTCGTGTGCTTCTTCCGAGGCAGAAACTGAGATGATGGAGGTGAACCTCCAAGAGGAGCATGATAGGCACCTCTTAGCCGAGCCAATCATCAGGGTCCAGCCACCATCCCCTATTCCCCCTGGAGCTGATAACAGTGACTCTAGTGATGATGAATCTGTCTTCCATCCCATCCCTATCAAAAAGTACACATTCAAAATGAAAGAGGAGGGAGACAAACATCCAAAACCAAAAAAATCAGAGAAAAATGGAAACAAAGACCCTGGGCTCAATGGTGTTGTAAAGGGTGAGGATGATGACTTTGAACAAAATGGCAATGACCAGTCAATCACGGACTGCTCCATAGCAACCACTGCTGAGTTCTCCCATGACACAGATGCAACTGAAATAGACTCTTTAGATGGGTATGACCTTCAGGATGAAGATGACGGACTGAGCGAGGACCCCAAAACATCTAGTCTGTCCAATGATGGAAAAACAACCGATCGCTCATTTAGTCAGTCGAAGCTCGAAGTGATTGAGGAAGAAAAATGTGAGGAAGGGGGGGATAATGGGAAGACTAAAACCAGCACATCTTCAGCAAAAAGCAGTGGAGATGAAAAAGATTATACCCTCGAAGGAAGGCATCCAGAAAGGCAGGGCTTTGCTGAAAACTACTTTGGTTACCAACTTGAGGAGGAGCTGAATTCAACTTTTAAAACTGTTGCCACTAAAGGCCTGGACTTTGACCCCTGGTCCACCAAAGGGGGCGATAATGATGTTTTTGAGTCCAAAACAAAAGAGGAGGACACCAAGCCCTTTGGTTTATCGGTGGAGGACAAGTCACAGGCTACAACACCTGACACAACCCCCGCTCGAACACCGACTGACGAGAGCACACCGACTAGTGAGCCTAATCCCTTCCCTTTCCACGAAGGGAAGATGTTTGAGATGACCCGCAGTGGTGCTATTGACATGAGCAAGCGGGACTTTGTTGAAGAGAGGCTTCAGTTTTTCCAGATTGGTGAGCATTCCTCTGACCCTAAAACAGGGGAAAAGGGGAGAGGGGGCAAGATCCTGGGGGTAATTACCTCTCAGTCAAAAACAGGGGAGAGGGCCACAGTAGATGGGATGGTGAAAGTTATAGATACTACCACAGACAGCAGCACTACACCAACAACACCAGCAGCAACAACAACAAAATGCAGCCCTGCACAGCCTGGCGGTGACACTGGCTATACCGGTACTGATGCCCCCACCTGTGAAGCCATAGCTGAGACCGCCTCCTCATGCACAATCACAGCCTCTAAGGTTGATCCCAAATTACGCACTCCTATTAAGATGGGCATAGCTGCCTCGATAACTGTGAAAAAAGACTCAGGGGATCTCACCGATTGTAAAGCTGAGATGCCAGAGGGTCAGATGGTGCCAGAATACGTCAGTATAGAGGGTCAGTGTACAGAGAGCCAGTCTAGTAGACACACCGAACCCAAGTTAGAGAGAAGAGATTACCCTTCTGAAAACTGCAACAACAACAATAACCTTGAGTCCTCCAGTGTTCAGGCAAACTACATTCAATGTGGTAGTGTGGTGTTTAATTTGCAGTCCTCATCAGAGCCCACTCTTCAGAAAGCTAGCAGGATAGAAACACTGTGCTGTAGGGAAATAGAGGAGAGGGTTGAGGTACACAGCAGCAATCCAGTGCAAGAGCAGAAAAGTGAAGAGGTTAAAGAAAGTGAAGTGAAGCAGCCCAAGTCGAGGCTTCCAGTTAAAGCATCAGGGTGGTCATTTCACACGCAGGGAACAGCCATAGGCAAACAGAAGCCCAAGCAGGCGGTGACCGTTGAGGTCAGGAAAAGAGGAGAGCCAGCCATAGCCAAAGTAGAGCCCAGGTCTAGAATACCAATCAAGGATGTTAAAAAGAGTAGCCCTGCTGCAGCAGCTAGCTCACTTGTTTCAGTTCGGGTTTCCTCACAACCAACAAGGGCATTGGACAAGGACAGAGCAGCCATACAGTTGCCCTCGAGGCTACCACTGAAGGATAGGCATCAGGTTAGCAATGTCACAACAGAGGGAGCATGTAGACAGGGCAGAAAAGAGAACCCTAGTGAGGTTTGTAAGCGCACCATCGAATACTTTAAAGGCATTAGCGGGGAGACGCTAAAGTTGGTGGACCGACTGTCAGACGAGGAGAAAAAGACGCAGACAGAGCAGTCGGAGGAAGACAGCACCTCCCGGAGCACCTCTCTGTCGGACGCCTCCCAGCCTTCCCAGCCCTCCCAGCCCTCCCGCTCATCCAGGTCTGGTAGAGGTTCGAGGGCTGAGGCCGGGGCCGCGTCCGTAAGGGCAAAGGTGGCGACGACGGACAGGGCCTCCGGCAGTGAGAGAAGCAGGAGGAGTAGGCGGACTGGTGGGAAGGAGGGCAGTCAGGGACTCACAGGGTCTCGAACGCCTCCCATCGCGGAGATCAAGCCTAGTTTGTAAAACTTTCACACTATGTTTAAAATACATCTATATATTTATATACTTCACTTTTAGTTGCATGACATCGTTGTGATCGTTTAATGGATTGACTGGAATGCCTGTGGCGTGTTTACATATTCTCTTCAGAACAGTAGCTGTCATTTAAATTTCTTTTTTGTCATTGATGTACTGTGTACTGTATTGTCCTTGTTGCAAGATTCTCTTTCCTCTGTTCCCCTCTTTCAACCCTTTTTAACCTCCGTATAGTAGACTGAGCATGCCAGTAGTAGTGACTGGTCCACTGGCACAACCAGTCCCTTTTTTGACAACTCCCTGGTCTGTCTGTCTGTCTGTCTGTCTGTGCAGGGTGGCTACCAAGTTGTAGTTTGTTCTTTCAGAATTTTTCATGCTATCAATTGTCTTTTAAACTAACTAGTGTTGGCAAAGAACACACAAAAGCGCCTTCGCATGTTGACATTTTAGATTCTAACATAGACCTTTCCACCCTAGATTTGTAGAACGACAAGTCTGTTGTTGAGAGTCATGTTATGCTTTGTTTTGTGTGGTTCTCATGACAGTTACTGCCTGCCTAGAGGATACATACCACAAACAGTCACAGAGCACCACTTACTCTATGAACCTGTTTAAGTTGCCCATAATGTCTCTAATGTGAAATATCCTTTTCTTGCCATCCTGGGGAAATAATTAAACTTATATTACAGCCATATCACACTAACACGCTAACTGTAATGTTAATATTTAACACTACCTTTATTCATTTCATCAAGCCTGACAAATGAGTGGCCAGAAAAGGAAAATTATGTACATGTTCATTTTTTCTTATATTGGTGTATGTGGGAGAAGAGTGTGAATTTTATTAATGAGTTATTGTCTTCTTTGTTGCCAGGTCCCCAAAGTCCTTGTGAGCGAACGGATCTGCGCATGGCTATTGTTGCAGATCACCTGGGACTCAGTTGGACAGGTCAGATACATTCTCTATATCCCTGTCTGCCAAACCCTCTATCCCAGTCTTAAACCCTGTTGTTTACTGCCATCTTCAGGTTAACATGATAACCTACAATAAAGCAACAGAAAAGCATTGCGAGATCAATGTAATGAAGAGCAACTAAACTGAAGTTATAATCAGTTTTATCAATTACAGAAATTAAATCATGTTGAAATACAAATATATGTATTGTATATAACCCTCTGCAGTCTCTGTGTTTGCACTGCGAATAAAACTGAAAGATCGTACATTAAAGTTTGAATATTTTTGTCTGACTTGCTGTCTGTATCCCATGACAGAGCTGGCTCGGGAGATGAACTTCACAGTGGATGAGATCAACCACGTCAGACTAGAGAACCCCAACTCTTTGACAGCACAGAGCTTCATGCTTCTTAAGAAATGGGTCAGTCGGGAAGGGAAAAACGCCACAAGTAAGACTATTTTTATATCTGAAAATGTACTTTTCGGCCTCCATTTCTTCTCCCCTTGTGTGTCTTTTGTTCCTACTCTAACTCTTTTCAGTCTTTCTGCTCTTGTTGTTAGACTTAAAAGTTCATCACCCCAAACAGATGAAATTCTGATGCTAGCTTACTAAAATTAGGGTTTTTCTGACAAGCATCTGTGTAGGTCACTTCTCTGTCTGTCTTCCTGTCCTTTCTACCTTACCGTCTGTCTTATCATCAGTTTCATTTGTTCAGAAATTTTCCAGTCACCAATATAGAATCTGGGAAATGTTTAAATTTGAGGGTAGCTTTATTGTGTTTATACCAACTTAAAAGAACAAAAGGAACGATATTGCTTTAAAAATCTCTATACACGTTATTCTTTTTGGTATAACATTGGAATAAGCAGTTTTTTGAATCATAGGACAACGTATTTATGTATCTGTTTTTTCCCCCCACAGCGGATGCCTTAACCGCAGTGCTGACCAAAGTCAATCGGATGGATATTGTGACTTTGCTGGAGGGCCCAATATTTGACTATGGTAACATTTCAGGCACGAGATGTTTTGCCGATGATAACGCTGTTTTCCGGGATCAGGCTGATGGTAAAGTTTAGCTCTGTCTAGCTGACCTCTTACCTCTCCCTGCTACCTTTTGTTGTGCCAATGCATGAATCACATATGTAAAGTCCTAATGCAGATTTCTAGAGGAGTTATTTATTAGTCAGATTTGGATTTTATTTGGACAACTGGCTCCTGCTGTTTTTTTCAAATCGATTCCAGATTCCCATTCTTTACAGGTTATGTACCATTGAAATGATTATGTTTCTTTACTTTAGACTTCAATCTTTTAACACTTACACTGATTTGAATTGGCTTCTGTTGAATTAACCACCCTTTGTATCAAAGTATGGCGTTGCTCACCAAATCACAATAGTGTATCCAGTTGTCACAAATAAGCAATATCCACTGTTAATATCCCACTCTTAGTGCATGCTGCATACTACAAACTGCTTTAATGTATTTTCAATTTTGTCTGAGTTGAGTAGAAATGATTTAACCCTGTAGAGTCTGCTTTCCTCTTGATTTAGCTTAGTTCTCCTAGTTCTCCTCCAGTTCCTCTGAGCCTTCCTTGGATAGATGAGAGAATTTCCTTCTCTGTGAAACCAGACTGCCTCCTCCTCCTCCCCCTGTTCTCCCTGCCTCCCATCAACTCCCCACAGCAGGAAACCCTGCTGATAACAGCACATAACAGCTCTTAACAACTTAAGAGTCATGTGTTGCCCTCATCCATCCCTCACGTGCCTCCTCCTCCACACACCCCTCAGTCATGTTATTCATTCATTGTCTTTTTGTCCAAGCATGTTTCACATAAAACATTTTGTTGTCTCTTTTTGTTTCTTTGTGTCTCTCCTGCATATATCCTACCTCATTCCTTTTCCCATAGTTTGCATAATTATCCCTCTAACTCCCAGAAGCGCTGAAGGTGCCTTCATCGTGCAGACACCCAGCCCCTTCTGTCCACCGCTGACCCCAACGCCCCCACCCACTCCCCTCACGACCACTGCTACACGTCACTGCCGTCCGCTTTCCTTCCGCCGCTCTTCAAGTTATGAGTCCTCCATTTCGCTCAAAGATTTGGCACCTCCAGCGGCGTTTGACCAGTCACAGTTCAACTTCCTTGTTCCTCCTTCCCCATGCGTCATCCATCAGTGCCCTTCTGCTGACCCTCGTCTGTCCCCCACCTTCCCATTCTCGCCCCACCCATCCTCCCCGATCCCCCTCATAACCTCACCTTTACCTTCCACCCCGCCACCCTTCCCGTCTTCACCCACCTCTGCACCAACCTCCCCCACCCTCACCAAGTCAACTACAAACCCTCCACAAGCAGAACCAAACACCTCCTCTCGCACATCATCCGGTTATACCTCTGACATGTCTTGCAATACTTCCGCACCCTCCGAAACTGCAACCAGACCCACCAACCTCACCCTTGCATCCTCCTCTATTAGCCTTAACCAATCTGAATCCATCACCGTAGCTGCTTCGCCCATCCCCTCCTCACCCTCAGGCAGAGCCGCGCCTTCTGTCACCGCCTCTGAAAGCAAAGAGTCTGCAGTGACCCAGCTGGGCTCCCGTTCCCGCCCTGTCTCCCCTCTCTCCATGTCTACTCTCCCTCCCGTCTCTCCCTCTGGGTCCCGTTGTCCTAGCCCCACTCCTCCCTCCCCTCCTCTCCGCTCCCTGTCTCCCTGCCCTGCTTGCCAGTGTACGTTTGCGCCCGACATCCCTCCAACTCCCAATAAAGCCCGCATTGACCCTTCAACAATGGAAATATTAATATAGTGTGCTCTGTCCTTTATCCTGTCCCTTCTCCTCCCCCGTTCCTTCTCACATCTCTCATCTGTCAACTGTCTCATGTGAGCATGTAACAGAACACCCTGGCAAACATTAATATCTCAATAACTCATCACATCACACGCAGTATGATCAATATGGCCTTCACTAATGTGTCCCACTTTCAATCTCTTTCGTCACAACTTTTGATTTAACACTCACTGAAAATCAAACAACTGCATTTGAACATCCATCTTTATATATTTGAAAATTTTTGATTTTTTTTATTTACACTATATGTATTGTCAAACATATACAGTACAATGGATTGTTGCTGACTTTGGAAACATCACATATTTATTTAACTTTAAAGATAACTTGCATTTTAACTGATTTCCTTGAACTTTAATTGAAAGACAAATGTTAAAAAATGTATTAATAAGAAGAATATATAGTACTTAATACTAATAGTTTTATTTGGATATAAAATGTGAGAAAGGATTGCTGAATTGTGACTCACTCATCCTTTTTGGCTGCTCCAAACACCAGTACCATGATAGCACTATTAGATGTGCATCAGTTTCCAAGCAGCGGCTGTCTTCATCTTGTTTCCACAAACAATGGCTCACTGAACAGAGTGAGCTAAGCTAAACATATCAGTGTGTAGCTTAGAGTGAGTTTTGGCTTTTCAGGAGGAGCACGAGACACAAGAATGTAATTGCAAAACCAAATGCAGCACAATAATCATTTTATCTTTCATTATCACTCACTTAATCACTGGAAGCCAATATCGTATTAAAAATGAAATGTGTTTAATCCTCCAGTCCTTTTTATTGCATATGTTTGACACTGGCTTGTCATTCTGCCAGTCATAGCTGACCTTTGCACCATCTTAGCTGGTGGTTATCTGGTTACATGCTTTACACTTCAGCTTCTGTGACATCGTCCACTTCATATGGTATATTTTTCAGGGTGTGTGTGTGTGTGTGTGTGTGTGAGTTTGTGGTGTGTTTTATATTGTTTTGTGGCATGCTTCGGTGCGTGTATGTCTCTACATTTGTCATCCTGTCACCTACAGATTATCAGAGCATTCTAGCGGAGCTGCAGTCCCCCGCCGCACTGCACTCCGACCCCCACTTCCTGGAGCCCGAACTCCCCGTCACTCCCAACCCTTCCCTTGCCACCCACCAACACCACGTTTACCCAGAACCAGACACCCCTTTGCTGGCCGACTCCCAGCCTCAGCCCCTGCCCTGGAGCCCGGAGATAGAGCCCGGTAGCGGGGAGCCAGACAGCCCCCCTAGGAGCCCCCCCAGACCCTGTGAGCTCGCCCTGTCCGTTCCAGTGTTTGAACTCCCCGATCCTGTTCCCCCCAAGGTCACAAAGCCCCACATCGCTCTGAACGACGAGCTGCTTCTGAGCGAGGAGGAGGACAGGCCTTTTCAAGAGCTGGAGCTGAGCCACAGACACAAGTCTCACTCCGTCCCTGCTGCGATGTGTGAGTTAGACATTGACATGGCTTACTCCACATCTTCCCCTACACTCTCATCAGTATCATCCATAACCCCTTCATCGCCTGACAGAGCGCACGTGGGTGATGGAGGATCGCAGATGATAGCCCCCAATGGGGTACAGGAGGACGTAGGCTTGAAAGGAAGTGAAATGGAAGTGACAGAAGAAATACAGAAGGTTGTTGAGATGGTTGCAGCAGAGTTAGCAGAGGGAAATGGATTAGTGGAGAAGTGGGTAGAGCAGGACTTGATTAGAAATGTGGAAAGAAAATGCGAGATGATAATAAAAGGCAGATCCGAGTTGGCAGAGGAAAACAGTATTATGTTGGAACAGGAGGGATCTGCAGAGGAAGAGAGAGATGTGACAATTGAGCAGCTCGTCCTTATTGAAGATGGGAATAAGGGGGCGGCGTGTGAGATGGAGGAGGTAAAAGAGGTGCAGAATCTGTCAGAAGAACAGCATAATCTGACTGAAATTGGTGATGAAGTGGAAAAAGATGATAGAATAGAAGCAGCAACGGTCAAAGAGTGTATTCATGAAACACCTGAGGCTCTAAAAGTCGATGGGAAGAGCGCGGAAAGGGTCTACGAGGGTGACAGAATGGATGACACAGATGGAGAGCTGCAGTTTAAGGATGAAAGAGGAGACATTTGCAAGACATCAGAATTGGACGAGGAGGCCGAGGAGGACAAGCCTGTAGCTCGGCTCTCCCCTCAGGCCTGGGTTGAGGCCCTTGAGGAACGTCAGCTCAGCGATTCTGGGTCCAATGAGGAAGAGGAGGATGGAGGCGGAGATGGAGACAAAGAAGAGGCATTAGGTTCTCTGTTGGATGACGGGAAGACAGACGAAGGCTCAGAGGAGAAGGAGGAGGACGAAGAGATTCCCCAAGCCAGAGATGAGGAGGTTCTTGATCAGGTTGAACAGGCAGAAAAAGACGTGTGTTCACTTTCAGGTTGGCACAGTGATTCCTCCAGCGTCAACGTGGAACCACCGACGCCAGGCCGCAGTGTCAGCTCGGACCTGCTCGACAGGCGGGAAAGGTAAAATTACTATACAACTAAAGTTCCTTAAAAAATGTCTCCCAGAACATCAACTCTAATTTGAAATCTACCGTATATTCTGTTGCATATGTTTTTCATCTTTTAACGTCATCTGAGAGCTTCAGTTCTGACTCTGTGTTTTCTAACCCAACAGCCAAGAGAACTCTAGTGACTCCATCACTTCCTCGTCTCGGGGAGAATCAGGGAGGTCCCGACAGAACGGCGACAACTCAAAGCACTCACCTCAGGACGCCTCATCGGAATCATCGAACGGCAGAAAGGAAGAGGGAGCCCTGGTGTCGGAGAAAAAAGTCCAGGTAATAAAAAGAGGATGTTGTTATTTTCTGTAGCTATGACAAAAAGCGCTATATTGAATTGAACACCCTGAAACTAAAAACCTACTAAATAATTAGTGTTAAAGAAACACAAACTACAGTCTTTTATTCCAGGTTTTCTCTTTTCTGATACAGCTAACCATGGAGTTGAAGTACATTAAGGACATCTACAAAATATCTCAATTAACCAATGTTTTTCTCATTCTGACTCCCTCCTTGTGTTTGTGTAATGACTTTACAATACCCTCCTCAGCAGCGGGTTAGTGTAGATTCTGGTTCAGAGGAAGAGCAGACCGTAACCACCAGAATCTTCAGACGCCGTCTCATTTTAAAGGTACCCTGAAAGCTTGGATTAGAAGCTGGGCAGAGGCTTGGACTGGTCTGGTTTGGTTTGGTTTGGTTTAGTTTAGTCTGGTGTGCATTGTAGTGGTATAGCTTGGTGTACTGATGTCTCTACTCTCTTTGTGTGTTCATAGATATGTTTGTATCTCATGGTAGCTCATACCATGGTGTTTTTTGAAGACTAACCTAATTTAGCGCTCTTTCTGACATGGAGATTCTCTCTCGGGGTGTTGTTTCCATGTGGTGATGGTTTCATCATGTATGGGTCGGCCATTTCTGAGCGTTTATTGACATGCTAACCACAACCACTTGCAGGGTGAACAAGCAAAGAATGTCCCCGGCGAGACGATGACAGAGGAACACTACTTGGACGCAGATGGTAACCTCATCAGTAGAAAAGTAACGTATAACTTCATGTCCCTTTCAGCTGTGAAATAAAACCCATCACATGGAGCGTAGCTTAATGGTTTTATGAAAACAGAAAGATCTTTCCCTCCTCTGTCGTCATCCTTCTGCGTCGAGCAGGTGATCAGGAAGGTTATTCGGCGGGTGTCTACTCCAACGCCAGACCACCAAAGAGATGACAGGTGGCACCGAGACCTTCAGCTGAGTCCCATTCTGCAAGAAGACTGGTCCGAGGTTGGCATGAAGATCCCCTTTAACTGTGTTCTAGGAGGACATTGGTGGGAGGTTAACAGCTAATGCAACATGTAGGCTTAAAGCTGCACTGGGCAAGACTTCATGTTAAAAAACTATTTTTATTGGACTAAATCACAAACTGGGACCATAACAAAAAAGAGCTAAAGATCGGAAATATTTCATGATTTATGAATCGACAGAATATTTCCAATTATGTTGAGGTGTAGCCATAAGAACTACATCTGTATGCCATCGTTATGCATGTGAATACAATTAATGTATCATCTTCCTCCAGAATTGCAATTCCTACATTTACCACAACCTTTTATCACCTAAAAAGAATCTTCTTTGTTGAAAAGTACCTGCCTCAAAAGCCTTTAACCTGCAATACAACTCCCAGTCAATGTGTATAATTTTTCAGTGCGTACATAGCCTGATGGTGGGGATGTCATGAGCCAGCAGCTCATGAATGTGCCAGCACAAAACTGATGTGACACATCAGATAAACATCGGCCACTGCCAACGGTGAATGTCATCCTACTTGCCAGTGGACCCATAGCAGTCAGCATGGCGAATATTGGCTGATATGTATGTTCAGCCAATATGTCGGTGCTTATTTCCAGGTATTAGAGTTACATCGTTCTGGTGTTTCAGTGCAGCTTTAAGTCAAAAGGTGGACCAGATAGATTTGGTCGCGTGTTCCTCCAGCGGTGAAGGTGAACCTTTGATTAACTCTGGATTAACTGGTTTGGGATAGCTGCTCCTTACTGTCTCTCTTCTGGACAAAAATACAAACATAATGCAGCTATTTGAGGTGCATGTGCTTGTGTTTGGACTGTGTGGTGTCTATTGTGTTTGCATTACAAAGGTGATGCTGACAATGCTCCTGACTGTGTGGTTTTAATGGTCTTTTAAAGTGTTTAACAGATTAGTGAATGGTATGACTAATGAGTGCTGTGAGTGTGCTGTGAAAATACAAAATGCCTCTTTTGTTTACTAACTCTTTCCAGAAAAAAAAACACGTTCTTCCTCCAGGTGCCTGGTTGGTTTGGGCCCTCATATTCCTAACAATTAAGCTGCAACTAACAATTGCTAGTTTCAGATTTCTCCTCCAACAGTGTGTGGACTTCTGCTTTATCCTTTGTGTGTCGGGTTGCGACTCTCTTCTGCCTATGAGAAGTTAAGAAAACCACTTCTCACCTGTATTTCTGTGTGTGTTTGTGTTTTGCAGCAAGGAGAAGGTTCAAGAAACAGCAGGCGAAAGGACGACAGACGGTCAGGGGATAAAAAGCTCCACTCATAGGGATGGTTGTGCTCCACCAGGTACAGTAGCTTGCAGTCCTTGTCGTCCATGTATATGTACCAGTGTGCAGAATGAATCTGTGCATTATTTTCCTCTTCATCTCTTTATGCTGCTTTCTTTTCTGTATAACATTCATGCTTTACTCCACTGCCCAGTTCCACTTTCTAATGCGCTGTACAGCTGCACTGCAATCACTTTATATGTATACTCAACGTACTTACACTGCACTCAATGACTCTGTACTCTTTCTTTAAAAGGAGTAACTCGACATTTTGGCAAATAAGTTAATTTGCTTTCTTGAATCTCTCCAAAGTTCAAAAACACACCTACCATCACCCCCTTGACACCAGGCAACCAGCAGACATGCTGCATAGAAGTGTTCTTTGGCAAGAAACTGATAGAGCACATAACTCCACCAAAAACTACACAAAGTAATTTAATGTATGTATTCATGTGTATTTATTAACCAAACAAGATTTAATGTGTCCATTAGTGAGTGGAACGTCTTATTCGCACAGAACTAGTATTTCCACAGTATCTTATCGACCATATTTCATATGAAGTCACATGGAGCCTTGACATCATATCCAGGAGTTGATGTCAGTAAATAAGAGTAAAACTAATCCAATGCCAATGTGCCACACGGTGCTGGTAGTTGTATTTTTGCACAGAGTCAGACTTGCTGCCTCCCAGTGCTGCCAGTCTTTATCTTAAGCTAATGGCCTCCTGGCTCCAGATCTGTACTTAAGACGCACCGTAAAAGTGGTATCGATCTCCTTGTCTAACTCTCAGCAGGAAAGTAAGCAAGGGTTTTATTAGGATGTCTTTGATTTGGCCATCTCCAGATAGCTGCTCCGTCACACTGACTATGTTAACATGCACACTAATATTCCAGTATTATTGTTAATACGTATGAGAATATTACAAATTTGATACAGGTCATGAAAACAGAATATTCCTGTAGGATATTCTGATCTAGGCTTTATGCCAAAAGCAGCATTTGTTGATGAAGACATGTGGTTGAAGTTACTCAGGTAGTAGGAGCACTCTATTGACATCTCAATTGGGGTTTTTAACACAGTATACATACCTTTTAAGTATGATAAAAAAAAGTTGGATATCAACAGGTTTTTGGCCAGCACAGATATTGCGAAGCTGAACTTTGCAAGACAGTTTTTAAACGAATTAAAGAGGGAGGTTATGTTTGTTAATCTGAGTAATGGAATAGTAGTGGAATATCCTTTTTTATTAGCCTTTTTAACAGCTTTAGCAGGAGTTTTGGTGCATGTAGACATTGTCAGTGACTCAAAAGTGCAAAAGGCTGACTGATGTCTGAGCCTGGTTATCCTCTGGCAACATGATGGTGTGTGTGCGTGTGTGTGTGTGTGTGTGTGTATGGGGAACAGGGCTGATGGACGGTACACACCTCAGCATTATAATGCCCTGCTGATACCCTCCATTGCCTGTTTTTGTCCATTTAATCCCCAACTAACAAAAGCATTGTAGCATCCAAAGAGAGTTTGTTATCCCACCGGCCAGACTGTTAATCCCCGCTGCTGTTCACCCTGATATTGTGTTCGCAGTGAATCATTTCACCTCGTAGAAAAATAGTCTTTTTTTTGAGAAAGGTTCTACATTTTAAATTGAATTTAACATGGAAAGTGAGAATATTCCATTTAAAGATAATGTGCATTTGTAGATGTTCAGATTTAAATGATAGTCTATAACAGTGGTTAAGAGATCGACAGGAGTCTCTGAGTGGGTTTGAGGGGATCTTCAGCAAAAGGAAGAATAGAATATTTACTGTTCGAGCAAATTTTGGGGAATTATTATATAAGGAAGGAAAATGCCAGGACATAAATAGGGTTGGCCGATTTGATTGGTTGTAATTGATAGTTATGCTAGTTTTCATTAATTGACCATGAAGTCTTCAAACCCAAAAATAACTAGAATTGCACTCAGTAGAAAGATTCCTCCACCAAGGCCCAAACAGTCCCCGTTAACTCAGTCAAGCCTGATCCAGTATCAAACTCGATAGCCCTGTATCGCTCTAAAATTTCAACCACCCAGATTTAAGACTCTCGCAACATGTTAAGCTGCTGAGCGAAGTCTAGTTTACTCCTCCTGCAGATCTGCATCCGCACCCAAAATCTCTCCATCCATTGGATTTACTTCTAACACGAGAAAAGACGAGTAAAAACCAGTGATACTCCTCCAGATCCCATTATCTCAGCTGCACATTGATGTTAGTTGAAGGTTTCCATCCCAATATGTTACCGTATAGACTACCTCTATAAAAACATATTTGAATCCATTAGATCTGGATTTTTATTATGATCTGCATCAAGTTGTACTCACTAGTAGATACTAGCCATCTAAATACGCCTGTCAAAAAACTCACAATGGTTAAGAAAGTTAGAGAAATCCCTCTGGAATGGGGTCTGAGCTGGGACTCATCCTCCATCTGAGTTTTGTGGAAATTAGTTCAGTAGTTTTTGTGTTATCAACAAAACTCTCTCAGACTGAGGGTCTGTGGTCTGATGAGGATCTATATTTGGGGTCCTTGACATGAAAAAGTTTGGGCGTTACATTAAATGTTCTATTTTATGTCTTGCAGAAACAAGCTAGATGTCTCCTGGGAATAAGTGTTCAGAGGGCTGCAGAGTTCCTGTGTGAGGACTTCAGGCAAAAGGGTCCAGTCTGCAACTATCTGCTTCAAACAAACGGTTTTCACGTGACAGGAGTCGAACCCTTCTGACGTACGCATGAGCATGAAAAACTCACCTCCTGTCAAATCAAAGGGCCCGGGAGGGTTTCTCACTTTCTGACTGCGGTGGACCCGTGGACAATGATTCTGCTTCCTGTTTTGTGTGAAACGACACGTGCCATCGGTCCACTGGTGTGTTTTGTGAGAGCTTTGTTTGAGGAGCGTCGTTTGTTGTGAAAAAACGAGGAAAAAAAGACTCCCTTAACTGGCGACCACACAGGTGCAAACTGTGACCAAAGATGGCACAAAGAGCTCAATCCACATGTTGGGTGGAAAGAATGAAGTAGACACAATAACACAAAAAGAAACCTAATGGAACACTTCTGATCCAACTTCAACACTCGCCTTATAGTTTTTTCTTGAACCCATTGTTGTCAGGATGTAAATTGTTTTGGGATTTTTTTCTTCCTTTTTAAAACTTAAACTAACACGAAAAGCTTTTTTCTGTATATAAAAAATTACACGTGTAAAAATCTTAAAAAGGCGGGCGGTGTTACTGGTCGAGAGCGCGCCGAGGAGGAGAGGGATCTTTTCAAGTGCTTTCAAAAATTTATCGAAGCGGTTCCACTTTTAAAGATTTGAGTGTAACTTCACAGGTTCTTGTATAATTAATTATTAGAGCAGGTATAATGTTTGTATATGAAAACAAAAAGAGAGCTGGTTTGATTTTAACAGAGGAAATTTCCAGAAAAAAATCAAATTTCAGTAAAAAAATTCCCAAAGTGGGAATTTGGATCTAATCCTACAAAAAGCAGCCTTTCAGAGTTCTCATATTTTCATGCATGCTGTTCACATTATTTTAAGTACGATTTTTACAAGTTTGCAAAACACTGTATTCAAATGACAAATAAAAAAACCCTTTATCTGTGTACACATTTAGCCCCGAACATTTGTCACCGATTTTATATTTTAAATCGAAAAAGGATACCGTGAGAAACATTTATCATGTCGGGGGAGGGGTGGGGGGGGGGGGCAAGGACGGAAAAAAAAGCTCCATAGCTTGTCGAGGGGTGTGATGTCTCGTCTCGTCTGTGTGAAACCGGGAGGGCAGCTTCTGCTACGAGAACGAAATTAATCTGAATGTAAAACGCTAGTAGGCTGGCTCGCTGTAAAATTATAACTGTATCGTGCGTATTGGCTATAAGGTGTAGGAGTCTCTGTACACTGTTAGACTGTTTGTAATCATTTTAGCAGTGTGTCAATTTGGGTTTTTTTTTCTAACGGCTGCTGTGGTATTTAAGGAAAAACTGGGGGCATTTCACTTTGGAAGTTTTTTTTTTTTTTGGTGACGTGTTTCCTTAATTTAAAAAAATAAAACAAACCCTACTCACATTAAGGACACATTAAAGACATTATTTGATTGTAGCTCTAAATAGCATATTGTATGACAAAAACACTGGATGGTCAAAAAAAAACAATTATTTAAGCATCGAATAAATTGTGTTTTAACTCTGAAACTGTGTGATCTTTTTAGGCTTGAGAGTCTGTATATGCAGTGTCGAAATAGAAGATTTTGTTTTCACTAGCTCATCGGCAAAACGTTTTACTTTACATGACATTAGGACATTATCTTTGTATTGGTTTTCATTAGATGCCCATGTAGTTCAAGTGTGGTGTTCTACTGGTGCGATGGCTCAGTATGCTGATGTCTATGCTGTGGACATGAAAACTATGTAACTTTTTGGGGTGGGGTGGGGCGGGTGGGGTTAAAGGAAGCCAGGTTAGGGTGCTGTACCACATCCCCTTATACTACTATGTCAATCAGGGGGTAGAGGATCCTTTGATATGGTTGAAACTATCGATTTTTTGTCAATTTTGTTTGATATGTGTTTTCACCTGAGCAGATTTTTTGATGTACAATTCTTACTAACAGAGTGAAGCCATTGAAAAATGTAACTATTCTAGCACTTTGGTTATTCGAGGTCTTTTAGAGGCTATAGCAGCAATGATGCCACCACAAATGTTTCAGACGTCTTTAAAAAAAATCTACCTAAAAATCTACAAAAAAAATAAAAATGCATTGATTTCGCAATATAACTGTGTCTGTTCTTGTCTTTGTGTCCTTGGAACAATTTATTTTTATTATGTAAGCATGCAACCGGGAGAGTTACATCATGAGAGACGGTGTCCTTCAACCGGAGTTACGTTCCTCTTCCTCTGCCAGAGTGTCCTTGAGCAAAAAAAATTCTCCAGGGGCTGCTCGCTTGTTTGCTTTGACTGCCTTGTTGTTGGGGGGGGCGGGCAACGGTAGTTTCCCATGAGGGATATCGCTGATTTCTGCCGAATACGTAATCAAAGGGGCCGCATTTATACAGCGCTATTATCCAAAGCACTCTCAAAAAATGTTTTGCTCAAGGACATTTTCGACATCTGGACAGGGGAGGAGTAGGGGATTTCACCACCAACCCTGATTAGCAGACAACACACTCTGCCTCCACACTGAGAAATAAAAATGGAAAAATTGATTTGGAAGCAGTCCCACTTAGTCTCTCCTATCAGATGTATGATTTGTTTACATTACATGACCTGCTTTAAGTAGATTTAAGGCAGATGATGATGAGACTCACGTGTAGTCACTGTGGTACTAATACAATATTGATATTAGTAATACTGTCCGATTGATTGTGGCAGTTTTTAGGGGGAACACAACAGAAAAAAAACCTGCCACTCAGCAAATCTTCCCACTTCATCCTCACATGACCACAGATCAGAGCGTTAAAGGTGCCGTGTGTCATTCTTTTAGTTACAAACCTAAAATTACAGACTGATTATGAAGAAATAACTATTTTGACATTATGTGCTAGCACCTCTCCCCAACAGTGTTTTCCTCCTGGGTCAACCTGTCTCTAGCCTGAAAACGTCCTCCTCCTCCTCCTCCTCCTCCTTCTCCTCCTCCTTCTCCCAGCAGTTCAAAGCTGCCGTGCTAGTGGTGTAAACAACACCGAGACATTGTTGCCAGATCTCAAAAGAGAAACAAGCAACCAAGTCCATGGAAACAAGCCCAAAAGGAGACAAAAAAGAAACCTGCCCAAACTTGGCGGCTTTACCTAACGTGAGAGTAATCAATGTTTACTGTGTATATAATACTATATGAACTTTTTTATTTTGCATTTCATGAGAAACTATTAAAAAATAATGGACCATATAATTTTATGTATTTCCATTTAACTCTGAGGAACTCAAACAAAAAAATAGGAATTAATAAATGAATCATTGCAAATGAAAGTTACAAAGTTGCATTTAATGAACAGATCAAAATCTGACAATGAGTGAGTCTGTCAAAACAGTATCTCTCTCCCACTTTGTTATGTGTTTTCCCAAATGTTACCCCCCACTTCGTTCCTGGCACTGTGAGCTGGGTAGCTTAAAAAAAAACATATCGCAAAGTTTTTATTGAAATTTCACCTGTGTGAATGGAGGAAGAGAGGTGGAGGGAGCACATCCTGCTTTACATTTGAAATTACAGTTGTAAAACAAGCTCGAAATTATAATAATAATAGCAATAATAATAATATATAAAACTTTACATGGGATTGAATGGAGGAATATTTCACATGTGAAAGAATAGTGTTGGAGCTATTTGTTTGTTACATCTGTTGGCTGTGTAATCTTTGTAATTATGTATTTTCACAGTCTTATAAGTCATTAGTTTTTATTATAAAACTGTCTTTACTTGGAAAACAGTCTTTTAAATTGACAGACATCATGTGTGTGATTCACGATGCAATTCAGACGGGATCTAAAATGATTTATCTCTCCGTTCACGACCGTACAAAATCTGAAATAAGTTCCCATGAGGCAAACTGGAGGATGCAAGATTTGGCTCGCTACATGCATGGCTAACTGAGCTAACGGCGGCTACAACGAGCAGCAGTTAGCCTTTACTCTGGTGATATGCGGCCCCAAACTTCCATGATTTTGATTTGATTTGTTCGGAGTACCAATTCCGCAGGTGGCCTTATTCTTACACATTGCACCTTTAAGATCATCCATCATGCAGATTTTTTTTTTTTTTTTACAAATGTAAAGGAGACAGATGATGAAACACTTGTGATGTTCCAAATATTCAGCTAAAGGTTTTGGACTTGCTCACTTTGCACGGTTAGATCTGGTAGAGATGTCTCAGAGGATTCAGTCTGATGAGTCTGAGGCTGCATCGTGCGGTACTGGAGACATCCTGCTGGTGGTGCTGTGCCGGCCAGCGTGAAGCAAGGTCACACCGTGTACCATTCTGCTGTCTGCGCTCCTCAAACGCTGCAGCTGCCGTCGTCTTCCCTGCCCCACACTGTCGCACAGCCATGGCGGACAGCGCAAGCGAGAGCGACACCGACGGAGCGGGGAGCAGCTCGGCCACCCCGATGTCGTCCTCCGCCTCGAATTCGGGGAAACCGAGCATAGTCATTTCACAGTTTCGCCTGGAGGAGCTGACGAACCGCCTGGCCTCGCTACAGCAAGAGAATAAAGTTCTTAAAATTGAGCTTGAGACGTTCAAACTCAAGTGCAAAGCCCTGCAGGAGGAGAATCGGGACCTCCGCAAAGCTAGCGTCACCATTGTGAGTAACGTTAGCTAGCTAACTGCCTAGCTAGATGCTATACCCACGCCACTTATTACACAGGGTTTGTCAGTAAGTTAGCTATGTCTGGTGTTGTCTGTTGAGTGCTTAACAGTCGAGGGTAGCGCATTTACTGTGTTTCGTGTGAATGTTTTGTTTCTTCGAACACATCACTCTGGTGTTTTGCTAGCTCTACTAACATTAGCCAGCTAGTTGGGTATGTTGCTCATTAGCCAGCGGGCTAGCGTATGCTAGCTAGGTGGCTGGGTAGTGATAGCCTGCTAGCTCGCTTTGTTTTGCTTTGCGTTGCTAATCTTGGCTAACGTTAGCCAGCTCGGATGCTAACGTCAAGTGGAAAGGGCGTTAAAATGAGGTGGGCACCTCACGATGCCAGTTGCCGGACTGCCGTTAGCTTTTTGGTCTGCTGATTTCTCACTGCTATACATTGTCACCACGTTATGTCCAACCGGGATACGATAGCTGAGAAAATAAATAGCCCAGCAGCAGGAGCAGCGTTGGCATGGACCGATGCGTCATATGTCTCCATGCTCGGTTAATGAGCCTCAGCTTCATAAAATGTGTAACCGATCTGATGGTTAGATAGGAAGTATGTAGGCCAAACTTAGCGAGCTAGCTAAACGCCAGGCTCGTATGTTGGCAAGTCAGCCACCATACAGCCCCCCTCTCTCTTTCTCTCTCTCTGTAAACGTGTGAGGCTTAACTAGCTGTTTGGTTTCTATTGTGCCCCTCATTGTTCTTGAACAACTGACAAATTCCCCCAGCTTGCAAAACAGAGTTTAGCTTTGAGGTCGGTGAAGAATGAGGATGGAGAATTTGAGCCCGGTGCCAACAAGGACAGGCGTATCATCACACTGTAATGCTAGCTGCTGTGGCTGTCCAGACACATTTCCTCAGTCCCCCCCCCCCCCATGTTTCACTCTTCCCCTCAACCATAAGTCACCCATTACTGCAATATCTCTTGAGTCATTAGGGAGAAAAAGTCTGCTTCCTCTTTGGCTGGCAGACTCCACTGCAGCAGATTTTGGTTGATCGGTGTGCCCGTGCGCACTGTTTAATTAGGATGATTGTGTACACCCCACAGTTTGATTAGACTATTTGCTGATGCCTCACTCAGCTACTGTCTCTCATTTGTATTTGTGTGTTTTTTTTGTCCTTCAGCAAGCAAGAGCAGAGCAGGAGGAAGAATTTATCAGCAACACCCTTTTCAAGAAGATCCAGGCCCTGCAGAAGGAGAAGGAGACCTTGGCGGTCAACTATGAGAAGGAGGAGGAATTTCTCACCAACGAACTGTCAAGGAAACTCATGCAAGTGAGTGTTGGGAACAAGATGGGAAAACACTCATTTTTGACTCACTGGTTGGACTTGTTTTCACCGAGCACAACGGAGAATAACATCAGTTTGAACTTGTACCCTATTTGATGAGTTATTTGATATGGCTGTGGTGCAGGGATGTTTTGTTAATGCTCAATTATGCAAAGTTTCTGGCTGCAGTATTGTCAAGCGTGTTCAGCTTGAGCTTGCTGCTGTGTGTGTGTGTGTGTGTGTGTGTGTGTGTGTGTGTGTGTGTGTGTATCTACACACACAGCCTATGTATGAGTGTGCAGCCATTAGTACATCATCATCAACTGTATTGGTACTTGCCTGAAGCCAGGAACGGCTCAAGATGACTTCACTGCGGCTGCTAGCTTCTCTAAATGACTCTCGAATTACTCTCCTCCCGTCTGTCGGTTATTTGGTTCAGTCTGTTTTCCAAATCTCATTTTCCCAACTGCACACCCGCTGTCAGACTTTCGATGGTTAGCTGTAGGCTGACTAATGGTTTGTTGATGTGTAAAGAAGTGGGGAACTGGAAAGGGACCCATGCAAATGCCTCAGCAGACCCAGCTTGAGGTCATACAGATGGACTTGTTTGGGTGTATGTTATCTCGCCCTCTCAGTTAACATGAAACAGACCTGTGTCTGCCACTGCCCGTTGACTTGGTGCTGGCTCTGTGTGTGTGTGTGTGTGTGTGTGTGTGTATGCATGTCGACATGTGTTATATACGCTTGTGATAACAGCGGGAGAATTGAGCAAATGTGGTCATTTATTTTAACTGGATATGTAAGTGCTCCTGTGCAGACACACTTCTGTAAACAATTTGGTCTGACTTGCATTTTTCCCACCATTACTGCTGATGGACTTTGCATTTAAGTCGTCTAAGCTAGAGTAGATGAATGATTCAGGCGCCTCGGAGGGTGTATGAATTAATGTACTCCTCTCAGCACACTCTGACACTGACCTATGCACCGCCGTCTTGTTGTAGAATATTATGTCCTTCCCGTTTCCGATATCTTCTAATGTGGCAGTATATGTTTTCTTTCTAGAGATGAAGCTGATAAAATGTCCTAACAATTTTGGTCTAGCTGTTATTATTAATACATGAATTACTGTGGGGAATAACTTTCAGAGTTACCTTTCTGCACGATATCTGCAAACTTAAGCATGAAGGACAGAGGAACCCAAGTGGAATAAAGTATCTCTGCAGTTTGCCTTTAACGTTTAAGGCTTCAGATGAACAGATATATATTTTCACACAGACTTAGGCATAGTTGTTTCTCACCACAGAGTACAACGGGGTGGAGGCCTTTTTATACAGTGGTTGGTAATTGTATTGGCGAAAGCAAGACACATTATCAAAACAATTCCTAAAGTTGTTAGTGTGATAATTAAAAGAAAAAATGCTTCACTGGGTGTGGCAAAGCTTGGCGGTCTTTTATTTCAGCCAGGACGCCACAGAGCACTCGACTCGGGATGAATGCAGTCATTGTAGGCTAAGTTTTGAGGTGTTTCTGTTAGTAGCATAATGGAAATGGTTATTTTTTCCTCTCAAGTACTTTCCTATGAATGAATTTGCATCCCTTTCCCCATAATGAGTAACCACTTATATAATTCATCACACAACTGTCCCATTTTGAATCAGTGCTGAGCCGCACCCTTTCTTTGGATTGGTGAGCTGCCAAAGGTGGTTTCTTTGGTTGCCAAATCATTATTTTACACTGTTTATTCTTCTGGGAAATTCATCCGCTGATCCGGTAGAATGGCGACATAGACTTCCTGTTTTGCTATACTGTCGATGTGTAAGCTAAATTATCTGACAGCAGTGTGTTTCTTCACTGTGGTCATCACATAGTTTATATGTGAGTCACCATGAATCTCATCATGTGTTCTTACTCCTTTCCCTTATTTCTCATCCCTCTCATTTCATCCACCTCCTCTTCTTTTCCTCTGTCCGTCCACTACCCTTCCCCTTGTCCAAACTAGCTCCAGCATGAGAAGGCAGAGTTGGAGCAGCACTTGGAACAGGAGCAGGAGTTCCAGGTGAACAAGCTGATGAAAAAGATCAAGAAGATGGAGAATGAAACCATCTCAAAGCAGCTGACCCTGGAACAGGTACGCTTACTGTGGTAAAGCAACAACATTTCAGCATCCAGTGTGGAACAACATATCCCTGACCTTCTGTGTTCAGTTATGGCAACAGTGTGCAATGCCAAAAATTCACCATCCTTAATTCTTCCCATTAAATGTTAGCTGGAAAGAACATTTTGGTCTGCGGATGGATCAAACCTGTGTGTTTCGAACCACTGCATATTTTTTTCCATGCTTTAATGGGAGGGTTTTCTGTGGAAGTGCATGAATACATTTGTTGTTGCTGCTCACACACAAATATATGTTAGAGTGATACTTGTGTAATGCCACTGCCACAGAACCACCATCCTGCAATGCATTTTTCTATCACTGTGGCTGGCTCACTCACAGAGACTTTAGGGACTGTAACTTGATGAAAGAAAATCTTATGTAGACCGAGATCGCGACTTTGCTTTGGGTGTACTTGTTTACTGTGAGTGCTTTTCAACGTCAAGGTTTTTGTGTCTCTGAATGTCTCTCTCCACTCTTCTTTTATTCTCTAGTTGAGGCGGGAGAAGATAGACCTTGAGAACACATTAGAGCAGGAACAAGAAGCCCTGGTCAACAGACTGTGGAAACGGATGGACAAACTGGAGGCTGAGAAAAGGTGTGGAATCATCACAATACGTGTGAACCATTGAACACGTTGAACATTTCAAACTCTCTTCAGTAGTATTATCAAAAGGGGAAAAGGCTTTAACTGAGTGTTGCTGTTGAAATTATGTAATTTAACAAAAGATGGCAGCAACAGAATTTTCATAATCTGTTTCAAAAGTGAGAAAGTAAGTTCACAGTTGCTTTTTTCTTGGCCGAGAGTTAAAATCTTAAAAACAGTTGGATTTTCCAGAGCTTTCAGCCTAATCTTTGGGCTTTCATCAGTGGATCATTAGTACTTGCTATAAGCTTTGGATTGACTGTTTCACACCACTTATATTATTAACCTTCTTAAATGCCCCATGACATCACATTTGACAGGGTCTAAATATGATTATTTTAAATGTTGTTTTGCTTATTACATCTGTTAAAAATATCTGTTGTCTGGAAAATATGTAAATCTGTAAGTACACCCCATAGCTGTTGCCCCTTTTTATGTTTCTGACAGTTGCACACAATCACACACACATAAAATATGACTGTCACAAAAAAACAAGTGACTCAGCCTCAATTATGATGCAGAGTAAAATTACCGATTAACAGACTAACAGAAGGGTAATGTTTTTAGAAGATTAAATCACAGTAGGGTGAGTAATTACCTCCTGAAGGGCCTGATTGTATATTTAATATGTTCATTTTAAATCAGAGCCTTTTTCAATCTTCGGATGCAGAAAACATGAGAAGGATGAAAATGTTTTTTCATTTTTGTGTGAAGTCTGCAGTGAATATCATTTTGAAAAGCTTGGTATCATGCCCATTATTTCTGTCAATGGATTCCCACAACAATGTGTGTTGTTTGCTCTCTTCACTAGAATCCTTCAGGAGAAGTTGGACCAGCCTGTATCAGCTCCTCCCTCCCCAAGAGACGTTTCCATGGAGATAGACTCACCAGAGAACATGATGCGGCATATCCGCTTCCTAAAGAATGAGGTGGAGAGGCTTAAGAAAAGCCTGCGCACCACTGAGCTGCAGCGTAAGTGGCCTCTCGACTTGTCACAGGATCCAAGGGAGTGTGGGCTCTGAAGGGGCAGATGCCCTCAAGTGTTGATTAAGAATGTGATTGGTAAAGCCGATCCTCTTGATGCGCTGTGAGGGGCAAATTCACTCTACACCCGCCATGGGTTGTTTTCCACCGACCAGAAAGAACAGGATACTTTCTGGCCTTGTCTGGCACAGTTTACATCGTCATTACCTCTCACAGGTCACATTACAGCACGACACCTGAAGATCCTTTAGGAAAAATGATGAAGTGGAATCGCACAGTTATCAACAATAAGTCATAAAGAATGTCAGTGTCTTTCCATCCAGTTTCTTCCTTTTGAAAGGGGGAACTCATGGCACTTGAGCATCTTATTTTTTCTTCTTTTTGTCAAAATCTCATCTATTTAGTATGCAGCATTAGAGATGGACTGTCACATTCATAGCAAGCTAGACCTCCAGTACATCTGTAGAAAGCTGTGAGCTAGAAATCAGAAATGCAATTTGCGTTACCGTGGCACCAATAACATATTAAACTGTAAAATATTCAGGAACGCTTTTATCTTTTTAAAACCAGCCCTGTTTTGTACTATACATTACATACATTAATACTGCATTGAAATGCAATGGCAAGCAGGTACCATTTTTAGAAGTGTCCTTGGTGCATTCAAGGACACTTTTGAGGACTGTTGTGTAATGTTATCGCGTTGGTGCATTCAAGAGCGCTCTTACATTGTAGACTTTAAGAGCTTCCTTGTGAATGGCTAAGACACGGCATTAATATTTGCTTCATGACATTTGTATGTGCAGATGTGTGCCAGATGTTAAAATATTATTTGAGAAGAGATTCCACGTTTCTAAACAGTTGTCAGGACTTTGCTTCAGTCTTTCCTTATGATTCTTGTGTCATAAAGACGACCAAATGTTGTCTGTGATTTAAAGCCAATTTTTAAAAGTTTTAGGATCCATGAAATAGATTTTCATACCTTTTTAAAATCTGCCAGAAATGTCTTAAATTGATCTAAAAGTACAGATGCTGTTCAGCATTGAGCTGTGTTCAGTGGGGCGATACAACTCCTGCTTTGTGTTGACATTTTTGCTTTGTTTATTATTACAGGGAGCATCAATGAAATTGACTGGTTAGACTCATAAACCGGCAAGCATGTTTTGTAAAATGAGACCAGACTCTTGAACTCGCATCTAAAAGATTGATCCAGTGATTTAAGTAACAAAGAATCCGCCGCTTCTTTTTTATTTTTCATATTGTTGTTGAGACATTGCAATGAAATTATATCACAAGCAGCTCTGACCAGATTTACAGAGAATTATGCATTCGGCTTGTCTTTTAGATGAGCTCTTGTTTTGCAACTTCATAAAAAGCAGGGCAGGGTTTTGATAAATTTGGTCTCCGAAAGTCTGTAACAAGATGTACTTGTACACGCACAATAGTGCCACAGATTCCCCTTTTGAGCATCCGTCTCATGAACATGTCACTGATTAATCCCGCCTGCTTTAATAAACTCCCACCTTAACTTTGATTTAGTTTGTGTGCTCAAATCAGTGAGGCACAAAGACAAACTGGGCTGGAAAGGCATGTGGTACTGAGAGTTGAAATCCATATTAGGTCACATTATCCATTGTGTTTGTGTGCTCATTGAAAACAGCTTTTTATGTTTTATGGGTTCTGCTGAAGCACATTGGGTGTGGACAGAATAACAAAGACAATTCACAGTTCAACAGCACAGCCGTAAACACCATTTGGCGGAAGTTAAGAACACTTGTTTGTTCAGACAACCATAAGTGTTGATCTGTCTCAAATGAATGTAGATAAATCTAAACACATGTCTGGGAGTGTCACTCAATTTTACTTGCTGTGTTTTAGCCACTAGAGGGCGCTGTCAGTCCAACTTTGAACAAGTCAAGTAGAAATACATTAGTGCTGATGCTGCTTGCCTTATAACCCTGTGTGTTTGCAGAGATCTGCATTGACCCACTTTCACTTTAGTGTTTGAAAGATAATATTGGAAGAAATCATTATGTCGCACAAACGTACTCTGTTGCGCTTAAGCTGTTTGGAAAGGATTATTTTATTTGACATAAACAGCCTTTAATTGGGAGATTTAACAACGGCAACAATTTTGATGTGTAACACATTGCTGAATTTGCCCTGGTTATATACAGTGGCCAGGTTGTAAGCTTGACAATATCTCAGCTGATGTAATCTGTACTGTGTGTTTCCATTCCCAGACACAGAGAAGCGTGCCCAGTACATAGAGGAGGAGCGACACATGAGGGAGGAGAACATCCGGCTGCAGAGAAAGCTTCAGAGAGAAATGGAGCGCAGGGAGGCACTGTGCAGACAACTGTCAGAGAGTGAATCCAGTCTGGAGATGGACGATGAGAGGTACATGATGAGACACCCAATAGGACAGATTAGCCAAAAGTTAACAATAACTCTAAACAGAGGTGCACCATCACATGTGTCAGCAAGGTTAAGTGGATGAGAGAGAGACATCATCCTAGTAAAGGGCGTGGCTTGTGTCCTGGACTCAAGAGACCCTTGACTCCATTACTCATTCACACTGCTGACATTGCACATAAGATGAAGGGAGACTTAACCAGTGAGAATGAAAAGATGACAAAACAAGAGATGCAAAAGACAGCAGAAATGCATGCCACCTCAGCATACAGTCGTGGTTCTTCCGATGGCCTTTGTACAGACTTTCTTTGTATAGAACAACTCACAATGTTTTTTTACAGTAACTTCCATGTAGAAATCCCCTGTAGCTTACATATAATTTGATTGCTATTTCAAAGTGTACACCTCAGTCTTTTACAAGAATGTTTGATGCTGTAATATCTCATTAATAACAACACTTAACACTAGGTTAGAGACCTGACATCAGTGCTGGGCCACAGAAAGAAGAAGGAAATGACAGCCAGACTTTACTCTAAAGTAGCTGTATTCCGACAGGTGGTGATGTATTGAAGATGCTCGCAAAGTAACAAAATAAGCAGAGCAGGAAAGTCAGATAGGTTGGGCCCCTGTATTTAACTATACATCTTTAAATGTTACAATAACGACTGAAAAAAAGAAATAAACAAGTTTTTGGATTTCTTGTCGCCACAATGCAAACAGCGCTTGGAATAAGGAATACAGTAAAATGTATAGGAGCGGATGGCTAAGACCATAAAAACGCTGAGGATAAAATGCAAAATAACAATGGATACAAAAAAAATAGAGAAGTGATTTAAAATAAGATACTGATGTAGCCAGTCATAGTTCCTCAGACAAGTCATTCCACAGCTGAAGAGGTCTAACATCAACCACTCATTACCATTTTTCAGTCCCATTCTCCCAAAGTATGATGTGAACTCAATCTTTTTAGATGACATCTCTTTATAATGGCTAATGCACTCCCTTAAATGTCTGTCATTTGTTCGTGCAGCTTTTTTATGTAATTTGTGCTTCTGTTCATTGGGACATCTTGTGATTTATAGCTTTAAAAACATGTTGCGTCTTAGAGGCTTATCACTCACTATCTTTACTGATGTTTCACATAATTGTCCTTTTGTCATAATTCTTTGAAGGTCTGGATTGTTTTCCTTCTTTTTTGTCTTAGACTAATAATCGACTCTTCATAAACTGTTAATTTCATCCTCTCAGGTACTTCAATGAGATGTCTGCACAGGGCTTGCGAGCAAGGACCGTGTCCAGCCCGATCCCCTACACCCCCTCCCCAAGCTCCAGCCGACCAATATCACCTGGTAAGTACATTTAAGATGGCTGCTGTACAGGCAATACAACACTTAGCTGGGTATGTCTCATCAGAGAGAATGGCTAACATGGCAATAAAAAGTACCTTTGAAATCAATTTATAAGACATGTTGCTACAAAACAAGCTTTATCTTTCTAGCAAAGCTTACCATTATTATCCATTATATCTTGTGTCAAATCTAGAACAAACATTTATTGACATTCAAGTCTCTTAAAGGTCAGTGGAACCATAAACAAATCTTCAGTGGCAGTGAAATAAAGTGTTTGCTCTAACTCGTTGTCCAATAGAATCCACTTCTTGCTCTCCTCTGCCATAAAACTCATAGCTTCCGCAGCTCTTGTTTTGTTCAGGAGGACCATAAAAAATCCATATGCTTACATAACAAATGGTTACCTAACATTAATTTGTCTCACTATCATATAGGACAGTGATTGTGCAAACCTGGAAAAGTTGTATCTATCGATGCCACAGTGCCGCAGTTATTCTTATATGACTTTAAGAGTTTATTACATAACAGAAGCTTTATGCACAGCATGCATACCTGCACACAGCCACAACAAAAGCTTACCTTTGCTTATCTTTATTGCTGTGTGCCATAATTCATAAAGAATCACATATCACAGTGAGAGACAGCCAGGTGGTAGGGGATGTGTTTGTAACTCTTGAGTCACACCAAGGATCACCTTATCTCTACCTCCAGGCACCCAGAGTCGGTTCACGTCGAATGTGAAGGACAGTGAGGTTGACTCGGGCGAAGTAACCATGTCAACATGTCTCCCAAAACAACAGTTCAGTATTTCACTGGAGCCAGCCGCTGTAATACTTAAACCAAAACAACAAAAAATATGAAAACATTTCTTTTTTTTATGTTTATTGAAAACTTAAGAAATTCCTTAAAGAGATTCACAAGGAACAGCTCTACTCATGGTGTTTATTGCACGACAGTTTCATGGCTTCAGACTTTGACCATTTTTTCGCATTTCTCAACCATTTTTGGAGACGGTGAGATTTCATTTTATAACTTTTTTCATAGTAGCACCAGTGTGACTTGCAAATAAGCCTTGTCACTGTATATGAGGTGAAGTTCCAGGAGTAGCGTTTCGGCTGGTAACATTTTGCAGTGGCTGCCACAGCAATAACAAGAATCAAAAAAGAAAAGAAAACAATCCATGATCAATCATCTGATCCACTTCCTCAATACATGCAGTTATTGTCACATTTGTTACTCTACCCACAAGACCTGATCTCTCCCCAAAGGAGAGAAAGAGGAAGTTTCTGGACACAGTCAAGCGTAGACCTACAACCAGACTAACACATCTTTAGCCATTTCATGCACAAACCTGACCTGCTTATGCACATTCATATGAGTCAGCTGTCGCTCAGTTTTTGTTTGCACAAGTATGTGTGCTTCTACTTGCATAAAGAATGAGTTTACTTTTGCCACCTCTGCATGTTAGTGACCAAGTATTTACTCAATCATGTTTGATGCCAAGAGTTCAACCCTGATTTTAAAAAAAAGTTGGAAGGCTGTATAAATATGTGATTATTTGCTATCCCTTTTTATACATGGTTGAAAACAGTACAATGACAATATAACATTTTTTCTTACTTTGAGGCAGAATTGAATTTATGGTTAAAGATGATGACTTGGGACAAAAGCACAGATAGTTTGTGAACTTCCTCTCCTTGACTGTCTTCCTGTCTGTGTCACAGGTCTCTCATATGGCAGCCACACAGTTGGCTTCACCCCTCCAGCAACACTGTCCAGAGCTGCCATTTCCCATTACAACACCCCTGCCCTGCACGTCCATGGAAGCTCCTCTCACGCCGTAGCGGTAAGTGACACCCAGCTGCACCTCCATAAGCAGACATATGGCGAATTGTGTTATAAGTTCACAGCTCGACTATTATGATCAGATAGTTATGAGATGCAATTCAAATCTGAGTAGCTTCAATTTCAACATTCAGTGAGAATCTTTTTTTCCCTTATTTTATGTTAAAAGTGCTTGCAAAATTGCTCCTGTGCTTCCGAAGGATTTTCAAGTAAATATATATTACGAATAAACTATAAGATAGTTTAGATAGAGTTTGATTTTGATTCTGACCTCAGGCACATGAACAGGGTTCCAGTGCAGTATGAAAAAGTAATGGATAAGTATGGAAAAGCTACCACAAAAGTCTCTTTGCTTTTTATTTTCAGCACAATTTCCATCACCACAATGAATAAACAAGGCTGCACAGACACTGAAAATGTAATCGGTTTTAATTAATAAAACAACAATGTTATTATTCTTTTAACATGTTATGGTCGTTCAGATTGGACTGAACAGCCACAACGGGTAAATGTTAGTTTGCCATTGCTGGGTACCCAGCAGTACATGGCTTCAATCTTCAGACAGTGTAATAGCACACTCAGTCAGAATGTGACATACATGTTATTAGCTAGATTTCTTTAGATTTAGTTATTTACATAATGACCACTGACTTGTTTCTACTCAATACGATCTGTAAAACTGGAAAAGTAAAGAATTTTGACATGGAAAATGTACAGGAATCCTGCATAGGAGGGGTTATTTAGGGTCATAATGATATTGAAAGGAAATTGTTAGGTGTCCCACTTCTTGGGTACAGTTTGTTTTTATTACTTTATGACAGAATGTCCTCAGACTTGGCACACAGTTTAAATGTTTAACAATAAAGAGTACATTCATTGACTTATTTTATTGAATGTGAAGCCCCATCAAAGACTTTAAATGTCAAGACCGTTTTTTTTTGCTAATCTGCAGTCTGTCAGTATTGGGACTGTTTTATTTCTGTACTCCAACATATTGGGTATAAAATGAAACAATCCCTGAGGTCAACTGCTGTCGTTCAGCTGTGGTTTTGTAGCCTCTGTAGATATCATAGTCTTTAGTTCCATGTATATAACACAGTAAATAGGGCTTCGAGTCTTTTAATGTTCACCCAATGTGGGTGTGTACGTGTACAAGCCTGAAATCTGAAAGAACACTGGCTTAATCTTGACACATATTGCTGTTACGTCACACATAATCACCCACTCCAACATTGATATGAGGAGAACTTAGAATAGCTGCATAAATGTCTTAAGGTCCAATCAGGTGTTCATTTATCTCTACAATAACAGTCATAACTCAGTCCTAACACACCTTATTTGCGTCACTTTTATTTCTTTATCAATTTTTATACCAGTCATGGTTCATTTAAGTCTTTCTCCAGCTAAATTATGTTTGATAGTGTTGTTTTTAGTTTTACCTGTGACACTAGCAGTGTGTTAAATTAGGACAAATTAGTCTACAGGTGTTAACATATGGGTGTGTTTATGATCATTTTTCTTGTTTTGCCTTGTCTTCCTAGTAATATTTCTCATGAATGAATGTTAGTTTAATTGGTTTGATGGAAGAACCAGACACATTTTTATTTCAGACGCTATCTGAACTAAAGAGCCTGAATGTATTGGCAGTATAATTCAAGGCGGAAGTGCTGCCAAGATGATAAGTTCGGTATCAGGAGTTGAAAAGACTTGGATCAAAGATCAAAGCAGATGAGATTGTAGCATTGTTTTTTTTTCCATAGTTTTTGCCCTTGCACTGAAGTCATGGCTTAATGAGGTGTTGATATTCCATCATCACCAACCTATCATTTACCAGAATACCTCAGCCACTGACTGATAAAATGTTCACCTTCACCAGTAACTCTAGAGTAAATCATTATTTTTTTTAAGATCTACCAGCTGCCTTCATATTTTACCAGCATTTAGCTGATGTTAATTTCCAACCATGTACACAACATTTCTCCAATGTGCACATGAATACATGAATAGCTGAGCTCACGCACTATGATTACATGGATAATATGTAATATGTAGTTGCGTTCCTCGTCTTCGGATAAACAACATGGATATTTGATCTCTTTTGGTGTGTGTTTGATCAGCTCCCTGTCCTGAAGATAGATATTTATCATCTGTCTATCATCAGTTACATTAAGTTCTCCGCAGACTCCGCAGCAGACCAGTTCACCTTTGAAGCGGTTGTCATTGGTAAATCACTTATAATTGGAATATTAGGCTATGTAAACAAAGCTACTGGATAATCCCTACTTGTTTCAAATGCAGAGTACTTTAAGTTTGTTCTGTTGACCTTATTTTCTTTAGCCTTTGTTTGTCAAACACTTATGTCAACTAGTTTAGAAATAAAACTCTACCATGGATCAAGAAAAAATAACATCTCAGGTAACAAACTGTAGAGCTGTTAGTCAAAGGGCTGTCTGTTGGTTTAAAGCCTGTTGACAATTCAATAAATGCAAAGTGCATGTTGGAGATGCGTGCTCAGCAGGTGTGGTACTATCCATGCTACAGTGACCTGAGTCTTGGCTGAAACTGAGTCACCTGTCATTAATTCCTGAACACAGAGGGTTTTTTCTGTTTCAGTCAGACACTGTCGAATTTTAGTTGTTCATCCGCCTGTCTGTCCCATTCTCATGAACAGGATATCTTGGAACTCCGTGGGAATTTCTTCTAATTTGACTAAATTGTTCACTTGAACTCAATGAGCTGATTACATTTTGGTGGTCAATGGTCACTGTGACTTTGCAAAACAAAGTTTTGGCTATAACTGTTACATGTGACATTATAATGTTCTGCAAAACTGCTTTTCTGGCGGCCGCAGTAATGCGATCTTTGTATTGGTCTGTTGTGGTGAAGAGAGAGCTGAGCCGAAAGGCGAAGCTCTGGATTTACCGGACAATCTACGTTCCTACCCTCACCTATGGGCATGAACTTTGGGTCACGACCAAATTAATAAGATCCCGGATACAAGTGGCCGAAATGAGTTTCCTCTGCAGGGTGGCAGGGCGCTCCCTTAGAGATAGGGTGAGGAACTCGGAGTAGAGGCGCTGCTCCTCCACATCGAGCGGAGCCAGCTGAAGTGGCTCGGGCATCTGTATCGGATGCCCCCAGGACGCCTTCCTCAGGAGGTGTTCCTGGCATGCCCCACCGGGAGGAGACCTCGAGCAAGACCCAGGACATGCTGGAGTGAATATGTCACTCGGCTGGCCTGGAAACGCCTTGGGATGCTCCCGGAGGAGCTGGAGGAAGTGTCCGGCGAGAGGGAAGTCTGGGTGTCCCTGCTCAGACAGCTGTCCCCGCGACCCGGCCCCAGATAAGCGGAAGAAAATGGTTGGATGGATTGATGCTTTTCTGGCTGTTGAACAATAACATAACTTGGAACAGAAGTGCAGATGTGACCTTATTTCACATTTGGTGGAATACTAAATTGACATCACTAGTCTTGCCTGCCCAGCTTGAACAGTGGTGATTGTAAAGTTTTTCAGTGCTGCAGGGTGAAGTGTACATGTTTTAGATTTGAAAGCTTCTTTGCCATATTTAACATATGGATGTTGCTGCAGTCTGGCACAAGCTCATTGGTTTTGCTGAGATGGCGCTTCAGATGATTGTCGGGGCCTTGTAATGAAGCTTTCTTTGTCAATACATTGTTAAGTTATGTTTTGCAACAAAACACTTAATCCGTTCATTAAGTTTCTTCAAAGTCGTCACTACATTTATGAACTTGGACGGACATGATATAAGCTGCAACTTGACTGGTGGTCGGACATATTTAACCACAAGGCAGCATTTCTTGTTAATTATAATGACGTACAGACCACATCACAACCCAGCCCACCCGGAAGTTAAAACTAGGAAATAATTCTGTCTGGGAGAGCAGAACCTCAGACGGATTACATTTACTCTAAAAGCCCTTCTTTTTCCATTCCAATGACTGCAAGTACACTTGTCAGGTCAGTCCAGGGTACATGGGTGACGCAAGTTGCATCATCACTCAATTTCATTTTCCATCAGTGGTTTGTAACACAGGAAAAAATAACGATTGCACCAGTTACCTCTCTGCTTTTATACAGTTATTTAGATCAACCTTCTTTCTGTGTCTGCATAAAACTCATTAAAGAATTTGAAAAAAGAAGAATGACGACATGAAAATGTTGGTGGACTGGTTTTGTCACAAACTGCAGTTTAGTTTGCTGCCATCCAGCGACATTTAACACAACAAGGGATATTTATTCATTTATTTTCTCTTTCTCTCAACAGAGGCCCTCCCCAAGAAGAAGCGCCAGCCCCGACAAATTCAAACGTCCAACGCCTCCACCCTCTCCCAACACGCACTCAGGGGCCCAGCAGGCTCAGCCTCCGCTCCCCCCACCAGCTCAGCCCATGGTCCAGTCCATGTCCTCCCCGGCAGCTATGTCGCAGCACGCAGCAGCACAGCAGCCTCCCTCCCAGCCTTAACGCAACACACAGTCTCTGTCTTTGCGCGTAAGCGCGCCCACTGAATGCCACGACCCTACCGCAACAGCAGCTTCCATCATTACCAGCTCTGGAAGTCAAGTTTCTTACTCTTTACCAACTCCACAAAAGAAGCAGCTTCAAAAGTTTTAGAGGGGAAAGAAACAAGACAGCGGCTCACCCTCGATGAAGCTCGCCGCCTGCCAAATCCACACGTGGCGTTACTTAACTACTCTTAAAAGGAATGGATGGACTGAAAAATAAATCGCTTCTGGGATTTGTAGGCCAATTATCTGTTCCACTTTCTGTCTTGTACATGTTATGTTTTTTTTTTCTTTGCTTGGGACTTTAGCTGGTTGGAATTGTTGTTGTGGCGCTTCTAAGATAGCACAAACAGCACATACAGTATGTTTCATAGTGGTGTTTTCTGATAGGTTGGATGTTTGAATCAAAGGATGGATGTATGGCTAGAGAAACGGATGACTCGATAGATGGATGTGGTCGATTCTTTTCATGCCTATGATATGACACTCGATTGCAGTAATGTCCTCCACTCCTGCTCACCCCACCCCCTCCGTCTCCAAAGCAGTTTCAACAGCTCACCCTGATCCACAGCTCAACACTCTGATTAGTTCAACAGGAGATGTCATAGAAAACTGCGAGGAGTTTCTCCAATACGGGGCATTGATCAAACAGATATTTTAGTTTCTGAAAGCATTCAAGGCTCTGCTGCTCTTCAGTTAAAATGAAAAGGAAAAAAAAAGCATCAAGGAGGATGGACACTGGTACATAAACCACAGATAAATGTCGCCTTTTGAGGTGTTTAAAAATGTAGTCTGAGGTGTTACAACTTAGTCATGTACTCAGTCTCTTCTCTGCTCTTCTCTCTCTCTCTCGCTCTCTCTCTGGTGTATTTCTGAAAGCTTCTATCATCCTTGTGGATATTCCTCATCAGAAAAAGGAAAAAAAAACATAATGCTCTTTACACTAAATATACATACTGCTAAAACATTCTAAATGAATGGTACTGTTGAACTAAATTTCTATGTATGATTAAAGCTCTTGAGATGACAACTTCCATTTGTAATTGTCAGTTTTATGGATGGCTTATGCTTTGTAGACTTCAGCAAATAACAATCAGTCTGTGATCATTTATTTTCCCTGACAGGAGGCTGCGATATGATGCACATGCAGAATATGACAGATCCTAACAGGTGCACGGTTGAGAATTGAATTGATCTTGTTGTGTATTTAGCTTCACTGCAATGTCTCCTTGTGGAAATCATGAAGCTCTCACCAAACCCCTGCAGTAGTTGATTAAAAAATGTTTGTGCCTTGAATAAACACACATCGTCATTGCTCACACCTATCTGGGAAGGCAAAAATGTATTGTAAAGGAGTAATCCCTGTTCATTTATGTGTGTTGCACAAGAGCAGATGCAGCTGAAGACATTGACTTTCACCATAATGGGAAACTTAGCATTTATCATATTAAACAGATGTCTTGAGCTTCTCTACATACTGATGAGATGTAATGTTTTATTGATGTCTTACTGCTGTGGTTTTATGGCTTTGTGATGTCTGACTGAAATAATCGATTGCCATGAACATTGCTTAAGACAGTCCTGTGAGGATACCTTTTAATTGGATCAATTCTAACTGGGGATTCCCCGACTTTTGTTTTGTGGCCTTACGCAGGTAAAAGTTTCCACTTGTTCAGTGAAAAAAATTCCTTGTCTTTGTTTACTAAAGCGTGACCATCTTGCAAAGAGATCTCACCAGCTGTGACACTTGTTCCAACCCGTCTCTGCTGAGTAGGTGCTACTTCATGAGTGGTCACTGGTTGTGCTATTGAGCTGTCAGCTTCATAGTTAGCCTCACTTTGCTCTTAGTTACACACCTGTTGAGGTTAAAACAATGACAGCTGGAGTGGACCGGGATGATTGGAACTACGATATGGTGATCCACAACTTAAATTCCACGCCATCCCCTTTGTTACTTCCTTCCTCTCTAGTTCCAGCCCCCTTTGATTGGACCACAACCGTTTTTGAACCTGCAAAGTTTCCTGACTACATGTTGCACGCTGGTGATCCTGTCACGCTGACAAAATCTGTCTACAGACGGACAAAAACGCTTCAAAATGTTTTTCCACATTTGACACCCCACAGATGGCATTTCAGTTTCTGCTTCTTGCTGTATGTCAGTACATTGTAAATATCTGGCTAGTGATGTTTGACCTCTCACATCATCAGATGATGTCTGTACTGCCATCCTTTATGTATGTCTGGTACAGTGATGTTAACTATGACATATTATGTGTCCTGCTCTTTTTATGAGTTTATTCAATGCAGAATTTGTTGAATTATTTCAGCCTAGATCAAAGTGTTGGAACGGTCAATACACAGACTTACGTAGACCTAAATATTAAAATATAGGATCAGTTATCTTCGTATGCCATTTATTATAAAAAAAGGTGCATTCATGTGATAAGCCTCTTAGACACAGCGGCTCCATTGACTCTTGACTCTTTGCCAGGTTCTAATTTTCATTTCCTCATCTACATTGGTTCCAACTGGTTCTAGCTGGCTTCAGAGCGGAGGACTGTTTCCCATAAATCAATCATGCCAGGATCATTTAACATTGTAAACGATTGTAAAGTGCGTGCAATAACCTGCAGCGGGAGGAAAACAGGGCTGGGACGACAAGCTATGCAACACTTTAGGCTTCCTTGACGTCTCCAGCGGTAACTGTAGCTCATTCACACACACGGCTGGTTCAAACTGACCAGAATCAAAACATACACCCCGTCATAAGAGACAGGAGGTATATCTTTGTCCGAAGACTTGCTGAGCTCTCATACAAACGAAGCCGATCGTGTGTTTTTGTACCATTTTGCAGTGTTCCCTCTTGCTGCTGAAGCCAGCAACCTGAACTAATCCAAGCAGGAATCTGGACTGGAGGCTCAGGGTGGGCACACTGGGTGCTAAAGTGGCCTTTCACCTCTGCAGCTCTATGGATCTGAACGGCTGAACCAAGAGACATTTATCCAGACTGCAGGGTGGCTCTGTGTGTTTACACCTGCCAAGACTCTTGCGGAAAAGAACAGCATGTTTCTGCTTCTCAGGTGTCACGGAAGGGCAAAACGAAAAGGAAAGATACTCAAAAACGTCAGAATATCAGGTCAGCTGACGTAAAACTGCTGGGAAAAATAGCCAGGGCAGAAGCAAGCGATAGTCCTGAATGTTTTTCGATGGTACTGTGTTCATAGTAAGATGATTTTTTTGCTTGTTGAATTCTCATTCACCTTTAGTTTGGCAATATGTAACACATAAATAAAATACCAAAACCTTAACAATTTGATGTTGCAAGATCACCAACAGAAAAAAGCTGATAGCTGCAGCAACACATTGTCCTGAGCTTAGCAAAAAGGCCAATTATTAAACGTCTGAACTGCTTACAAGACTCCATAAATGTGTTGCTCAACCCTGAATATTATTATGTGGAGCAAACATTAGGGTCCAGAAAATGGATACTTGTGGGACGCCGTCAACATTTCAGGGGCTTGATATCATAACATCCACAAGAACAGTTCTGATTTCTGCAACCTATCCAAAGTTGTTTCGATGGATTCACAGAGTTCAACACACTCACACACGTTATTGGCATCCAGGAGAATTTGCAGATAAGTCTGGGACTTAGACAGCTTTGAGATGGGTCACTTATTATTCAGGTCAGCAGTGTGTCCACCTGGAACCACCTGATGTTGTAATATCAGGATCATTAAGACGAAGAGGGCACAGATCAGCATTGTTTTTGTTTGCAGACTTCAAACTTGCCCTCAGGTGCTCTGTGTCATGTCAGAGGTGTTGAATTGTCAGCTTTGAAATTGTCCATGGATATGGTATCACACAGATCACAGATGTTGCTGTAGAAAGGTATGGGCGCCACCGCCTCCTGTGATAAGGATCTTGATCTGGCCAACATGTGCATTTGTTTCGAAAAGAAGTGAAAGGAAGATGCAATGTGTTTCTAAAACTGTTTTGCTTTTGACCATTAATTGATTGCCGTACCACCAGACTACAGAGCAGCCCCTACACTCACTCTGCCATTGTGTTGTAATTTTGTGACTTACTCAACCTGAATTAGTCACAGACATTAAAGCTGTAAGTGACACAGTTGTCTTAAGGGTTAAGTAGCTCTGTATTCCAACAGGAATCACTTTCAAATAGTGTTTGGTCAGTAACCCGTGTCTCACTTCCTCCTGCTCATGCAGTAAAAGAGAAAAGACTACGTCTGACTGCCTGCAAAGCAGACAGGAAGTAAGTCAGCTCAAATTATGACAATGCTTACAGCAGCTTTTTTGAATAAATACAAATAGCCGATCATCTCTTCTTATGGTCTAGTTTGATCATGTAGGCCATCAGCGTTACATTGAGACTAATTAACAGCCAGTTAAAACCAGTCCTTGTAGTACATTTAATAATAATGTGGCAGCAGGGTGGAGATTTGAGGAGGTTCCAGACAGAATCTACTGCCACCAGGCTTTTCTGTCTCTTCTCAGAGCTTCTGGTGTTCAGTAGCTGTCTGCCAGTCTCCTAATAAATGCATCAAAGGTCACTAGGAGGGACAACAGGCATGCAGTCCTACCGGTTACCAAAACAAAGAACCCAGAAGATCGGTTTACGTTTGTGTGTTCACCCCCCCCGACATACCGAACCTTTAACTTTTTTTTTTCAGGTTTTACTACTGTCTACCCCCTCTGCTACTAGAATTAGTGGCCCAAATGCCAAAACCAGACATGTGTCGATAAATGCATTGAATAACTTATGCAAGCAAGTGAAATTCAGCACCCCAATCAATTCCATGATCAGTCAATAGTTAACTCTGTGAGCAGTGTATCATAGCCGGCTCTGTAATCGCTCCCCGCCCTCCTTCTGATTCCTGCGGACTGTCCCCAACATGCACTAAATCTGGTCTGAACTGGTCTGGAGCAACATGTAACTGTAATGCCAGTGTAGAGTCGCCGACAATTAACTGTGCCTCCCTTGTTCTTTTCTTCACTTAATTTTTCCGGCAGAAAGGGGATTATTGAGACTAAATCTGTTCTGTAAGACCCTTCCTGGCAGCAGATCTCAGCTATGGGAAAAAAGTATAAAAGATCCTGAAGAATTTTGGGTGCATTCAGTGTGAAAACCAGTTTGACCTCTTGTCTGCACTCCCCTCCTCCGGGCCTTTCATCTTCCCCTCTTTCATGCCCACTTTTATTTGAGTTCTTCACACTCTCTCGTCTCATCGGCTGACTTTGTTCGGCAGTGCTGCTGACCTGAGGTTATGCGAATGGGTGCGATCACATGGCGACACAGTTTTATGATGCTGCCACTGTGTGACTGAAAGAGCAACCCTTGTCTCTGTTCTCACATCACAGAGGTGCCTGTTCACTTCCTGTTCACTGCTGAGTTGCCCTTAAGCAAGGTACTGAACCCCCTAGCTCCTCATTATAGGCTTGTGGTGTACATGGAATACCTATCAGGATACAATAAGGGGAAAAAAAGGTCATTATATTCTGGTAAAGGTACAGAAAAGAAATGGTGTTAGATTACAGGATTACTGGATTACAATTTTAAAAATAAGCAATTGTAAATACTGGCCTGTAACAAACACACGTGCAGTGATGGAATATAACTGAGTACAATTTACTCGAGTAATGTGCTGAAGTATAATTTTGAGGTAATTTTACTTGTACAATCCGTTTTTGAGACAAATATGGTACTTTTTACCCACCATCTCAATGACCTTCAAAAAAGCCTTCTGGTTTGTTCTTAAAATATCATCTTCTAGTGAGAAGAATGTCGTTTAAAGAGTTTATCCAAGAGTTGTGTGTGTGTGTGTGTGTGTGTGTGTGTGTGTGTGTGTGTGTGTGTGTGTGTGTGTGTGTGTGTGTGTGTGTGTGTGAGTGTGTGTGTGCGCCCGTGTGTAGCTTTAATCAGTGCTCACCGGGGAGAGCACTCCAGGCAGTGCACCCTGCTGGTGCAGCGAGGACTTGTTATTGCCATCCATCAACCGGTTCAGACTGGACTGATGGTAATATTCACATTGTTCCTGGAGAGAAGTAACTCATACACGCAACCCCCACCGTGAGAGCACGAGCCCCCAACGTCAAGCCCGAGTAGACATAAGTTTATTTTCAATAAGTGTGTCTTATTTTTTTTTTCTTTTAACTTTTTCAACTGAGCTTTTTTTTTTTTTTTTTCAAGAGTCTGATTTTGGGTTGCACATCCGGAAGCCTCTCAGGTAAACACATTTGCATGTGTGCGTGTGTTGTGAGTGGGTGTGCACGCCTTTCCCCCCCCTAAAAAAAATCATACACAACGTAGAGGCAACAGAAAGTCTGCAGTTTGACCCATAAATAACACCAAAGCCGCCACATCTCTGGGCGGAGAGACTGAGCTCCTCTCTGTGTGCTGTGCGCTCCAGGCGCGCGAGAGGAAGCCGCGCTCTTCCTCCAGTCGCTGCGCTCGAGCTGCTGCTGGACCAGCAAGAACAGCTTTGAACCGGTTTTTGTCGCCGGCTACAAAGCGGTACCAAACGGATGCTCAGTGCGCATTGTTGATGCAGGATGCTCTCCTGAACACACGGACGCCCCAGGCTCGCAGCTCAACACAAGTCGAGGCGTTTTTACTTGTTTATGTCGTTTAAGGCGAGATTTTAACGGGGAAGCCATCCTACATGGGAAGTCCCCGCAGAACGCGCAGCTCTGCGGGTTCCTGCTGCTGTTTTTGTTGATGCTGAGGTGAGTGAGTGTCGCATCTTTGTTTTTTTTTGTTGTTGTTTTTTTCATGTTTTTTGTAATAACAAGCGCCGTCTGCCTGCCTGCGTTTGCATGCGGTATCGACATTTGAAGGGGAATTAAGGTGACTGACGTTTGCGAATGTAGAGAGCAGAATGCGAGATTTCAATCAGCCACCAGCACCACTGAGTGATTTTCTTCAGGATGTCGTTGTCTGAGATTTCAGTTGGGGGGAAAAGTAACCTGTTTACTGTCGTCCTGATGTCATCTTGCTTCATAGGCAAGATGAGCTCTGCCACAACTTTGCCCCCTCAAAGAAATAAGACACAGTGATGTATAAAGTTGCTCTGGCCTATAAATAATTAATAACAGGGGTCTGAAAAACTGAGGTCAGCGTCAGGATAAGAGGCTTTCGCATCTGTCTAATAAGGAGCTGAATCATGGAAGAGGCAGGTTAAAGGTGCAGGAGGAAGAGCAGGGGGTGGAGGAGGAGGGGGGTGGATAAAGAAAACTGCCAAGTAGTGCAGTTTCCCCTCACTTTCTCCTCCTCCAAGGTGTGGTTCCAGAAACAAAAGGAGCTGTTGCCTTTGAGCAAGTTGCAGTTAGTCAGTGTTCAAGACCTCACACAGGTGACCTGCCTGTTTGCCAGGCTCAGTGCTGCAGCAGCCGTCGCTACATCAAGGGTTTTTTAAGTAAGTGTGATTGAATGTGCTCCACTCACCCGCCTCATTAATTATTTTGCAGCCAAACCACAACTGTGATGTTTGTTGTTATGTCTTCCCCCCAGGAACCCTTCTTCTGTCAACGCTGTAGCAGAGCCCAGAGGGCAGCAGTAACTCCGGCACCATGGCTGAGTCTACTACTAAAGTGCTGGACGGAGGCTGGGGATGGGCGATCGTGGTGGCCTCCTTCATGGCCCAGCTCCTGGCCTACGGATCGCCCCAGTCGGTGGGTGTCCTGTACCCTGAGTGGCTGCACGCCTTCCAGGAGGGCAAGGGCATGACAGCCTGGGTGGGCTCCCTTGTGGCTGGAGTGGGACTAATAGCCAGTGAGTAGCACACAATGTAAAAATGTTGTAATCCTCCACATTAGTCCACATTGGGATTAAACAGCCAATTTAAATGCCAGATGAATTAGATCAGCGAGATGGAACAGGGAGGGTCCTGTCATGTAAGAGTGACTTTTTCAGCATTCTCCCTCCAGATTACTGTTTCGTGCATCTGATAAGTCTGTCCTGAGCGGAAAATTGATGTTTTGGCACTGCATGTAATTATGGCAGAGGTATCTGCTGATCTGTGTGATCGAGGGAGAGATAACATATCGGCTTTATGCTCAAAGTAGAGCAGTAGACGCTCACCTTTACACCTATCTCCAGGCCTTTTCCTTCTCATTTATCATGCCGCATAATACCACTGATAACAGAAAGCAGGCACAATACATGTTCAAAGTCTGACCGATGGCTTCCATGTAAAGGGGCAATATGAACTGATGCTGGGCAGTATGCCGATATTATATTGTTGTCGTGATATGAGACTATTATCTAAGACACTGGACGTGATATGGCGTTACTGGGATTTTAATGATGCCATTACAGTCAAGGGATGTGATTTTCTGAACTTATCAGACCGTTCTGATGGTTCTAATGCTCTCCTTCACCCACTGTACCCACATTGCTATGGAGGACTGACAGCACCCAAATCAGGAATAAATAATTTGAATAAATACATTCCTTCAATTAATTTCATTTGACATAAATTGAATTATCTGCTGTAATTTCTCCCTGTAGTTATTTACTTTCCACTTATATTTGTATACATTCATTTTAAAGTATATTTATGTATTTTATATTGATTTCTGTTTTTTTCCCTTTGCATTGAACCCTTATTTATTTCCACACACTTGTTTACTTCTGTATTTTTCCTGTTTTGCTGTCAATCAGATCAACTTTTCACCATTGGATGATCGACATCAGACTTCATAGATCGACTACACGCCTCATAAAATGTTAATATATTGATTAATAAGTGCCTACATTTATTTATTATTAATTGATATTTATCATTATTTCAGTTAATGGCGTGCTATTTATTTATTTTTATTTATTCATGATTTAGGCAGTTTCATTCCTCCATATATACCCCACATTATTAAAGATCCATGTCTTTACATTTTGTGAAAACGCCAGTAGTCATTTCTACAATATACAACATTCTAGCAATTACAATGTTGAGGTGTTCAGTAAAATAATCCTGTTTTCTGATGTTGTTGTCCAGTCCTTGCATTTATGCGGTGCTTTCGCATAGAGTTCAAATTACTGAGATGTATATTGTGTATTGTGAGGCAGCCTAAAAATAGCACAATATTTTCACCATGGCACATGTTAACTATAGCCACAGGTGTTAATGGTTTCTCTTTACTGTAATATTACACCCGGGCGGGGAGAAACGACAATACTGTGACAAAGATGAGCACTTTGTGGCTCCCTGAGCACAGTCGCTCCCTGTGATAGAGAAAAGCATGAATATTGCAAGCTATCCATGCTATGAATGTAGGAGGATCGCTTAGCCTATAATCTAACCACAAGGGAGGAGAAGAAAGACAGATGGAGAGACAGACAGGGAGAGAAACACAGGGACTAAACAAATATTACCTTCGTTGAGTTGCATAAACTTACTTGATCCCGAGTAGAAACAATAATTAAAAAAGTGAAAAGTCTTTACACCATGGTAAACAAAGAGGAGCTCTCACACACACAACACATTCAGGCTCAGTAACCTCTCAATTATGAAGGTGTGCTGCCATGACTGTGTTGAGAAAACAGGATCAGTGACTGATAACGGTCTTGGTTGACATTTTCGTCAAAGGGAGAGTCAGGCTCATCCCCCGCCCCGGTCTGGCTTCTTCGTGTGGTCTCTCTCAAAGGGGCGAGGTGAAAAATCATGACTGGACAGATCTTGCCTCGGGCCTGGCCAAGTCTTGGACACGTGTCCCAGCTGTCAGACAGCTGCAGCACTGCGGTCCCTGCTGCACAACAGCACAGTCTTCCCCCTGCTTTGAGGGCAAGGAAACATTAAATGTCGCATGGTGAATGAGTCAAGCTACCTCCGGTTATGGGAGTATTCAGCAAGCAGTGCAAGAAACACTCTTGGGCTTAAAATGCTCTCAGTGTATTTAAAGCATGTAACTCTGGTGAATAGGTGTAAAAAGGCTGGTAAATATATATGTGATACAGTCGGACATTGTGGAATAAGATGATTGTCCAAGTCTAAAGCTTATTAAAGTAGAAATTGAAGGATGTTGAGGAGTTAAAGCCACTTATTGGTTTCGGTAAAGAGTGGAAGTGGATCTCTAAAGATTTTCTCAAGTGATGTGAAAACACCTCTGACAGGTTGCCAGTTTGAAGCTAACGTGTTGTGGCGGTGATGTCGTCAGACACAGCAACGCCTTGTGAGATAGGGTGTGATTTTCCCTGAAACCCTGTTTGTTGTCCAGAATATAACAAAGGAAGAACTGTAACATTATCTCTGTCCTTTGTTCCCTGAATATTTTTGTTCCTCTGTGACTCATTTTTTTTCTCTCTCTCTCTCTCTTCTCCACTGTTTGTCTTTCTTACCTCTTTCCCTGTAGGTCCTGTGTGCAGTGCCTGTGTGGACAACTTTGGGGCACGTCCCGTAACCATCTTCAGTGGTGTAATGGTGGCGGGTGGCCTGATGCTCAGTGCCTTCGCTCCAAATGTCCAGTTCCTCATCTTTTCCTACGGGATCGTGGTTGGTAAGTAATCTGGATGATAACCTTGGTGTGGCATCCTGTGTGTGTTTTATACAGGTGCAAAGGCAAAGATAATTTTTTGTATCCTGTAAGTTGCTAGATTATAAGGCCCTTATAAGTCTATAAGTGTTAAAAATGGCATGAAAACACAAGTTATTGTAAGATTATAAGACATGTTTAAGCACTTACATCATTTTGAAAGGGGCTGTGTGAAACTTCTCCGTCTTTAGTTTAACTGTTGCTAACCATAGCTGCTGTCGGCTAGTTAGCGCAGTTGGCCGTGCAGCTAGCGGTCCTGACTGGGAGCCTGGAGCACCAGGGAAGTGTTGAGGCTTATACTTTTGCACCCCATCAAGCCAGAGAGTTAACTCGTTTGAGTGTTACACAGTCAGGTAGAGTCTTTGGTCAGTGTCAGGTGAAAAAAATGTGTTTGATGTTATCGTGGTCATGTGAGTTAGCTAAGCTTCTTATCCGTCTATAACAAGAGACTCTCGTAACACGCTGTACAATCATTTTGAAGAAGCAGGACCACACAGTCCAGATATTATGCAACGCCAGAGGGTGACTATATCTTATATTGCCAGTTAATGAATACCACACCGAGACACTATATTAAGTTAGAGCACCGCATTTGTGGGACTTTGCCATTTGTATTTATTGGTGACAAATAAGAGCCTATGTGTGCCTGCATGGGCCAAACACCACCTGTTATCACGCTCTAAGTGGCAGCCCAGTGGTGCTTTTTCCCGGTAAGCCCCTCACACTCTGCACTGCCCGCTCATGAGGCAGTGCTGACTAGTGGAACAGGGAGGCCATGCATATTTGAAGACCGTCATTTATTTTTAGAGATGCCCTGAGATGATAGCCGTGGCTGTCCACGCACGTGCAGCTTGTTTACTCCTAATCGTATGCTTCTCTTATGCTACTTGTGTTACCCTCTGAACTTTCCAATTCAAACACACTGTAAATACGTCTTTGTAATCACTAGTTCATCTACTGAAATACAAAGCACAATGTTGTTTTGTGGAATTGTATGACCAAGAAGAATATAGGCTCTACACGCTATCATGATATGTTCTATGAAACCTGTTTATTTTTAGAAGTGCAAAGCTTCTGCCCCTTCACCTGACTAATCCCTCATCTGATCGTCCTTGTCCTCTCTCCTCCTACAGGCCTAGGTTGTGGTCTGGTCTACGCAGCCACGCTGACAATCACCTGTCAATATTTTGACAAGAGACGCGGCCTTGCCCTCGGCCTTGTCACCACAGGTACTGCCGCCCACCCTCTGAGATAACTGCGATTCACACCAGTTCTCCATGCTCACTTCTTTCATGTATGAGCTGCTGGAAGCCTTGGGATGCTGAGGTAAACATCTGTAGTGTAGCAGAGGCAGAGTAGTCTCATAGGCAGGGACATGGGCTAGGACTAGATCAGGTTTGGATGAGAATCAAAAATTGGTGCCACTGGTTTGAAGGTAGACAAAAGCGTCAGAAGTTTATTTTTAAGTTTATTCAGCAATTGAAGGTCAGCAGAATGCCTTCAGGGGATTTTAAATGACTCTTTTCATATTTAGACGGCTGACTTTCAGCCGTCTAAAAGTCGACGACTGAAAGTCAGAAAATATTAAAAGAGTAATTTAAATCCCCTGAAGGCATTCTGCTGACCTTCAATTGCTGAACTGAGCTGCACTGATATAGGGTTGCGCTCCAGGGTGTGTCAATATACTGTGACATCACATTGGGTGTGGTTACAGGTGCAACAGGTGTCCACTTCTGACCAAACTTTGGGGGTTTGGTCGGACTAGGGGGTTTGGTCAGAAGTGGGCATTAGATAAAGGTGAAATAATCTTTACACTTCCAACTAGAACAGGTCGTAAAATGCTGATTTACATCCTTTTTTTTAACCTACTCTCTAAAAGTTATTAAAGCCAGTGTGTAGGATTAGTACATTTCTTTGGTGCCCCCTAGTGGCAGTATCAAAAAGGACAAATACAACCTGGGAACACGAAGATGAATGAGCAAATTGATCACATAGATTGCATCAGTTTTCATCAAGAATGTCTCATTTTCTATAAAAACACATTTGAACGGTGCTATACTCACATAAAATTCTACTTGATATCGATGAATCTGCCACTTTCTCACGCAATCACTAAATTTTTGTCTTCCTCTGTTCACCCAGGCACAAGCGTTGGAGCCTTCATCTATGCCACCGCCCAGAACGAGCTGATCGTGCTGTACGGTCTGGATGGCTGCCTGCTAATCATCGGTGCTGTAGCACTAAACCTCATGGCCTGCGCCGGCTTCATGAGGCCCCTCAACATGCCAGGGTACTACCTCAAACAGAAACAAAAGGCCGCCCTCGAACGCAACACAGAGGAGCAGCTTTTTGAGAAGCCCCCATTGGAGGACCTGAAGATCACAGCAGGGTCCACCGCAACCACTCCTGAGAAAACACTGATGGTGAAGGAGCTGCTCATCACGATGGATGCCAAGGACTTGGCCATTCAGACGGAGAAGAAGAAAGGCAGCTTTCTGTCTGGGTTGGCCATCATGAAAGTCATCAAGAAGAAGCAGCAGGCGTACTCAAAGTACGTGAACTCCATGTATGAGATCCTGCAGGATCAAGCCATGGTGGCCTTCTGTATCGGTGTCTTCCTGTTCAGTCTGGGGGCGTTCCCTCCTGTACTTCTTATAGAGGATGTGGCGCAGACACAAGGACTCATTGAAGAAGTTAGTGTCATTCCTCTGGTATCGATAGGGGCCATTGCCACATGTGTGGGTAAACTGGTGCTGGGTATGCTGGTGGACATCAGGTGGATCAACGGTATCTATCTGTACGCCTTCACCATGTTTGCAGGAGGCGTCTCACTGCTTCTTATCCCTGTCACTAAGACTTATTTGGGGCTGCAGATCCTGTCTGCTGTCTTAGGTTTCTTCTCTGGAAACTGGTCTCTCACCTCCTACATTACCACTAAGATTGTTGGCTTGGACAGATTGACACAAGCCCACGGCATCCTCATGTTCTTCGGAGGACTTGGGATCATGCTTGGACCCCCTGTTGTAGGTAAGAGAGCTTTTCTTTATGAACATTTGGAAGCAGCATAGTCAGGCAAGGCGAGGGGTGTTTGGACTTGATTGAGGGGACAGCTTGTCATTATTTAGCTGACTGCTGTATCTGTCAGGATACCCTGCTGACTGTGCTCACAATCTCTGTTTTTCTTATCACTTTCCAGGGTGGTTCTTCGACTGGACACAGTCATATGACTTGGCGTTCTACTTGAGTGGGAGCTGTGTGGTGGTGGGATCACTGATCCTCTTCGTGCTCACCCTTCCCTGCTGGAACAGGAAGCGCTTGGAGAACGACAGACCAGACGTCCATTACACCAGCAACTGTGACAAAGTTGCCTCTGTAGCTTGAATATGAGCACCTTTCATAAGGACACTAATCTCACCCCTACTGCCCAGCAACTGTCCGCTGACAAACTATACCTGAACCACCTTGAGGAGGGATTTTCTTTCTTTGACCTTACAGGGGTTTCCCCCCCTTATTTCTGCTGCCAGGTTCTAATATACCAAAATACACGCCAGAGGTTTTGAAATACAGGCCTTTCCTCTGTAACTCGCCTGCGTTTCTCAGGTTCAAACATACTACAGATCTTTTTAAAGGTTTGACTCCGATACCTGTGTTGATTTTTTTTATTATTGCCTCATTATACGAGGTCAACTGAACAATATGGTTTAGCTCCCCGATTCCATATTGTGTCTATGTTAACGCTGGTATTCGCTTCACTGTAGCTCTGAAAGAAGACAAAGAAGACATGGTGTCGACATCTGTATAATTCTTGGGTGTTTATTCAAAACAATCACAACAAGTCTACAAATGCACAAAACAATCTCCCAAGAATCTTACTAGAACAGAGAATGCAGGGATTGAAATAAAGGAGGGAGACGCTTTTTGATAATCGTAATTTTAGCAACACATTTTTTTTATTTTGTATTTACTTTTTGATATGTATCTTATTTACACCGCTATGTATCTTACCAAAGCATCAATGATAGACAATGCCTGTCAACACACAATGCCTGTTGGAACAATACAATCGCCTTGCTTTAATAGATAATGTTTGTTTTCAAGTGCATTGACTGAATTTATACTTTTTAAAAAATGGTTGAGTTTCACATACCTCCTGTTTCTTGATCACACAGAAACTTGAATAAGTTATGCTGATTCAAAAACATGTGAAAAAAAAACACTTAAGAGATCCTACTGTATTTCAACCCCTTGCAGCATGTTGATTCTCTCTGTGGCATGATTTTCATGATTTCTGATGGCATTCATTTTGACCAGGCTGGTCCTTTTCCATCATGTTGCGTCTGTGTGTGTGTGTGTATTTGTTGTTGTGTATGTGTGTGTGTGTTTGTGTGTGTGTGTGTGTGTGCGTGTGTGTGTGTGTACATGCCTGCACATGCATGTTTGCATACATGCACAGGTTTGTGTATGTGTATTCATTGTTTGATAAACTTTTGTATTAGCACTAGTTTGTAAAGTCATATGTGCTAGTGACTTTTATATGCACAAACTGGCCACAGAGCAGTAAAAAAATGTTTTTGTTTCAGTTTGAAGTTGATTATTGTGATCATAATTTTAACAAATTTCTTGCAATAGGCTTTTAGAAACACTTGAATGTTGTTAAATATACCACTACAATGTATTTTTTGATAGTTCCAGTTTTAGGGTAAATCTGGGACGTTAGTGTTTGCGTTGTGTGTTTGTAGAGGGTATTTACAACTTGCAGATGAGGTACAATTTGTACCGACACAGACAGTATGTTCGGCTGTCACCTTTTAGCCACTCTTTTTTTTTTATGCCAGTATTATATTTTTGTCTATATTTCTGTTCTTTTGTTTTATTTAAGAAGTGCCAATAAACGATATTGATATAAGTATAGTGAGTGTGTATTTATTATGGAGCATGAACCATAATTTGAATCCAAAGTAAAACGTAAATATATCTTTGACTATTTGTTTATTTCCCCCAGGTTGGTGAGTCACAATGTTCATCCAATTAGCGTTCTTTACGTCATGCTCTTTATTCCCCCCCCCCCGTTTGCTGGCTGTGATTGGCTGAACAACGTTTCCCACTCATAAACTTTTCATAACTAGATTTCACCGTCCTCGGAAAACAAATTGCCAACCGGGAACACCATTGGCAGAGCCTCTCGTGAAAAAACACTAGAAACATCTCGACCTGACGATATTTCCCCTACGTAAGCTAATTTCAAAAATTCAACTACTTCCGGTTAGCAATAGCATCCCGGGCGAGCCTGCTTCTCCTTCTCCTGGCAACCCTACAGCAGGTCGCCATGGTTACACATGTGTCACGTGACTAGCAACATAAACAATTTTTCCTGCGAGCTAACCTTCCAAGTAAGCTAACCGTGATCCATTGGAACAACAGTGTTTTTCACTTGTTGTAAGCTAAACGCTGAGATGTGAGGGCAATGGCGGTATTTACTCCTCGTGTGTCGGACTATACGATAGTTTCTGAGAGTGGAGCATCATGTCGAGGAGGGAAAAAGACGTGTACGGTTGAGAAATGGAGAGCTGTTCCGATCCGCTGAGCTGAAAAATGGGAGCAAGCGCTTCACTGTCGCTCTGTGTAAGTTAAGATGTGGGAGCTCCTATCTTCTTATATTCTTCGATATATTGGAGCTTATTAATCGTTGTTACACATTATGTAGGGTAGTCTTGCCTGCTAATCTTAGCTATTTGCTTTTATAGTTTCTTTTAATCAAGCAACTTCGCTCAAAATAGACAACTAACTGTTGTTATGGCATGGAGTTTGGGAGATATAACCTCCTTAACGTTAGTCACATTTTGTTGGCTTTACTATTTAATTGCACATTCATTCTTAAACGAGTCTTTTTCTCGAGGAAATATGCCATTGTGTCTTGGCTGAGTGTTTAATGCCAAGCAGCTAACGTTGTCTTGTCACATCAAGGATCAAGGAACCCCAATTAAAGGTACACTTAGAAAGTGTAGTTGAAGAAATAGAAAGATCTTCATTTACTTATTTGTCATACTTTTTTTTTTTACTTTGTTTAGATTTGGCGGACACTGCACGTTTTGTAGCTTCAAACTGTGTTCTGAGGACCTCTCTGAGAGTTTGTATTAATACCTCATTGATTTTGTAAATATTAAAATTCTGAGTTCCAAAACTACCCAGTGCCCCTTCAATGTAATGAGGTAGACGCCTCTAGGTCACATTAAGTACATAACATAAGGGTTAATTTAACTACTATAACTACTTTTCTACCTCTGGTCATCCTGGAAAGTGTTTATAATAAGTTGACAATGGAGTGGTTTGATCTTTGTGTTTGAGTCTTGCTGTTGCATGTCATCTTTACATGCAGAACGACGCATCTTCAGTGAGAATCCTGAGGCCCCATGCTAAGGTCAGCCCAGAGCCCATTGTTCCCACCCTGGATTCAGAGCCTGAACTGGTCACCAGGTGTGTGTTTGGTGTTGCCTTGGAAAAACTGAGAGAGGATGGGCAGATGGTCCGTGGCATACCCCTTGTGCTAAGGGACATGGTGGAGTTCCTGGATAAGAATGGTAATTTAGCTACGACGTTGAGACTGCTCCTCAGCTTTCCTTTCATTTGTTTTTATGCTATTGATTCCTCCTTCCTTCCCTCTTACTCCTTCCTTTCTTTCTGAATATGCAGTACTTTCTCAGATGATACTGATATGGAGTGTTAAAGGAGGAAATTGTCATAACATTTCATTCATGATGTCTAATCATTTCAAATAATTTTATGATTTTTCTGCATGTTAATTAATGTTAATTTGTATGTCTATGTTTTTATTTAATCATTGTTTATTGATTGGTTAGTTTTTTGTGCTTCATGTGTGTGCTTCTTGTCTTTTTTAAATTTTTCCTAATTATGCTTTATAAGTTATTATTATTTTTTCTTTCTCTGTAAGACCTCTTGACCTCTGAGGGCTTCTTGACCTCTCCTGACAAATATCTTATCTTTTTCATTATTTGATTTTATGTCATCTTATGTGTGTGCAAATAAAATAAATAAATAAACAAATATGTCTACTGACTGTACTGTATGTTTCCTTATCGCAGGAATGCAGTACAGAGGTCTGTTCCGGCTTTGCGGCTCAGTGGTGCGGACCAGGCAGCTGAGGCAGCGCTGGGACAGTGGAGAGAGAGTTGACATGGAGCGAGATGAGCAAGACGTCCCCACTGTGGCCTCGCTACTCAAACTCTTCCTTCGAGAGCTGCCTACCCCCGTAGTTCCTGAACCCCAGCGTAAACAGTTGGTTCTAAGCCTCACAGGTACTAAGAAATCACAAATTATGGCGTTAAAGGATCAAATTTCACTAACCCTTTCAAAAGATATAGATACATTATATCTATTATTGGCGTTCCTTAAATTTGAACAGATTTGCCGTTAATGTGTAGGCCACCTTTGAAACCCATTTAAGAGCTACAAGTAGGAAACCTGTCAGTCTAGAGCTGTTGTTCACATGCGTCTCACTGCCTGAAGTATCCCTTAGCGGAAGGTTGAATCTCTCATGCATTCATCATCAATGCTATGTAGCCATTCCTACATTCTAATCTTTGTCTGAAGAAAGATAAGGAAAGATAGCAAGTCCTAAAGAATGATGTATTTGTGAGGCTAACGTATTATAGACAGTGTAAGCTAAGAGTGGTAATTCAGGACACCAACATTAACAAAACAATCAGTCATAATTGCTATACAGTCAGTTGAATAAATCAATATTGATCAAAGGTTAACACTGGATTTTATCGAGACAGACATGTTATATTGTTATGTACAATATAAACATATGTCTCGCAGCTGTGGATTAAAGGTCAAATGACTGTATGCCAGTATGAGAAATTGTGGGATGGTTAACTTTCTCAAAACAATTTTATGAGCAGTGCCAGTATGTCTTGGTATGTTTTAAGGCTGCACAATTAATTTAAATATTATCAAAATCCCAATAATGGCCAAGTGCAATATCCAAATTGCAAGAAGCTGCAGTTAATTGATAAAGGAAATGCGTGTGTTAAAACAGCATTTAATAAAGTGTTGAAGTACAGAGATGCCATGGCCTACAAATCTTGTTCTCCAGATGTAAGAAAACATATTTTTTTGGTAAAGATTCCAAAAAATGTGCCGTCATTGTGATTTAATTTTTCCTACTAAACGTTGATCACGTAGCCCTATTATGGCTCCACCCCTCCATCACTTCTGCTTCTATAACAGGGAGTGTCTCTTTGTGTAGACATCAACAGTAGACACAGCTAGAGCTTCAAGTGTTACTTAATGTTGATTGTTCTTTAAGTAAGCAATTCATTATTTACTCAATAGAATAGAATGCATCAATGACTGCCATATGCTCATCTAAAGGGAGGTCTTCATATTAATTATTTAGTGTGGAATTTTATACTATTAGTTATTATGTGTGTGGTTATTCATACCAGGGTTTGGTACTGCTGGCTGTTTATATTCTTACATTTCAGGCTTTGTTTAAAACCAAAAAGTGCTATTCCAGTATGTAAACACACCAACTAATACAAATCTAAGGCTGGTCATATGCTGTATATCCACACAAAACCAAAGACTAGTGATTGAAGTGCACGTAAATAAAAACAATCTTTTGATTTTTTTAGGATATGCAGATGAAGCAGAGATGAACCAGTCTCTGAGAGAAAACCTTTGCCACCTCCCTGATGACAGCCTTGTTATTTTGTCTTACCTCATCCACTTCCTGTCCAGAGTGGCGGCTCACAGCCAATCAAATCACATGCCTGTGGAAAATCTGGCAACCATCTTCGGGCCTTGTATATTCCAGTAAGTTGCTGTTGTTAAGGCCACATTTAAATCTTCTCCAGACCTGTCCTCCTGAACAGACATTTTAGTGACTTGTTACTGTATAAGTTTAAGAGAGATGGCTCTGCGGTTCACCCAGTTTGGAATTTTGGTTTTCACACTTAGTTTTGAAGAGAGACACATCTGGAGAGTTTTCTCTGCAAGTATGAGCAAGAACAATCTAGAATTCAACACACGAGAGCACAAATGTTTTTGTCACTTTTCGAGCTCGTCTTTGTCAGACCAAGATGTAAGCAATAAAACACTATGTCTGTTTGCCATGAGAACAACCTCCTAAGTGTCTGACCCAGTCCACCAGCCTTAGCAGCTGTGTGTCTGCTCCATTTTTCCACAGCTGCACTACTACTTTGAGGGTGGAGTCGGGTTTGTCACCAAGGAAATGGGTGTGGATTGTGGTTGATAACGTAGAGCATGGCACGCAAAAAGACAGACAGATACAGCAGATGTCATCAGGATCTCTCCCATCCTGTTTACACAACTCGGACGTCACTGTAAACAAACACACACTCCAGGGACACACTTATAGCTCGACTTGTGTTCAGCGTCTGCCACACTGGAAACGTGATGATATTCAGTCGACATCCTTTCACATGATATTCCATCACATGATCTCCCAGTCTCTCCCTCGTCAACCCTGTTGTCTCTAAAAGTTACAGACACGTCAGTGGAATGTGGAGTCAGTTACGCTGCGAAGTTCAGCACGTGACGGGAAAATGTCAGATCATTATAGCTAGGGGAAGAAGAGTCTGTTGGGGGATGTGGAGTTGGCGGCAGAGGCTCGGAAAAGTTGGGTGTGGGTTTGGGTTGCGGTAGCTGCAGAGAGTTGGAGAATGTCCTGTAGAACGACAACTGAGGAAGAGAGGAGTGGTATAATGTTTTTGAGTAAAAATGAAAGAAACTAATGAGATACAAGTGCTGAACATAGCAACTCTTAAGCCTGAAATAGGGGCTTTAAAGTTTAAGTATATACTTTTTTGTCTGTTTTAAGATTTTAAAACATTGCTATGATTTTAAGATTGATATGACAGACAGGGTAGCACATGTTCACGCCATGCTGCATGTGCGACAGCATCTTTGGCACTCCCCTCCTATAACTCATGCATATTTGTCGTCCAAACCTTTTTATTGACAGCTCGTTGCCCTGTTATGTGTCTGTTACGTAATCCATGCGACTTGCTACTTATGTCCTGTCATTCCAAACTGAACCCCATCCCATGTAAACACACATCTATTAATACTCACATTTTTCACATTCTCCTCCCTGGATGTATGCTATGTTAACCTTTGCCGTGTGTACATCCGATATGACCTTAAAAGAAATACCACACAGAATGGATGATGTCAACAACAACAACAACAACAACACTGCATATCGGAAACAAATAGCTGCTTCCAGGTAAATGTGAGAACTTTCCGGTCAGAGGTGTTGCTCTCTATTGAGTGTTAGGACCAGACACTGATCATTTCTCTGATATTTACAAGATGCCAATAAGATATATATATATTTTTTTAATCAAAATGTATTTTCCTGAGGTTATGAATCACCTTTTGGAGTCTGACCGGTTCATTTCCATTCCAGTCCCTCCACTAGATGGCGCACCGTTCCATTTTGTCTGTTACAACACTGAGCAGAGGACAATTCTAATACACAGTCTGTAGTACATGTGACATTGTGTTGTTGTTTCCTCTCTCCTCAACATGCAGTGTTCCAGTGGGACCCAGGATGCTGGAGGAGCAGAGTGTGTGTAACGCCCTGTTGCTCCATCTTGTCGTACATTCTCAAGTTCTCTTTCCGTTGCCAGCCAAGGAGTCAGTGGCCTCCTCGATTGCCTCCTCCTCACCCCCTCCTCCGACTCTTTCTGCGCTTTCACACTTTGAGGTGAACCATGTTTGTTTTATTCTCTTTGATGAAAATAAGGGCTGCAACTAAACATTATTTTCATTGTTGATTAATCTGTAGAATATTTCTTTGATTAAATTGATCGATAAGTTGTTTGGTCTATAAAATGTAACATGACCTACTCAAATGTCTGGTTTTCGCCACAACTGACATTTAGTTTACGTTCATAGAAGATCAGATACTGTAGATGCCGGTGCCTATCCCTTCTTCTGTAGATCTTTTTCTTTTTTTTTTTTTTACATAAAATACATAGTCAGATACAATCAATAGCAGTTATCGTAACATAAATGTCACTTGATACATTTATTTGAATTTTTATGAATTATCTTAACTATACGATCTGAAAACTTCCTCCACCACTGGTCTTTTTACACTTTTTGATTACGTCCATTTGCAGTAAATGATCATGGCACTTACCAACAAACCAAACTATTTTTTCTGTCTTGAATTACATTTCAAAGACCTGAAAATACTTTCTTCTTGTCTGCCATGGACGGCTGCAGGCTTCAGGAGACATTGTTCACCAGTTACATCTATAAAAACAATATTGAATTGCATTCTGTGGGGTAGTAAAAAAGTCTTTAAAAGTCTTTTTCTATGATTTGAGGTGTTGTTATTTCTCTATAGTGGCGTCTGTTTATTAAGTCTTGTTGTCGTTGGTAGGGACGACCCAGTAGTAGTTGTCACTCAGAGCAGAGCCGTGTGGACGAGAGGCTGGGCGGAGAGACCAGGTCAGTCTCAGCGAGGAATGCGTTGATTAAAGCTCAACTCAACAGGTACTGTCATCACCTTTGCAACAGAGACTTTGTAACCGCACTAGATAGATACAGTAGCATTAATTTCTTTTTTTCATGAAACTGTTTCAAAACTGTCGTGAAATGTACACAAGCATCTTCCCTTATATTTCCTGTCCTGTGGGAGTAATTAGGACCTGACCTTTTTTCCCTGTAGTATTTCACTCTGTGTTCAGCATCGTTTAGTCAGTTGTCAGGTTGATGGTCGTATCATTGGTGATAAGCCTGAGACATCATTCGCAGGGAATTAAGGCCAACCTCTGGAGGTCTTCTGCACTCTGTTCATGAAAGTCACAATTATGTCCAACTGTGTTGCTTATTGTTAGAAAAAGAAGAAGTGGAGCAACTTTATGTTAAAGGTGTTAAAGACTATTAGACTACAGGCCAGTTATTCCTTTATAGTGTAAGGATGTTAGATCTCCATTCACCAGCGATCCAATGGGGCAGGTGGCAGCATGCTGCAGGCTACAGAGCAACAACTACTAACCGTGACATCCAGTGTCGGTAGTCAACAGGAAACAAGTGCTGTTGCCTGTACAGATGAGTGGCCTCTCAGACTAATGGCAAGTAAAAAAAAAAGCATCACGGTTTGTGTGGAACAATGGCTAACTGGTCCTCCAGACAGAATCTGCGTACAGACAGGTCATCTGTTTGCAGGGGGGAACTTTTCCCACTCACAACTCGGAGTCCACCGAGCTATTTTCTATTTTTAAATCTTAATCATCAGTCACCTTGAGGTTGTAGTGCAGACACTTAATGACGTTTCATATATTTTCTATTTTCGTCCGCCTCCAGTCACCATGCGACACAGCATTCACGTGCACTCACTGATTACGTTTTTAGCTGTCACCCATTTGTGTGAGTGCAGTGGTGTGTCTGGTGTCTTAATTAGTGTTTGATTGTGGATGGGAGTTCTGCTTGAAGCTGATAGACCAAAAACACTTTGCTGTTGTTATTTTAAGAAGGCATGCATTGTGGTTCTGTATTCCTTGTGATGAAAAAGATCTGTCCTCAGGGGAATTCATATACGTGCTACACTGAGTTTTTACCTTGTTTCGAAACATTTTCAGTTTCGTACTAATGTCTCTATATGATCTCCATAAAAAAGTCTGGCTATTTTTTACAGTTATTCTTAATGCCTTATTAATTGAGACATAACGTGTGAATGTTGATAACTTTAGCTTTTGCTCAACAAAATGACTTCTTGAGTCGCCAAATCTGTTCGCCGTAGGATTACATGTAACCTAGATGTATGAACTATACTAAACTTCGCAGTCATTACATTACAGGTTTTACTCTTACAAAGCTACAAAAAGATACATCACCTTATTGCTACACGTCCTGCAGTGAGCTGTGTTTAAAAATAATAATAATATTATTAAAGATATGTTGAATTGTACCTGTTTCAGTCTGATCAAGAGTCACAGTCTGGCTATGGGAGACTACTTCAAAACAAGCATGAGGCATTACTAACAACATCCTTGTGGACTGAAGGCCAGATTAAATTTGACGGTCACAGAGATATTCATGGACAGCAACATTGTAGCCGAATGTCAGACTGACCCGACTGTAATCAAACAACCCTCACGTGTAGATGCAGTTGTGCAAGTCCAACAGATGGCAAGAAATGTGCAGAGCTGGTCTTTCCCAGCTGACATGGAGAAGGATCAGCGGCCATCCAGGTCATTGCATTCCAGCCAACACAACCCTCTATTTATTTCCACAGCTCACGTTGATACACGCTCAATCCAGCTGCCCACCTGCCGTATGAAGTTTCTCCCTCATCCCACTTTAATGAACTAGACACTGAGGCAATATCTCCATGTAGAGCAGAGCAAGAAGAGATTCATCTGTATAGGGTGTGGAGTTCGGCTCCCTCTGTGGGTGGAGACACTCCTACACATACAGCTACAGATATAAGAGTCTAAGATTTAAAATCTGTCACACCTGCTGAGGATGAGTGCCATGTATCTCACTGCTTCTAAGTGTTTATTAGCACTCATGGGGAAAACAAATATCAATCATTTTTCATCTGACAGCCCTCTCAGCCTCATCTTCTTGGCACAGATAAGATTCTGCGTCATTCCAACTGTCCGTCTCTCTCGATCTAATATACAGTATTATCTTTAATCTAAGGCACACTGGTCCAAACCCTGTTACCTCAATTAATGAGGGTGTGTTTGGTTCTTGTATTATGTATTACCCTCACAACGAAAGCAGCGACATAGAACCAGAACTAGTAACCACATTTCTCACGGTTCCTTTGTTAAAAATGTTTGACTTTATTTGACATTTAAAAATATAAGAAGCGGCTATTTGCTTCCGTACGTCAGACTGGGATTTGATACCGGGATGTTGTGTTCTCTCCAAACATGTCTGACATTTGCATGCTGTTCCGTCTGGCCGTGTTTAGACGTCACAGTCCATATTGATTCTAGTCTAATTATACCTACAGAGAGTTTGATTTCAGAAACTTCAGTCAGATTTCTGTCTCACAGCCGCTACGCTAGATAATATTTCAAAAGCACAGTTTTGATTCTAAGAAAAGGGAAAGAGGGGTTACATGTCAGGTATTTACTTCCATAATACTTTACAACCAATGTCCCCTTCATGTCAGTCATGTTATGTTATCCCTCTGAAATTCATACTTTTTCAGGTCAAGTCTAGAAATGTAGGTCAACCAGTATATTTAAAGGTCCAATTATGCTAATTTTCCAGTTCATATTTTTACTTTAGATGTCAACGGAAAAATGTTTACCCGCTTTAATGTTAAAAAAATACAGATTATTATTATTTTTTTTACTGTTTTATAATGACAATTGCTGCAGCACCTCTGTTCACCCTCTATCTGAATGCTCCGTTTTAGTGCCTGTCTCTTTAAAGAAGCATTTCACCGGTGGAAACATTAATCTTTATTGAAAGAGGGTCATATTTGTAGTCAAAATGTAACATAATTTTCGAATTTTGTGCGTATTTGACCGAGAAAAGGCAGAAAGTGACTTTAGGGTGCATTTGTATGAAAGACAACATCTCCCACAATGCACAACAATGCGTAGCTGTGCAAGCCACTCCCACTTATCCGGCACACCACACACATCTCCGTCCGCTGTAGATATTTCGTCGCGAAGAAACTGGCATCTCTGGAATTCACTGCAGCAGACAGAGTCCAGTTCGGTGTCCATAGGCGCACAGCGAGAGCACCGGCACCGCCAGTCCGGGCTCCTCGTCCGGGACGGGCAGGTCTTCTGCCTCGGCTGTGGCGAAGACCTGCCGCCTCCATCTCCCTCAGCTGCTCTTCACTGTATTGTGGCTCGTACAGGTAGCCGCGAACATCTGACTCGAGCATCACGCTCTCGAAATCACTCTCTTCGATATCTGAATGATCCTTTTGAATACCTTCCGCCATTGTCGTACAAACCTGGCTACACAGCATCTGTTCGCTTAGCGGCCAACAAAGATGGCGGCTATGTATTTTCGTTTCTGCAAGTGAAGTCCCGCCCATTGGTCTGTGATAGGTCTGTAGCGTGAGTGGGTCCCACCTCTAGCCCCCACCCTTGGAAAAATGAGCGAAGCGTTTGTAGTCTTACCCCCTCGACACAGATATAGGACTTCCTGCTTTCAATGACGTAAAATGACGATTTTTACATCATTGAAAGCAGGAAGTCCAACACTGAAATCCGTATTTTTCCGTCTCAGGGCAAACTGAGGGAATGATGCACGACCATTCAAAAACATGACTGTTTTCCTGAAGATAAAAAGCTTAATGCAAATCGGTGAAGTTTCCCTTTAAGGCCCCCCTCCAGAAAAAGTCTCCTCTGATTGGTCAGCTCATGTTCAAAGATGGTACTGCTGGGGACATTGCTGAGGACAATGACTGTATAGTTGTGACATCACAACCTTACAGAGGTCCCAACGGCTCGTTTAAAGGCACAGTTTTTGAATACGGGCTGGGTGCATTTCTCTGTGGACTGAGCATATTGGTACTTCCACAGTGTTTATATAGCACCTAGACCTGCTTTACAGTCAAAAAAGATATGGGAATCTCACGTTTTACGTTGTCTGATCATTAATATAATAATAATGGTACAAAAAATATATAAAACAAATTCTGATTGTGCATGTCAGCCTTTAAACTGATATGTTTGAGTGTGAATGTGTGCAGCTGTGTGCAGTTTGTGTGGCCTTTGTTGTCTCAGCCTGTCTGGTCTACTTAAACCTATATTTCAGCTTTAGAACTGGCATTCTTGACCTCAACTATGACTAAGTGCTGCTGTATCTATGTCTGCGTATTTATTTGAGCTTATACGTAAGAGAGAGAGAGCGAACGCGGGTAATTGAAGGGGGTTGGGTCAGCTCTCTGCCTCCGGGTGTCAGTCGTGTTGCTGACCATCAAGTACTCAGCATCTGTGCTCCCTTTTCTTTATGTATCTGGCTTCCTCCGTCCCTCGGAAGCAGCAAGCTGTTTACTGTCACATGAAATGCCAGACTGCTGTGACTTTAGACGCTTTGGCTAAGGATGTTTTCCTGTCTCATCTGCTTCAGCATCACTGACAACAACCATGGGTCTACAGTCCTCCACAAGTGAGTGCGATAAAGCAAAGCAGTCTTAAATTGAAGACAGAAATGTAGTTGATTGTAGATAACATGCTGTGTACCAACAGAGAAATCTGTGATTTGAGAAGAAAGGGGTAAATTTTGCATCTTGCTCTGAGGTAGACAACTTTAAGTGTTATGAAGACATTGTAGGGTTCATTACAATGTCTTCATAACACTTAAAGTTGTCTACCTCAGAGTAAGCTCTTTTAATAATGAAGGATGTTTGAGGAAGGCAAACTTGAAGCAGGGAAGTAATTTGTGTCCAAAGCACTGGCTGCTGTCTGCTTGGCTCATCTTCTGACTACTAGCCTAAGCAGCTATCATTAGTTTCTCGCTCCTGCTGCACTGACCCATCTGCTGTAGGTTACGGCTCCCGAGTCACACACCGCTTCGAGCAAGTACGTGACCGATGGGCTGTTTTTGGTTCACGTCGCTGCAAATCAGTCGTGCTTGTTTTCTGCTGGGAGCAGCTCATTAGAGCTTCATGAGACGTGTCATAGTCGAGCATTAGATTAAAGACCGCTGATTCATGAACCGCTGGATGTTTGTTTTCTAAAGTGCCTGGTGTGACGACAGCGTTTTCTCAGGGATTCATTGCTGGACATTCCAGATTTAAGTCATGTTGACATAGGCAGATTGGTGCACTTGAAATCTGTTGTTTGTAGATTTTACATGTACCGTATGCGTGCTAACATAACATGGGTAAATATAAGTTTCATTTTAATGCTACTCTCAAAATATTGGTGCAAGATTCTACTGATTTGGTTGGATTATATTTATTCTTTATCTGTCAGTATCTTTATGTCTTGTCAGCCTAGATGTACTCACTTCCTCTTCTGAGTCTAACTCTTTTCCTTTTCATTGCTTGTCACCCTTTCTCTCTCTCTCTTTTTTAATGTTGTTGTACATTTAGTTTTTGTTGTTTATTCCCTCTTTTGTGCCAGGGAAACAAAGACATCTTCATTATAAAGAATGAACTGTTTGAATTAATTTCATCTTTTTGAAAGAGCACAGATTCAATCCGACAAAATTATGCTACAACCTTTAATGAAATCCTTCACTTTTTTTCAGCTATTAGCTGCTTCAAAAGCCTTTTCAACAGGTTGTACAATTATTTACTCAATGATAAGTATTTTTCTGTACTTGCATAACCTTACAAACTGATAGCTGGGATGTCAGGAAGCCAGTACCTCATGAATATGCCAGTGCAAAATTGATTTGACACAACAGAAAAACACTGGTCACTGCCATCTGTGAATTTCATCATCATGATTGCTGACAAACTGAAAGCAGTAAATGCGGCGAATTACATTTGCTTTGAAACACTGGATTGTCTTTTTAGCTTGCCCATTTGGTCTCTAGGAAAACCCCCAAAATCAATTTATTAAGAATGTATTCAATGTGATGAATTCTTGCAAGAACCTGATAAAGGACAACATCTCCTCCTGTGTGTGCACCCTGTCCATCTCACTCTCTCTCTCTCTCTCTCTGTATCTCTGCAGTCCTGACACACTGGTGCAGGGTTGTGAAACCAGCTCTGACGTCAGCACTGACATTCAGAAGCTGATTCCAGACCAGAAAACTCTGGAGGAGAGCAGTGACAGTACAGAGGCCACTGTCTCGGGGTCAGAGCACCATCCGCACCAGAGCCAGCTATCCAAAGGCGACCGGGGAGAGCCACATCATTTGGAGCTTACCCTGAAAGGGTGAGGGATGCTTTGGTTTGCTTTTTTTCACGCACAGATGACGTTAATCACATTTAATGATTTGACAGCGGTGTCGTATCCATTCACATCATTTGAGGAAGATAAGGAATATTTTCCCCTTCACTTCCCCCTCTTGTCAAAACTCAAATGTACACACAGCAAATATTTAGTAAATCTGAACTCATCTATCTGTCGTCTTCATCAACAGGATTTTGTCACAACACAAGATGCTACCATTCACTTCTATGTCAACGGAAAAAGAGGAGGAAGAAGTAGAGGAGGTGGAAAGTAGAACAACTCCTTCGTCCATCGTAGAGGACTGTTTAACGGTGTGCTTTGTTGATTTTCTCTTAGATTTTATTAGAGTTTTTCTTTGTTTGGTGTCTACTTTCACATTTGTCTTTCTCTCCCTTTCCTTAAGCCCATTATATGTGTCTCCATCTGTTAGCACACAACATCTTTAGCTGGAGCTTTCATCCAGTGACAACTGTTTCTATGATCTTTGAATTTTTTCAAAGATGTAAAATGTAAAAAAAAAAGTGCTACGTCTAAAAAAGGTGCAGTCAGCTGCTGCCTCCTGTGTGTGCGCTCCAAAATACCTTTCATGGTTTGTGTAGTGTAAAAATGAAGTAACAAAGAAAGAAACAATTATGCTGTTGGTGTTTAAAATGGAAAATCCTGTAGTTCATTGTTGGACTGAAATTGTTTTTCAGGCTTCCACGGATGCAGGCACCACTTCATTTATTCCAGACAGCTTCGTAGCGAAAACACAGACTCAGCACACAGAGAGGTGAGAGGAGAGATTTCAGCAAGAGGACAACACAAGATGACGTTTTGTGTCTTGCTCTTTTGTTTCTGCTTTGCTTTGTTTTTACAGCACTAAATTGGTTCACTGGTTCCCACAAGAATACCGGCACTTTCTTGAATCAGTTTTTTGAAATTTAACTGAGATTCAAATGTAAGCCAGAGAGAGGAGCCATCATCCGTTTGTAATTTTGGAGCAGTTCGGTTTTAATTTTATCTGATTCCTTCTGCTACAGTTGTTTTTGTCCCTTTGCTCCCTCTCAGCTCAGCTCATCTTTCAGCCCTGCAGTCAGTTGAGAAGTAGGTTATCAGAGCAACACGCTGCTCACAGTCATGGTTCTGATATGATTCCAGTCCAAATAACACTGATTTGCCACAGGGGCACACTAGCTAGATTAGGCCGACCGAGAGTGGTGGCAGGCTGACTTTTGTATTAGCGCTGTCTGCACGGAGCCACAAGACAGGTCATTTCAGTTATGCCTCGTTAGTATCCGACATGAATAAGCCCTAACATTAATGACAGGGCCGGATGACCGCCTGGCATGAAAACTACGCACAGTGCTGGGCATTGGAGCTTGTGAGGAGATTTAATACAGTATTGATTATGAATACAGACAGAGCATGTGTACCAAAGTCACATGGACTGTAAACAGGATATAATGAAGTTGTTGTTTTAACTAACAGGTAGCAGAATTATATAACATTTGTCTAGTGTTGACAGAATGTTGTTTTTCAGCATGCAGTGCAACGTGGAGGATGAGGCAGGGGACAGAACCAAAGTGTCCAAGCTGAAGGTAAGCTCACCTTTTGTTAAACATGATGACTGCCATCTCGAAATTATTTCCACAGGCTCCTATTTAAATTCAAGCCAGTCTGTGATCGCCAGGACTGAGAGTTGTAGCCTCAGGCTCACAAGCTAGCAAATGCGCTAATGCACATTATAAAGAAAGCCAACTACTGACGGAGCTTTTAAGTCAGTTCAACTGAAAACTTTAAAAGTGACATAGATTCCCTGCACAGGCAGAGGACAGAGGGAACACATTTAATGTGTGTGTTGCTACTCTGACAAAAACTATAATCTTGACAAAAGTTGAAATATTTCACTTGATGTAAGACTGACACCATCACCTAGACAGTGGAGATGGGAATCACAGAGTGACTCACAATCTGTATGTACCAGGTTACCAAATTTAAAGCAGTAGCCAACAAATCAACTCGGGGTGCTCTAATTAGCTTTAAGGGTTTTAGGTTTGATAATGATAACAATGAGTGCAATTGTTATCCTGGGACACTGTTCAAAAATCTGTTAAGATGAATTATATATTGGTCTTTCCTTGGTCTTTTTTAGCTTTACCTGAAAAACTAACTGTGTCATTGCAACTTCCATTTTTGCATGAACGTGAGTATGTGTGCGCGTGTGGCCGCGCTCGTGCGTATCAGTAAATGGGCTCTGGGAATGAGTCTTCATCAGTGCGTATGCTGTCTGTGTCTGCAGGGCAGAGGAGGAGGAGGAGGGTGTAGCGGTTATCCTGACAGACACAATGATTGCAGAGGCAGGAACAACGGCCATGACGTAAGTTCTCCGTCCCTGCAGCATTTTTAGACACACAAATTAACACTTTCTTTAGGATGAGGGTATCTATGACAACAGGATCTCTGATACCTCCAGTGATTGTGTGCTTGTGCGCTCGTGTGTTTAAGCACACACCTGTGTGTGTATTGCTAGGTGTGAGCTTGGTTGCCTGTGGGTGTTTGCTACATTAATGACGGCCTCGCTCTGTCCCCTCCCTTCTATCCCTCCACCTCCTCCGTGTGACGCACAAAGCTGCGTTTTTTCTGTTGTTTTTTTTTTTTTTTTTTTTTTTTTTATGAATGAACCGAGGGGTGAGACAGGACAAACCGAGACCCTATCGGTTGCTTCTGCCTCTGCTGTTGATGATGATGCTGAGAATGATGTCAGAGCACGGGAAAAGCAAGGACAAAATGCTCTGAACCCAGTTGTCTTCGGTGCAGCTTGTTTTTTGGCACCATCAGAATTCGATGCATATACACCTCCACACACTCACTCCTGCAGAGGCAAACGGTTTCGTGACTCCCCGCAGCTCCATCAAACACGCTCCTTCGCTCGGTCTGACAACGTTGCCGTGGAAACGCATCGTCATATACCTTCTCTCCTCCCTTGCACACACACACACCCACACCGCACGCACCGACAGGAGCGGCATTCCCGCCGCCCCCCTTCTTCCGAGCATGATGAATAATCCATGTGGGGGCAGTTCAGCAGCAGAGGTGCCGGGAATGCCAGTCAGAGGGAAAACCATGTGGATTTAGCACCCCTCAAACAGTGGATGTGGGGTTCACAGCGATAGCACTAATGGGATTACTGTGTGTTGCTCATCAGGGATCCAACGCTGGATGCTGATGCATGTTAGGAATCTGACTCACTGACTGCCTAAAGTCAGCCGGATCGTGGTCTTGCTGATTGAATCCCTTCCTTGCTGGGTAGTTTCTTATTGCACAGAGATGAGAGAGGAGCTACAGCGAAGTCTGTTTTTGCGTGCCTGGAGATGCGTACCACCTCACATGTGATGCTGTTGATGACCAATGCTTTTGCAACTGACTGGAAATCTGAAGAAAGGCTTGCTGTTTTCTTTTTTCTTTTTTTTTTTAGAAGTTCCTTTTACTTCAGCCACCTCCGAAAGAGCTGTAGTTTACCTTTTGACTCATCCCTTTCTCAGGAGCACGAGGCAACCACTCATCTCACCTCATCCTACAACTCTCTGCCCAACCACGCTTCAGTGCTGCAATATTTCTTTTTATAGGAGATACTGAAATAGTTTTAAAGGATTTCCCAAGCAGCTGAAGACTCTCCACGCGAACACCGACACATCACTTAGAGACACTGCTCCTGTACCTGCACGATTGCATCCCTGAAGCCATGTTCTGCTTCTGTTTCCAGAGCCCTTCCCTCAAGCTACAAGCCCTGGAGGCTGACTTGGGACCTCTGCCTCCACCAGGAGAACCCCAATCTCAGGAGAACCTACCTGCCCAGCAACAGCCTCTTTCTGCTGAAAAGCAGAGCCTGTTTTTGACCCACAGGCTGCCTCTCCACTCGCCACCGTCACCATCAGCTCAGGAGCAGCAGACCGTCGACTCATCACAGCTGGGTAAGAGAACGGCAATGAATTTCTGATATGCAGAAATGATAATATTCAAGTTTCTGAGCTTCTAGTGTTAAATATTTATTTGGAAGGAAGAGGAAACTTATGTAGAAGTTGTAAAAGCACACTGCCAATGACTTCTTTGAATATTCAGGGAATTCTGTTATCTAAAGCACCTCACAGTCATCCAGCACGGGGGGTCTCGTTGAGAATCAAATCCATTACCCTGTCAGCGCAAGAGCCATACTTCACGTATACAGCGTTAGTGCCTTTATTTGTGGTATCTGCTGTAATTCATCATCTGTTTTGATTCAGAGCCTCCTCCTAGCTGCTGTAATTCCTCTGATGCTTTTTTAATAACAGTCAATAAATCTTGACAGCAAGCTATGAGCTGGGTGTGTCTTTTCTAGATTAGGTACGATACTCTTACTGTTGCATCCTCGCACAACCGCCTGTGACGTGAAGAACCAGTACATATATTTTATAATATGTAGTATTTTTCTTATCTACTCAGTAATGCAGTGAATGTATACATGTTTTTCTTGCTTTCCTCCTTTGTTGTAATGTTTTGATCTGGCTCAATCTGACAAGAAGCCATTGTCTTTTAACCACAGAGATTATATCTGCTAAAGATGAAAAACCAATCAGATGTCTTGTTTACTGTATTAGTCACAGACCATTTTTTTTCTCTGGGAAGATGTTACATATGAGTATCTTGAAAAAGAAAGAGCTTCTTCCTTACTCCATATTTCTTGTTCCCTCTTTCTCCCTCCTTTTTGTTGCATCTAATCTCCTTTATTAAGTCAAATGAAAATTACATTCACAATATAAAAAATATGATAGATTTTGAATTAATTTTGTCCTCCCTCTCTCCTCCAGTACAAACCCCGTCCCCTCTTTCTTCAAAGTCCAGTCTGGCCTTCTCCACTGCCAATCTTTCCGAGGGGATTTCAGGAAACGGCAGTCTGCCGAGCCCACCGGGCCCTCACACCAGCCCACTCCTCTCCCATTTTATGACAACTGACTGCCCAGTTCCCTCACCGCGCTGCCCCAGCCTCAGTCATAGCCTGCGCTACAACCTTGACCCTGATGCGGCACCCTCTCCACCGTGCTCACAGCACATACGCATGTAAGATTACTGTTTCCTCACTAACTTTATTTAAGAATAGTGACTCACGGGTGTTTCAGATTTGATTTTTTGGCTGTCCTACTCGGCCTCAGATGAGAAGGGTTTTGAAAATATCACAAAGCTATTAATGTACAGATGCAGAGTGGAGTGTTTCTGCCATGTTAAGCAATCATTAAAAAGTTTATTTCTGTTTTCAGGGCTCGCAGCAGTGTCCATACTGAGCCAGACGAGGGCTCTGTGTCCATCTCCATGCTCAACAGACACATTCACACCCTGAGGAAGAGGATCAGGCGCTTTGAGGAGCGGTTTGAACAGGAGAAGCACTACAAGGTGAGGGAGGAAATCTTACCTGCTCATCAGCTGGATTCCCTTGACTCATGATTGGATTGGGAGTCACCACCTCAGTTTTGCCTTTTTCCAAATCTGAGAACCAGCTGTCACAGAGCCATGAGAGGGATTTTTATTTTTTATTTGATTTTTGGTCGTGTGCATGTCTGGCTGTGTGTGACTGAGTTACATTTACGTTTTATAATAATGCTGTGGATGCTAACCTTGAACATCATGCTAGAGTGAATTACTCCCTCTGCTGGTGCATTGGAAAAATGACATTTGTTACACAATTGACCCTTGGTCAGGTGGTGAATGGACAGAACTAAATAATTTCGGTAAAATTAGAACCCACTGAGACCTACAATGAGAAACAAAGTTCCAAGTAGTTCATGAAAGAGACTGACCTCTGTTCAGTCAGTGATGTGAGTTTTTTCCTTTCAGCCGGCGCACAATGACAAGACAGCACATCCAGAGGTCGCCAGACTGATGAAGGAGCTCATCAAGAGTCGCAAGCAGCTCAGAGGTCAGTTACAGAACCATAAACCATAACCATAAATGATTACAGTGGTGGAAGAAGGTAGCCTGCCCTAAATGTATTTAAAGGTTAAGGTTAGGGTTGTTAATAGTGATCCATCACTGTGCAAGTTCAGTTTATTTTTTATTTTTTATGATTGAGGTGGAGCTAATTTTATCTGTGTTCCTTTTTTGGAATATTCTCTAATCTTTTTGTGAAATATTACAGACCTCTTTAGGCCTCAAATAATTATTCAAATGAAAACATCTGAGAGGTTTAGAGGGGAAATCAATCTTCAAGAAAGGCTTGCTGTTTTTTTTTGTTTTTCTTAGAAGTTCCTTTTACTTCAGCCACCCCCAAAAAAGCTGTAGTCTACCTTTTGACTCATTCCTTTCTCAGGAGCACGAGGCAACCACTCATCTCACCTCATCCTACAACTCTCTGCCCAACCACGCTTCAGTGCTAGAATGTTTCTTTTTATAGGAGATACTGAAATGTTTTTTTCTAATAATAAATAATTTTGAGAAGAAAGTCAAAATGTCGAGAAGAAATGTCGAAATTATATTTCGACTTTCTTCTCACAGTTCAACTTTATTCACGAAATGATATTTTTTTAAACTTTATTCACAAATTATTTATTTTATATGTAGATAAATATATTTCCTTCTGGTCTTCTGTCCTCTTTTAGAGCTGAAGCTGAGACAATCAGATGAAGTGGGGCTGAGAGGGCAGGGAGGCTCCAATATAGACCAGAAGGAAGCAGCACTTACGGGGACGGAGCTGCAACAGCTTAACAACAACAGCAACACCAAACCAAATGTGGAGGAAACCGCCAACACAATAGCAAACCGTCTGAAGGAAAGACGACGAGAGCTGGGTCTGCCTGAAAGCGTTAAGGTCAGTGCTGCAGAATTGCTCACAGATATTCAAATGTGGGTTTTGTGGTCTGATTCCCTAAGAGGGAGGATATCTGTTAACAGTTTTTCATCATCTGTTTTCATGTGCAGGAGATGTCCCATTTCCAGATGACTATGGAGAAAACCAGCCTGCAGAAGTGTTTGCTCTATTATGAGAGTCTGCATGGACGACCGGTAAGAACAGTCTGGATGTGTTCATTGTTGTTGTTGTGTTTGATTACTACTTTTGTCCAACCAACAGTCCAAAACCCAAAGACTCTTCATTTATTAGCATTAATCACAGAGAAAAGATGCAAATTATGTAGCTGGAAGTGAAATGTTTGACATTGTTGCTTGAAATAATGAGTGAAATGATGAATAATAACAAAGTTGCTTCTGTGCGTCCCTTTCTCTCCGCGTGTCTTCAGAGCACCAGGCAGGAGCGGACTCAGATGAAACCTTTCTACGATCGCTACCGCCTCCTCAAGCAGCTGCTGAATTCCTCTGCTGTTGCAACAGTCATCACGACCATAGTGAGTAAACATCTGATGCTGAATGCTGAATTTTAAATGAGAGTTGGTTGTCTTGTAGAGAGAGATGGGATCTCTAAATTTACACAAATTCACTGTATATGTCACGTGGGTAAAACTATCCTTGAGTGTCATTCTACTGCCCTCTAGTGGTCAGATATAAGAGTTACACCAAAATATTGTGAAATGATAAATAAACAACGATGACACTTTTCACTAATATTCATGGCGAGTTGGTATGGTCAGATGTTTACAATGACAGATCCCTCAGTGTGTGTGTGTTTCTACATAAACAGGAGGAAGAGGAGGGCTCTGATGAAGAGCATCCAAAACAGCGAAGCCCCAGGCAGCAGCCGCTCTGGCTGACGACTCCGAGAAGTCTGTCTTCGGACGAGTCGCTGCACCTGCCCTCGCTAGAAACGTCTGAAACACCTCTGGTGTCCCCGCTGGACGAGGTGAAGGGTCTTCAGCCACAGATCATCACCATGGCAACAATTCATGAAGCTTCCAGGTACAGCCTGTGTGACGCTGCATGTCTGTAGACTCGTTTTTGCTTTAAACAACAGTGTGAGGAAATTTCTGTGATGGCATTTCCAATATTTAATGCTCGGGAGGAATTACGGGAAAATCATTTTTTCACATTTCTTTTTGTTCAATTCATTCATCAGACAAGAATTGCTAGATCACTTCAGGACGGCGCGATCAGAGAAGCACAGGCTCCACCAAGCACTCCGAGAGTTCGAGGAGCATTTCTACAGGCAGACCGGCAGGTGAAGGACACACACAAACACAAACACAAACAACACACACCGCACAACCACGACTACTTGGCTTTTGAGTTTTATTTTGTCTTTTAATAAACTTGGAACATTTGGTTTTCAACAATGCCTCGTGAAAAACAAAGAAAAGAACATCCACCAAAGAAAGTCCATCGTAATGGTACGACCGTGTAATGCACACCCACTTAACGTTAATACAGCACAGAGAGCTCAGGAAAGAGACGAAGAGATGGACGTTTTTTTTTGCTCTGAACTGTACACATCCTTTCTACTGTACATGTTAGTCCTCCAAAGTAAATACAGTAAGTTTCTGACTACAATACACACTGTACAAAGCTATCTGAGTAAGGCAACATAGGGACTATCAACCAGTTATGGAAGCTGCTGCAGGTTGCTTGTAACTACTCTTAAAAGTTTTGCCTTTTGTTTGCATCTTTTTTTTTTTTCATGTGTTGTTAACAGGGCTTGTCAGAAGGAGGACCGTGGGCCGATGGCGGAGGAGTACTGCCAGTACAAGAACCTCAAAGCGAAGCTCCGTCTACTGGAGGCCCTGCTCAGTAAACAACAGGACTCAACCAAGAGCAGTTGAGTGAACTCACAGTGGGATCAAACTTAACAGGACTCGGATCGTTTTTCTGAAAAAAAAAAATCAGGTTGTGAAGCCGGTGGTCTTGTTTCATGCCATGCTCATTATGTCGATGCACTTTACATGAAGAAAACTGATGGAAATTGGTGACCGTCTGAATTAAATGCTGGGCAACCGCAGAGTCTTTTCAGCCCCAAAAACACATCCCTTGTCGTCCGTGACGCATCTTATTACAAACCCGATGTAGCAAGTGTATTTAATGTATCACTAATTTATGTGAAGGATGAAGCGCTGTAACAACTTGATGTTAGTTACATATAAGTCTTTTTTTTTTTTTTTAAGATTACTGTACGTATATTATTATGGCACCTTTGTTACTTGCTTTTTTTTCCCGGTGCCAAAATACTATTTTTGGACAGCTTTGTCCATGGTTAATGTGGAAACTGCATTTTCTTCTTTTTTTTTTCAAAAAGTGCTATCTTGACAAAAAAAAAAAAGGTGTAAGCTTAAATGCTATCAATGAGACAATCCTGTCGTGTTTGTGCATGTCGGTTTTAAGTCCTACATTGTGCTATGATATGCATCGAGAATTTCATAGTTGATCTGAATGGTTCAATTTACATCTTCACCTTGAAAAAATGTGAACGTTGGTGAACGTCGACATTGTAGTGCAAGTTGTATCTGCTGTCCAATTTGTGTTTACCCCCCCCCCGTTTTGCCTTTATGAAGTTAATGCCCCCTAAATGCATTTGTTGACAATGATCAGAGCTTTTGACCTTGTGCACTTCTGGTTTATATAGTTTTCTATATATATAGAGATATATATATATATATGAATGTATCAATAAAAATAAATATTTTTTCACATTTATTCTGCTAAACACAGTTTATGGTTCTACTTTCTTTCTTTCCACTGACTACAACAAAAGAAGAGCGACTGTTGCAGAGAAGGTTGCTATGGTAGAGGTACCGACAGCTGTCAAACTCATGCTGCACAGAACTGCATCATGCTTTTTTTAAAACGTTAACAAGTTAACAAGTAGTTCACACTTGGTCATTAAAAGACTTAGTGAATACACATTTCAGAGGCTGTTGCATTAGTACTGTTAAGATTCCACAGCGGTTTCATGTCTGTTTTTTTTTTAATACCTTTGGTATAAAGAAAGATGACTCGATGCTGCAGCCCTAGAAACTTGTAGTACCAGTCTGTGCCACTAGTCGAAGGTAAAAAGAAGTCGAACTTGTCTACTGTGGAATGAGAAGAAAAACATTTTTAAAAACGTCAAACAGTCAAAAGTAACTGGAAACAACAGAATGCTTGTCCACTCAGACAGCGGACGCTTCATTAACAGCATATCAATAATAACAAGGCAAAGGCCATTAACAAAATATGGGACAACGTATTAAAATAAACACCAGGATATTGAATAGAAGCAGCCCATGTTAGTACAGTTAAAGGGTTTGGTCAGTATGCCAGAGTTCGCTTGCAAGGTGGATGGCTGGATGTGTGATGTTGGTGTCTCAGGATTCGATTGCTCAGTTTCACGTTTGTTTTCAACAGCCCTGTTCAGATGAGGAGACGGCGGTGCAGGTGTTTAGGAGTGTCCTCTTTTTTTTTTTTTTCTCTCCACTCTTCTTTGGGAATGATGGTCTCTAGAGAGTACAGAACGGTGTCAGAGATATGTTGGTGTGCATGTCTGGGAGCCTACTAAAAATCTGCTGCTTCATGCATGTGTTGGTCTGCTTCGTCAGTACGTGTGTACTTCCTGTGTGTGCGTAGAGGTCAGTCACCTCTAGTCCTTCCCTCCCTCTCCTACATTCGGCCTTTTTTTTAGCGTCCCACACTGATGTTGCAGGTCTTGCAGCTGGGGTCCTTCTTGGCGTTTACTGTCGACAGACTCATCAGCTGGTGCCCGCTGATCTCGGCCACGGTGCCCAACGCCAGGTCTAAAGGCTCCGTGTAGATCACCTCCAGGATGACGTCCTGGGCGTGGTGGAACACCAGACTGCCGCCAGCGTCTTCATCCTGCTTGCAAGTGAGGAATCGGTTGTTGGTGATGTCGAGCGCCGGGAGCCTCTGCTTGCAGAAGTCATCACCTCTGGAGCCCTTTGGCGCCAGGACCAGGATGACGTAGTGGTAGGCTGTGTACATGCAGTAGAAGTCTCCGAAGTAAAGGTTGGTGTCGGGGTTGAAGAGCACGTCAGCGCCAACCTCAAAGCGGTGGCGGCCGTAGGGAGAGTCCTGCGGAGGCTTGCCCGTGTTGAACTCTGTGTTGCAGCTGAAGAAAATGCCCTCCAGCTTGCCACTGATGGGTGAGCCGTGGCTGCCGCTGTTGTCTTTCACCGACGGCAGCATCCGGTTCTCCTGCGCATCCCTGCAGTTTGGAAAAGAGAGAAGAAGATTTTTCGTGAACAAACAGAAAACATGAAAACATAAAACATTCATGTCATGATAATGGAAATGTTGTGACTTGAAGTAATGATGCCATAGCAACAACAGGCATGGCTGAAGACTGAAAGGCCTGATCACAAAAGTCCCCCCAAAGGCCTTAGACTTAGCTGACATCACCTGGTAAGTGCTTGAGTGCGAGAGGCTGCACTCAACCCCCATTTATACCAAAATGATATAAATGGGAAAGCACTTTGCTTCGCATCACGCTGCCTTGTGGGTTTGGAACTTTTTCCCTGACCTTTTAAAATAAAAATAAAAAGTAACATAAAAGTAAAAGTAAAAATAGTTGTTTTGGAAGTTTCTTACTTCTCTTTAATAAACTGAGTGATTTTAGTCGAGAATCTGTTCTAGAAGAAAATGTGAGTGCAATGATTTTCAAATTTTGATTTTGATTTTCAGAATGTTGATTAAAAATGAAAAAATTGCATATAGACTAATGAAAGTAAACTGATATTTTTCATCTGGGAAGCTGGCGTTCAACACCACAATGCTATGAAATGTGTTATACTACTTAGGATTGGTCTCGTCCTGCCTTGGTCTTGGTCTAAGTCTTGATTCCGTCTCAATACCTCAAAGTCTCGGTCATGACTTGGTCTCCATTTAGGTTAGGCTAGTCAAGACTGGCTCAGGTAAATGTTGCAAAAATGCAGATTTACTTAAAGTGGGCATACAGGGCTCAAAATGTCTGTGGAGAGCCCTCATGCACCTCGCCATAATACGCTTAAGGGCCTCAAAGTCTGTGAGTCCATAGGTTTGGACTCTTGTATTGGGCCTAGCATCGCTACTGCCTCAGAGGTGGAGGACTTAGTTCCAACATAGGGAATCACTTCAAATGGTTTGGTTACAAAGATCAGATGTAAAACAATAAGAAGGATATAAGAAGTGCAAGAAGACTACGACAATGAAAGGAAGGGAATCAACTAACTTATCTCCCCGCTTCGAGCAGATGTACGGGAGGGGAGCCAAAAATCCTGCGACGAGAGCTCAATAGCTATTGTGAGTTAGTAAAGTGAAAATATTTCTCATCATAATCAAGAATGTCATTATCCAACAAACAGATTTGCCTGAATGCCTGAAAGCAGTGGCATCTCTTTCTCAAGTTTGATTAAAACATCCTCAGCTGTGTTCGAGACAGTGTCGACACACGTGGGAGAAAGCTGATTAAATGAGAGACTGAATACATATCTCATTTCTGTAACGCCGTTAGCCTCATCCAGTGTCTCGCGCACAAACCCAGTAAGACGAAAAACAAAAATATTTATCGCCGAGGCAAACTGCTAGAAAAACAAAAGCCGCTCTCAGAAAGTTAATTAACAGATGAACATTAAGGACGATGGATGCTTCCATGACAGCTGAATATCTTCCCCACAGAGTAAATCTGAGCTCCCAAAGCTCCAGTTATGAGTTGTAATTATACCGCTTTCACTTCAGAGGTTGTCATTATAACCGCGACTGATGCTTTGTTGCAGGCATTATGGAATTACTCGCCACACCCCAGGTCACGGGGAGCAGAGGCCTTATGGAGCGCTAACGTCAGTACTGTTACTCCCCACATGATGGTGCAGTTTAACACACAAGCACTTTTGGTCCACTGGAGCAGATGCAACTCAGCAAAAGGGAGAAGTCTGTCTGGGTGACGTCATGCTGCACAGCTCCAACAAAAGCTGTGGCTTTAGGACAGCAACCGGGCGCTTTGTTAGGCGGAGAGGAGATGTGAGGAGAAAAGGACGACACCGTAACGCGAGGAGGACGGAAAAAAAAGCACATCAAAACCAGAGAAATTCCAGCGTACACAGCAACCGCACAATGCTTCAGTAAACATCTAAAACAAGCCACTCCGGAGATATTCCTTCTCTCCGCCGCCTGTCACACTCTCCTCCTCTGACTACACAATCCCCCAACAACTGTCTGCTGCTGGCGCTGGTGCTTTACATAGAAAAATCACCAAGTATAAGAAGATATTGTGTTTTTTTGTTGTTGCAATCAGATGTGCAGAGAACGTTGTTCTTGTGCAAAACCAATCTATGATCCTGGTTTGGTGTACTGGATTTACGGCAGTAATCAACATGCTTTGTGCAGCTGCACCCTTCAGCTGAATCTCCATTTTTTTTTGCCAGGCAGGTTTCTTTAGAGGGGAATACATTAGCCTGAAAATTACATGCTTCATCATCCTGTGTGCAGACGGGAAAGGTGCTGCACACAGAAATGTAGCACTGAGTCCTAGGAAAGGTGCATTTATGACAATCTCATGATAAATAATATACTATCAGCATGACGCCATTGTTATCGCAGCACTATAAGCAGAGTGTCCCTTAGCTTAAAGGTCATATTAGCATCAGTGACGTCACAAGGCTTAGAGGTCAGAAAGGGCACCACATGCTGAAGTTGATTTGAATTTAATGTGACAGAGGCTCAAGAAATGTATCTTTTAGTAAAATATAAAAATAGATCAAAGGTGTAATCTGTAGATTTAAGTAAGGTAAGAATCTGAAAGTAGCTCCAAGAACACAGTGGGCAGCGTATCACCACAGTAGACTAATTGACAATGGCTGCTAGCTAAGGCTAGGAATACTTTTACATCTTGCTCAGTGAATTAATGATTTATTTTGACCGAACCAGCAACCAGGTGATGTGGAAAGATAAGGCTGTGTTGGTGTGTTTCATTTAGTTCCTGTCGAGTTTAAATGAAGCATATGCTACAATGAGTAAGCGAGGCAATTAAGCTCGTCTAGTCAGCTCGTGAAAGAGAAAAACTCGAATTTAGAAGGTGTGCGGTTGTATTATTCTGTAAAGTAAAAAGAGTTTTTAATGTCTGCACAAGTTGTGAGTTATTTTGTGAGCTTATTACGCTAACAGCTGGCACAAGTTGCCTCTTGTCGGTGGGCTACAAAGTGGCATTACGAGACTGGACAGGCTAGGGCTAACTGGTTAGCATGCTAACTTAAACACATATCTCTGTAACACAGTACATCTTTGACATAATGTCACCACTGTTGTGAAAATGTCAGTTAATATTTTGAATGTTTTAAATCTCATTTTCGTTTTTTTGCTTAATGAGCAGAGAAAGAAAAATTTAATCCAATAATCAGAAAAATGTTGAATATCGGTAGGATAATCAGCTGTAATAGGTCGATTCTTACTATATACAGTATTTATTTATTTATGTATTTTAGAATAACAAAGGTAATAGCTTTCACAATAAAGTCTAAATGCTAAGCTGTGTATAAAGACTATATTACCTGTAGTGCAACAGGTCAGAAAAAGGGTCACAGAGAGTTTGTTGTTGCTGTAAAATGTGTATTTAGGCGAGTGAGCCGCTGTGGCAGACGTGTTAAATCAGCTCAGTCGTTCCAGAAAAGGTTCAGACGTTAAACAGTCCAGACTCTCACTTCATCGAGCATTTTTGAACCACAGATGTTGAAAGAGCGGCCGCAGCCAACGACAATAAGCAAAGCCGTCAGCCGCAAAACAAGACTTGGGTCTATTTTTCTTTAAGTGACAAATCGAAGAAAGTTAACCTCAGAAACTACAAAGTCAGTGATATTTTATTGCCTCCGGTTATTTCACTGCCAAATGCAACATTATTCCTGTCATACCGTGAAAAGAAAATTACAGTTCTGAAAACACAGAGTTTGAATTAGATTGGATTAATAACAGATCCTAAGAACTGGATGAAAATGGTGCGGTGAGAGCGGCGAAGCTTCCAGTGTGATCAGAATTCTGCATGAGCTAAAAACAAAGTACGCCCGGAGACCATTTACAAAGCGGTAGAAATTGGATAGAAAACACTGAAATGAAGCAACACAGACAGCAAAATAGATGAATACACAGAGGAGCCATTTTCTAGACTGTGATGATATGAAAGTGGCTGCAATAAATCAAGATCCAAGAACTATAAATGATCTCAGTGATAAGAACGAGGGCGGGCGGGGGGCCTACCTGGCGTGGTCGAAGTACTCTTTGTTCTGGTTCCTGTAGAAGACGGAGAAACGCAGCATCCGGCCGGCGATGACCTCCGCCTTCTCCAGCAGCTGGTTTAGATGCACTGTGGAATAATCTAGGAAACAGACCCCCGCACACACGTCGCGGAAGTTAATGGACAAATGTCATCAGCCAAAACTCAATTATTTGATTATAAAGAACATGAGCGACTGCGTGTGTGCTCCGGCTAGGACGGAACAGGAACTGCCCGTGTGTGCTCATCTTCGTATTCATAGCCTGCAGTGACTCAGGATTTAAACCAAACTCATTTTCTGCTCTTTTATGCAAAGATAAAAAGTAGAACAAAATTGAAAAGAGGGTGAGGTGAGGTGAGGTGTGTTTTGACAGGTTGTTAAGAGTCAAGAGGTAAGAAAAATGCATTCGGCGAGCAGCTGTCTGAACAATACTATCTGTTTCTTTTCTCAGAACTTTAGCCTTTTGGTTTTAAGGCAGCGTCGGACCTGCTGACAGCGAGACATAATGGATTAAATGGCAGGTAAACAATTCAGCTGAGAGACTGAGAGCTTTTTACAGGAGTGGAAGGTCTTGGCAGAGCATCTTTTGCCCACTTGGGATATGAAAGGATCAATGATATCATTAGTCCGTCAGCCATTTCTCTTGCCACACCTTCATCTCACACACACACGCACACTCTGCCTGCTTCCCTTCGTCCCATCTCAACTGCTTCTCTTAATTCATTTCACAGCCGTCCCGCCCTTCTGATGATCTGAGGATGGCAGGATACCATGAGGAGGTTGGCATGGCAATAGACGAGGATTTTAAAAGCAACAATTCGCCCCAAAATCAAATTAATATAATATCTAACAAAGACAACATTTGATAAAACTCAGATGAAATGTCCCTTTCCTTAAATTATGACCCAGCTACAAGATAATCCACAGACTTTGTTGTGAGCAGTTTTCATGTAGGAACTATTTTCCTTCTACCAAACTACTCCGGCTAACTGTGTCACCTCGCAGAAGGTCATCTACACATGGACAAGAGGCTAGCCAGCTAAGCTAACTAAACTAGCTAACAGTACAACGCCAGAGCCTCTCGTTCATGAGTAGATGCACACTTCCTTTGGCGTGGTGATACCGTTGGCAGGAGTAGTTGGGCAGAAAGAAAGTAGCTCTAACAAGAATGTCTGTGGATGATCTCCAGCAGCCAGGTCATGATTTCTGGAAGGAGACGTTGTCGATGAGCTTTCAAATAAATTGCTTGAGGCGTTGTGAGCACCACAAGTGTACCGTCGAGTTCCATTATTTTGAGAGAAGAAATTCACACCAAAACAAAAAAATAATATGCATTTTTGAATGTGGGGTTAAATATTCCCCACCGATTTCTCTTACTACACCTTCTTCACTACATCCCTCTCACACCTACCTCCCCTCCTGTCTCCATGCCGTCATCTCCTCCTCCTCCTGCTCCTCCTCGCCCCTCCCCCACTCTAAGCCTCTAGCCAGCAACGTTGAACCCGTTGACCTCTGCATCTGAAGATATACAGCACAGCTCCCCTCTTTCCTTTAATCCCTCTTTTTTTCCCCCGGCACCCCCCTCCTCCTTCGCCACCATCCATCTTTCCCTCCACTCAGTGTAAATTAGTCTGCCTCTAATATTCTCCCTCATACTGAGCTCCATTCCCTTCCCCTCTCTGAACGCCCTTAACGCTGTCGGTCCAGCGGTTCAGCTGGTCAAGTGCAGGAGGTGAAAATGTATGCAGTCATCACGGCGCTGTAAGCTGCACGTTACTCACCGGCGGTGCAGAACTCGATGATCTCGCTCCACTCGGAGATGGCGTAGTCGCCGTCCGTCTGTTTCGACGCGGTCTGGACAGCGACGGTGTACTCCGTGCGTGGGCTCAGGAACCAGTGGCCCCGAACCGTCATGGGCAGGGGCACCGCTTTGGCCACCAGCTTGGTAGGAACATCCTGGACGGAGGGATGGAAAAAAGGAGGCGAATGATGACAGGAAGGAATGAGTCACATCCAGTTAAGGGAATCACAAACACGTGTTTGTATTCTCACTCGTTTCATATAAGTTGTGGACTTCAGTTTAAACCTTTTGCTGGCCTTTTTGTTTATGTATGTACAGTACAATATTCTGTACACTGTTCACCCAACCCTCAAGCCTCGGCGGGGCCCGAGCAGCTCATTGATTGGACCAGGAGCCCCTGCCTAGCAACAGTCAGCCCATTAATCCACCAACACTGTTGCTGCACACCGAAATCAAAATACTGGCGTGAGGTCGCCCGTTACAACAGAGTCGAAGGAGGAGAAACACTCGGCTGCAGAGCGCCCAGGAAGTGAGCGCAGGAGGAGAGGAAGGAGGCTGATGAAACATGTCTGTAAGATCACCAAACCAGATCACCGACTGCCCACTGGAGGAGCTCCAACACTCCTGTTGCTGCTGCTGCCGGTGCAATTACTCCCCGGCAGAGAGGAAACCACTCTGAAGTTAGTGCTTTTTTTTTGCCTGCAGGCACTAAAAGAGAAAGGTTATCTCGAGGTTAAAACATGGTGGTTCAGCTTGGAATCAACTGTTTTAGCTTTCAGATATCAAGGATCAGCATAAGCCCAGACATTTCAGCGCAATTTACATTTATATGCACTCTAAATGTGTATGTAAGTAAAATAACTTATAATTCAACGGTATTTCTGGTGGCGACTTGCGAGGGAAGCAACCTTTAATCTACAAGTTGCCTTATCATAAACATCCCTACTTGGAACAACGTAGGCAGTGATGGGCTAAAGGTTAGAGGAACAAGCTTGTAACCTGAAGTCAGAAGTGAAAGGCGGCTCTTGTTCGTTCCTCATTACAACCACTCAGGTGCCCTTGATCAAGGCCCTTAACCCCGGCTGCTCCTGTGGAGCCTGTGAGTGGCAGACAGACCAGACTGTGGTGGTACTGAGCTGCTTCCAGATGTGAATGTGTAGCTGTGTGGATATTATAAGGGGTGAAAGAGATCCCACTGAACCCTGCTTGAATAAATAAAGGTTAGACAAAAAATGGCTTTAAAATTGTCACCAAGGTCACATCAGTTTTTGTGTCTTGTTGTTTTCACAGTTTTTGTACGAATATTGAGTGAAAGCTGGATTATGTTGTTATTGTTGTTGTTGTTATTATTTATTGGTGTAACACATTTCGGTGCTGGAAAGAGATTCTTAATCTCAAGGGGACTTTAAGACGGTTGAACAAAGAAATGAATGGACTTATCTATGTGTGTGCTGGCACGGTGCCTTGTTGGTGTTATCAAGGCAAATTGTGATTTTTTTTTCATTTTCTCACACAATGAATCACATAAACACAAACCCTCTTATTCCTGACACATTTCCCTACTTATTCATGAAACAAAGCGAATCTCGTTGAGCGAGAGCAAAACGAGAGACCTCTGGGTGACTCATCTCTCCGCGGTGTCTCCCTTTAAAACGTGTTTGTCTGCGCCGATTCGAGCCTTTTTACCTTGTGTTTGAACTTGTTTGAGTTCTTGTTCTCCTTCTTGTTCAGGTCAATGAAGTAGTGCGTGATGCGCTCCTTGCTACGCGGCTCCATGTCCCAGCAGATCTTGAAGGAGTCGCAGGTGATGTTGCTGATCTTGATGTTCTGAGGAACGGGGAGCTCCTCCATCTCGGAGATGCTGCCCTCCTGGGATTTACTTCCTGTGTGGTTGAGAAACAAAATGAGCGAATTTCAGTCAAATCAGTATCAAACAGAAAATTACCTGGTTCTTATTTACTGTGGGGATCCTTTGGGATCACACATCGTGCTCTGGGCTGTGAAGCTTGTTTTTAAATTTGATGCAGCATCATTTTTAAAATCTTTTCTCTTTTATTATCTGAGAAAAATGAGACAATATCATGTAAATGTGTTGGTGCACCTTTAAATCCTGCATCTATGCCCAGCTTTTATTCAACCCTCACACTGTATCTACCTTTCTTTCTCACTGACTATAAAACCTCCACAATACTGCAATATTTCTGTAATTATTCTACTGACAGCCGCCTGAACAGCAGTATACTCCCCACATCACACACACACACACACACACACACACACACACACACACACACATACACACACAAAGAACTGCCGGTGTCGCCGGCTACCATATATGTTGCCATGGAAACACATCAGCCCCTCAATACACACACACACACACACACATACACCTATCTGCTTTCCAGAACATACGCACCGTTAAATATTTCAAACACTGCTGATTGAATCTCCGCTATTCCCGGCAGAGATGGATCCATTTATGATCAGCAGAAAGGGAAAAAAGGAAACACTCGGCTCGGCTACACTGCAGGAAATACACATGGTCCTGCAACGGTAACGTTCCAAATGCACCAGTTTGAGTTCAGCTAAACTTGGATGATTACTGCTGTCATACCAATCGTATTTAGGCTGAACAAATACAACACTGCAACGTGAGTTTCCATCCAATAAGCTGATAAATCTAACATTCCCCTGACTGCGTTGGCCAGCTCCCTGTAACACAACATGTAGTAGAGGCGAGGTGAACACTGAGGCCAGTGCAAAATGTCAAAACATGCTTGAATGAGACCTTTGTAGAATCAGGATGAATATAGACTTCGCGTCACACGCGGGTAGACGCCCACTTGGCGTGGCAACAATGAGTTTTCTGTGCACGCTCTGGCGGTCCAAACACGAGAGTGAGTAAAATGCAAGAATGCCGAATTTGGGAGTAACGCACACAACACGGCCGGACTCTATAGAGAGGGGGGAACAAAGGCAGGAGCAGCGGAGCGTGGAACAAGCATCTCCGCTCATCAGCTGAGAGAGGGCGACATAAAAAGGGCAATCTCATAATTGGGCTGTGTGCACTCTCCTGTCTCGCCTCCACACAACTCTCCAACAGTGGAGTGCTTGTAGATGGAATCGTTTTAGGAAGCAGATGATAATTGCTGCATCCACTGTTTATCTTGCCCTTGAGAGATGAAAACACCTGGAAGCAGGCTCGCAGATTGTGCCTCGTTTTTCCAAACTCGACTCATCATCCGAACGAGACAAATGTTCGTTCTCTGCCCACCAGATCGGACCAGACCTGACCAGACCCCCCACTTACTTCTGTCCTAATCACCACTTCCTAATCACAACCAGCTGATTACCACAACTAATCATCTTTAACCTAAAAACAAAGACCCCCTGCTGTTACAGGCTCGGACCACGCTGCTGCTCATGAATGAAACTAGGGCTCTAATGGTGAAACATGTCGACAGTGTTTCAGAAAGCCCAACATGATGTCCTCAAATGTCTTTGTTTTGTTCATAACCCTAAGTTATTCAGTTTACTGTCGTAGACGAGCGCAGAAACCACAAGATAATCACACTGAAGAAGCTGGAGTCAAATGATTTTAACTTCTATTTTATTAGACAGATACTCAGATCTAATAATCAGTTATCAAAATAGTTGATGACTAATCTAATATTTTAATAGTTGTGATTAGAGTGTGGAAAGATGACTTTCCAGTGATGAGCAGACAGATCTTCTTTTATAAATCATCACACTGCAGGAAGTCAGTTTATTACCTCCGCCAAAGAGGTCACGTCCTCATCCGCCCGCCTGTTGGTTTGTTTGTTTGTTTGTTTCCTGGTTGCAGGATTACACAAAAATTACTCAACACACTTCCACAGCGGATCCAAATGACACAGAATTATCTACGACTTGCTGGCTCTAGAAAATGGATCCGTGAAACTTGAAACTTGGAATTAACTTTTTATTGTGGATCAAGGACTTTTTTGTTCACACTTTCTTTAACACCGCTGGGCCTTGGCGGAGGTATGCACTCTCCTGAGTTTCATTCTAGTTTAAACATAGGAATAACCTGGACTTCCTGTCCTGTCTTTAGAGGCACTGGGGGTCGATTCAACAGGCCGTTACACCCGCACCCACCGTCCACATTTAAAGCCCATCCCATTATACTTAAACCCCCCTGAGCTGATAAGTTTGGCTCAGACTGAGAGAGTCAACACTGGACATGACGGAGCGCACCCCTGTCAGAACACCCTCCCCCGGGTCAGCGCGGGCCAGACAGTGATGTCAGCACTGCAACGATCCACCTGAGACTTTATGCTGCTGACCTTTTACCAACAGCAAGGCAAAGACAAGGCCTTTTGTCATTCCCTGACATCTGCGTCACGGAAAGATTAAATAAATCCTGAAACAAGTGAAAGATTGCCAAGTAGTTCCTCTCCAAGTTTTCGAAAAAGGCCTGAGTAAAATCTTCATATAAAAAAACTCTGAGTGATCCCGACATTGTTTTATAGTTTATAGGAACTATTACAACGACAAGGTGTCTTATGAAGCTTTCTATGAGGGAGAATCACAGCCTAGTGGCCAGAAAGTTCCTATTTGTATATGTCATAGACTATGTACCATACTGACATTTCTACAAGCCGTCCTATCACGTTCACATTACATGTGTTACATGCATATTCTTTTGACGAGAAGTTGGGATATATCCAGCAGCGTGCTGATGAGAGTTCAGGATATCTCCAAACATGTTTGTGTCGACAAAAACAGACACAAAACACAACCTTTTCCGCAGAAGTCTTGCCAACATTTACTCCTCTGATTGGTTTGGGAATCCGGCAGCTAGTTTGTGTTGATTCAAGATCTTAAGCAATTCAGGTTGGTCATTCGACGCCAGATTCTCGCTACCTCAGGTTACCATCGGAGTATGACTGTAAACATTGACTGAAACCAAACACAGAAGATGAAAAACCTGCAATCTCAGTTGCTGCTCGCTGCCTGAAGCGGAGTAAGCTCCTTGTTCTCGGCTCTATAAATATTAATGTCAACACTGATGTTTCGCTAAAGCTCCAGGAGCCGACCCCCGTGCGGGTCTTTGCCCTCCCAGCTCTTTGCGACTCCGCAATGCTGATTTAGCTCCTGTTTACTCTCCTAATTAACCTGCAAATGGTGGCATTACACTGACAAAGAGAAGCTCTTCAAATGAAGTCAGATATCGCCTACACAGTTAAACTCTGGAGACTGTGCAGTCGAACCAAAAGAGATGTTATCGGGGAAAGCAAGCACCGACGGCTGCTGCAGTTTACCGGGCAGAAATCAAAGGAAATGCTCATGAGAGGGACAGAAATGTACAGAACAGTCGTTAACAAACCTCAAAGAATTAAAGCAGGCTGTGACGCAAATTAAATAGAATTAACCACAACCTGCAGGAATCTGAATACACCGTGGATCTAACGTTTAGCAGGGAGCGCTGCCTGCAGGTAAACACTCCTGTGTTTGTGCGAGCCGGTCTTAAGCTGTGCTCCGAATCCTTGGGGACTCTGAGAGCACAGGATGAGAGATGGAAGAGCCGGAGCCAGGCAGGATGAAGGTCAGGCGGTGAGGGAGAGACTAAAACACTTCTGCAATCTCACACGGGAGGCCTGAGCCCTCAGTTCTGACTTAAATTTATGCTCGGGTTGTGCCGTGGCTCTCTCTGTCCCGCTTCCTTGTACTTGCACAGAGGTTGCTGCTGTAGCTAATATTCATTCTGTCGAGTCATAATTTCTCATCTCACTATTTATTGCCTTGTGTGCGCTCCGCAGGGGGAGGAGGAGGAGGAGGAGGGTGGGGGGATTCCTGCCTCATCATTCCATAATTCATATATAACTGCATTTTTATCTGTGTAATACAACGGTAATCTAACTGTGCAATATTTCATAACATTACCATCTCTGTGCAATATTTCAACTCACCTATTCACATCACAATATTACAATAACCCATTTTCTTCTTCAAAGAATATTGTGCAATGTCATACTTTGGAATGAGACCAAGGCGACCAGAGACAAGGCTCTTATGGTTTAGTGCCGCACAGTGATTTATCGTAATATTAGGTTAGCCTGCTCCTAAGATCGCACCAAGCCCCAAGGATGGGCGTCAGGCTATGTAGCCAATTTTCTTAGTGGCGAAACCGTGTAATTACATCGTCACGTGATGCAACGCAGCCCCAAAACACTTTTTGTTCAGTTTATACGTCTTACATCAGAGTTTACAAAAGTCAAAACAAAAGCACACACAATCATATTAAGCATGACGTTCTAATAACCACACATCCTCTTGTAATCTCTCTGTAGTTTGATGTTTCTATTCTAAAAGGGGAAGCTGTGATGTACCTAACATTCCCCTCAGGGATCAATAAAGTCTTTCTGATTCTGATTCTGATTCTGATCAGGATAAGACAAAATAAGCCGGTCTTTTGAACGCTGGCTTGGAGCAAAGATTTCTCATGCTGTGAACACGTGTACAGGAGGTTCAAAATGACACAGGAGCATTTACAGTTCTATGTTTTAACAGAGCACAAAAACACTGGACAGAACAGAATCATCTGCATTATAGCAAAGGATGGAAAGCTGATCTACTAAACCTCGAGTGAATGGACCTTACTGGGTATTGCCCTTTTACTCAGCATGCAGTCAAATGCCACAGAGTGGAATAGCAATGGATGCAGAAGGATCAATAAAAATCTTGTTAACATGCATACGTAGGGCCAGCCTAATGGCTCTCTGTGGTAGGATTTGTTCCAGTCACACCTGGCTTGTTGCTGGGAATGACTTGTTAGCACGCTTTACCATTGAGAGGAAAGTTATTTGATTTCAATTCAGGCCATCTACATAATGCTAACACACTCCCTCAGCGGTGGCTGGTGATAAATGTGTCTCCATCTCAAGGTCCACGCTTCACGTCAACTTTCAGTCAAGGTTGCTGTCTAAAAAAAATCAATTTTCCAAGTGCTGTTGGCAGGTGTAGAAAAAAAAGATTTGGCAGATGATAGTAGCAACGATTGTCTGCGACTGCACAAGTGGGCACTCGGTTCAGACAGACGAGCCTCCTACTGTTTAAGTCTCAGCGTTCGGTCTAAAATTGAACTGCAGACGCGAGCTGTGCAGCAGACACTCGCTATGGCATCGATGTTTGCGGGCCTTTGGTTCCTCTCAATCCACAGGCTGGACCGAGATAAAAAGCACAAACAATGTTCGCCCGTCAGTGTCCCACCTTTTGCTTGTCAATACTCCCCGGAGCAGCAAACAAAGACCCGGTAAAGAATGTTTTAATAACACGAGCTTCAGCGGTGACGAGGACTCTCCAGGGTTCAGAATCGACCCGTTCCTATTCTTACAAATTAATTGAATGCAGAAATCCTTTAGGGAGGGCACAGCTGTTGTATTCTTAACTTGTCCAAAACCAGAATGAGTCATCGGTTCTCATTTGCATCGCATTTGAATTCCCAAACAACAGGCGGCTGTGAACTCCTTCAACTTTGTTTTCTTTAGCAACTCTTCTGTTTCTGTATAAAAGGGTTGCTGAAAAGCACACACCAGGAAAGTTAGCATGAGTCAGACTTTCAGAGGTCAGATGCAATCAATTCCAAAGAATGTTCATCAACTCCACGTAACATCAGCAGAGTCGATTGCATGTGAATATTTAATGAAGCTGATGAGTGGCTGCATAACATTATGTACCTGGAACTCTTGCCAGCACAGTCATGGCACACAACTGCTCACGCTGAACATTGGCCAAACTAAAATGCCAGCTTACTCAGACGACGCTGTGAGCCATAAGGCCGGCTCACTAATGCACCATGTTGGAACATATTGGATGAGCTCTTATTTGTTGTCCGCTCGTTATCAATACCTTTCTATACAAGACTAGAGCCTACGGACGTGATCACAGAGTTGCGACTGTACTTCAACCACTGCTCTGACAGCCCATTAGTCTATAAACCCAATAATCTGAAAAACAGACCTGCGCAATGTCCCTCTGATTAACAATTGTTTGGGTTAAGATCAGATGGTTGGTTAGCTAACTGAGATGAGTAAGGGTTAGAGGAAAAAGTCAGGGTCAGAGCCAATCAATGGAGTATGCAGGTAATCAGAATAATAGGCCGTCAGAACTAGGGATGCACCGATCCGATATTAAGATCGGATATCGGCTCCGATATTGACAAAACGGCTGGATCGGGGATCGGTAAAATGAAACAGATCCACCGGTCGATCCAATTTTTTTTTTTTTTTGCCGTCGCAGCACATCCTACGTCATTCGTCAGCGTCAGTGTGTCGCATGCTGGAAGACCGCATGTTGTTGTTTGACCAACTCTTTATTAGTTTATTCTCAGGTTCAGCTGCTATGTTTTATTTTGTATTCCTGTTTGCAGGACGTTACACGTACTCACGTCACATTTCTCCGCTGATTAGCTGTTAGCCCCGCCATCAGCTGTTAGCCTCACCGGTCAGCTGTTAGCCTAGCAACGCTAACTTTCAAACCGACGTACTCAATACTCTGTGGGCTGTCCATCGTTGCTCCGCTAGTTTGTTTACAGACGGTGCTACTGACTTCGGTGCTAGTGTTCCCTCCGTGCTGACTGACAGGCGCTACATGTACATTCATTCTTTGATTTGTTTGTTCCACTTTGTTACGTGTGTCCTTGGATACCCTGACAGGCGCTATATAAATTAAATGTATTATTATTATTATTTTTATTATTATTATTATTATTATTATTATTATTATTATTATTATTATTAATGTTACACATGTTTACAATGTTGGTAACTGTTTGATTATTTTGTCTTTGTTAGGAAAGTCTGGTGCCTTTAGTCCCTTTCACATGGTGGAAGGTATACAGTTCATTATTAATTCAACAACGGTATCGGATCGGTATCGGGTATCGGCCGATACGCTCAGTCCAGGTATCGTATCGGATTGGATCGGAAAAAACTGGATCGGTGCATCTCTAGTCAGAACAATACCATGGCACCGAAGACACAGCGGTAGTTTGAGCTGAATGCTAACCTGAGCAAGCTAACATGCTCACAATCTCAATTTTATGCTGATGTTTAGCAGGTAGTGATACCATGTTCACCGTCTAGCTTTAGCATTTTAGCATACTAACATTCGCTCAAAAGACAGCCAACGCTGATGGTAATGACGTAAACCAAAGGATTTCCCCCATGATAGGCCGAGATTAAAAGTTAAAGCATCTCCTGAGATGTTACAAATCATCCTCAGGTGAACATGGTTGTACCAAAATTCAATTGTAATGTGGACATTTCACAAAACCTCCACAAATGTCAGGCAGGTGGTTGTGAAAGTCAGGTCATCATCAAAACCTGTAGACTTTATCCTCTGGGGGCCATCGATATTTATAACAAAGGTCATGGAAATCCATCCAATCCGCTATTGAAGCCACTTCAAATCGAGAATATGTCGGATAAAAAGTCGCAAATGGCAGGTGAAAAGGCTGACGTGAAGAAATGAGGAGAAACTACACTAAACATGTGAAATCATGGGCACTACAGTGACTGGCTCAGGGGGCTTTCCAGTTCATTTTCTCCTTCTCTTCTCGTGCACTCATTGGCTTCGCAGCACAGCCAATCGGAGCAATTTCATCCTCACATCCAACAAACCCAACTGACCGTAAAAGCCGCCGAAATGGGCTGACCAGTGCCAACGATGAGGGCCACACCCTAACAACTACAACTTAGAGCGACAATGCTGGCGAGGACGTGCAGAACATTTGTGACAGCCGGATCAAAAAAACAAAACAAAAACAGCCCCTGCACAATCGTTTCTCCCACGGCTTATTTCAACACGCAGAACTTCTTCTCCTCGTGGTGTTTCTCCGGCTCCACTGTGGTTTTGAAGAGATTGAGAACTAAGCCTTTTGTTCAAGTGTTGCATTTGCAGTTGAGGAAACAATGCCATTGTGGACTAGTAATTGGCAGGCACGACACCGAGGGAGCTTTTCCTTCAAGTTGACACAGTTGCTGGTGACATTACAGTTGATTTCCTCCCCGTCAGCCTGTCTGTCTTTCTGTCCGTCCACGGTGGACACACACACACACACACACACACACACACGTACATGCACTGCCAGGCCGAGTGTGTCACAGGCCGAGCTGCAGCATTTCAGGCCAGGAGATTTCAGACGGTGCGTACGCGGCACTCAGTTGCATAAATGGCAGCCATCCATCATGTCAACTTAATTATGTCAGCGGCCGCGGCACAAAGGCCTCGCAGGACATGAAGTGTGTATTTCATTACCCCCCATAAATACACATTTACACTGGATATAAAATCAAAATGGTGGTTCGCGTCAGCCCGGCAGAGGTTACCCGCGTCCACAGGCGACAGAGACGTCTTGTTCACACGAGCCGGTGAACTTGTCACTCTTAGCATGTTTTCAGCCATGTTACAAACCCGTCACTAAACTGGACCATTTAGGCTGAAACCCCCCACTCTGACACAGAAACAACTTGTATCCCACTCTTCTCTTTGTGCATTGAGATGCTCAAACAGTCCTCAGTGTGTGTGTGTGTGTATGTGTGTTTCTGTGTGTGTGTGTGTGTGTGAGGGAGAGGGAGTGCTTTCCCACAGACAGAAGGCCCACTGAGGCCGCATGCATTCCCATTTGCTGGGTCAGCATAGGCACATAAGCCTCTCATGCTGGCAATTAAATATTAATGGACTTGGGAGATAAATTTAGACAGCGACGTGGTACAGAAATGAATACGGTCTCCGCGGGAAAAAACAACAACTTACGTATTGACCAGAAAATGAAACAGCCAATTTCCAAGAAAAGCTATGCAGCCTTGTACAGAGGGGAGTGGCAGGGGGAGTGTAAACTACATGATATTACTGGAGGTCATTTTAAGCGCTGTAACAAAAGTTAATGCAATGCGCTGCGCAGGGATGATACTTAAAGTTGTGCTTTGAGTAAAACATCTGAATTATCTAAATCAACAGTTCTACGAACTACTCCGCTGTTTGACAACCACCAATTTTTGCCTCTGCCTCAAAGCTCCACAGAAGAAGACGTTTCTGAGGGTATTGCTCCATAAACACAGAGTATGTGGGTGTCTCAAGGACACACAGACACTGTTTACGCTGGGTAATCTTCTTGTTAAACAGAGAAGTAGCTCTCATCCTGCAACAACCAGGCTTATCAACGAAAAAAGAAAAAGAGAAGCTGCCCAATAAACCTGCAGCACAGGAAACTGGCACAGGATCCATTCGAGACGTCCAGGGCCAAGCATATATATACACCATTATTAAAATTACAGCTTCAGAGTCAGGCCAGCAAAGCACTAAGAGGATATAAACTGTGTCCTGCTGTATTACATTATGAGGAGGAGTTCTGGCTGGCAGAGGAGAAAATGAGGCGGCACAATGACTGCACTGTGATCAGATGCAGGAGGGCTCAATAAGACACACCAATGACCCCGGGAGGGCAATCCGAACATAGAAGGAGAAAATCTGCTGCAGCAGAGGAGGAAAAAAAATGAATTGAGGTGAGCTCTCGTTTCATTTCCACAACTGTGAATTAATCTGCAGCCTTGATTAAAACGAGATCTGGCCTCAGATGTGGAATCAATTTGGTGTAATTGCACTGATGGGTGTGTGTGTGTGTGTGTGTGGGGCTGCGCCGCCTGTGTGCACACACGTGGGTGCAGCCATGTTTGAGCCTCTCATTCTCTCTTCTGATGATGACTTGCTTTTTTCTCTCCCCCCCCCTCTCCCCACCATTAAATTCGCATCGGAGTGAAGTCTGAAAAAAAAGAAAACTGCTTATCCATTGTGATATCATAAAACAAACATCTGATCTGTGATTGAATGTGTGTGAACTCTTTGTTTGATGAACAAAAATAGGCAGGAAACTTTTCTTTTTCAATGTGGATGACTTGATGAATTAAAAATTAAAACGCACGGGGAGAGTTTGGCACGAGTTGAGATTGGAATATAATATTCAAAAAAACGGAGCTATTACTGTAATAAATCATGTACAAGATGTCATGCACGGTGCACAAATACACTGACTGAGGCAGCTCCGCGCAGAATGAGACAGGAGGCAGCGGTTGTAGGTGGGGTGGCCGCCGGTCTCTGTCCATGTCTGTGGTGCTGAAATAAAGCCTCACATCACTTCACATGATTTCCTCTCATGTGCATGAATATATACATTGATTTAAAGCGGAGAGCCGTCTCTTATGAATGGACACAACCTCGGGACACTCAGCTATTCCACACACGCACAAGCGCACCATCCAATCATCCAGCCATCCAACCCTGCATCCATCCGGGCAAGCAGGGAACCGGCAGAGCGAGCGGCCCCTACTCCCTTTCAAACGCACAATAAGGGTACAGCAGCATGCAGCTCGAACCAAAGACAAAACAGGAGTGCTTGGCGCGGCGTTGCAGCGGCCCGATGCGCCGAACATTTTTTTTTTTTTGCGCAAACGTGCCAGAAGGAAAAATCTCTCCTTACCATCTCGTTCGCATAACTGTATGGCGTCCAGGCTCAGGTCCTTGATCATCCCCTCGCAGGGACTTAATGGGCTGGTGATGTTGTGCGCCAAACCGGGTACCTCCATCTCTGCAGAGCGTTCTGGATGATGCGTCTTGTGGCTTCGCTGAATAGATCTCGTCCACGGGGCCCGGCGCGACAGCTAAGGCTTCCTTCACGGTCGGGAAAAGAAAGAGAAAGAGAAAGAGAAAAGACCGGTTTCCAGTCAGTCAGTCGGTCGGTCAGTCCCCTTGCTCAGCTCTCCTCTCCTCTGTCTCCTCTCCTCTCCTCTCCTGGGTGGTGCGGCTAGTGGCGCGTCAGCGGAATCGTCACAAGCCGCCAGTTGGGTTTTTTTGCAACGCGCGGCATAGCGGCTTCAGCTGGAGATGCGTTCAAATGCAACAACCTCAAACACATGTAGTGTGCGCGCTTATCTTATTCCAAACTGCTCCCTCCAGAGCCACAAGTGTGTGTGCGTACGCGCGCCTCTCTCTCTGTCTCTCTCTGTTATTGTGTGTGTGTGTGCCCTGTAGGTTAGTCTGCTGCGGGACAGATGAGCATGAATACTTCAGAGGATTAGCGCAGAGAAAATTCAATGCGCTCTTATGTAACCAGATTAGCTCGGTAGTCTTCCCCCTCCTGCGGTTCAAGTCTCAATCCAAGGCGTCCACACACTGCCGCTTTTTCTGCGCTATTTCACGGTCAACGTCATCCCCAACTAGGGTCTCTCACATCTCACATGTCCTTATTTGGTGAGGTGTAGTCCTCTCTTGCAGGAGCGCAGGTGCAAGTGGGCCACACAGTAATGAGCTGGGGAGGGCGACTCTGACATAATGACTGAAAAGCATCTGCTGTTCCATCTTATGGGCGATCCGTCATGCACTGTAATGAAATGGGTGCCAGAGGACCCACCATACTTCACGCTGGGCTGTTGGGTGTGCGTTTTTCTAATTATCTCCCCCCAGACTACACCCTCTTTATCAGTGGCTCCCAGGAGCAGGAGTGCCAAGGCATGAAAGGTCAAGTGCAGGGGTAAATTGTGGCTTGACACACACACAAACAAACAAACACACAGGCACACACTGAAGGCACCTCTTATTGCACCATCATGCAGTCACTTTCATTCTTATTTCCCAAAGCAGTGCTGTCTCCTCTTCACCGCCCATAAGGGCTCATCAGAGTGAGGCCATGTCACTTTCTATTTGTTTTGGTCCCTTTCAGTGTTATGCAAGTCACCCTGAGGAGAACAGACAGAGTTCATGTATCTATTCAGCGGGCAATGAATTCTGCATCTGCGCCTATGGGACTCCTGAGTCATGCGCCGGCAGGGAGGGGAGGGGGGATCTGCACTGATAAATCAAAGAAGGGGGAAACCACCCTAACTCATCTCTGAGTGAGGCATCGCCATCACCTCTGGAGTCGGAACAGAGGAGAGTTTTTTTCTTGACTTTATTCAGTCTGTTGTAGTAGCTGGTGAGCATTTCCATGCACATTTGAGGATTAGAAAATTGGGTTATGGCGGGCAGGCGAATTAAAATCCCGGTAAGCTCATAATCACAGTGGCATTTAGATTCAGTGGGAAACATATCAGGGACAATGCTGAAGGCCTGAATTTATTCCACAGCTCAGATTTCACAAGGGCATTCGTCTGCATCAGATTTATGCCTGGGAAATACAACTCATTCAAGGAGAAGTTCAGCCAAAAATCTAAGTCAGGTTGTTACTCATACGCCCTCATGCCGATGGAAAGCTGGCAAGTTTTGTTGTCCGCGAAATATTTCAGCTTCATAGTAAAACTGTGCTACTAAAATAGGTTTACATGCTAACCCTAACGCTAGTAATACAGCTTTCTCTGCAGCACTGTATTCACCCGCTGTCTGACACGCTCTCTGTCTCTTTAAGGCTCCGCCCTCCTGAATACCCAGTTTCCTCTGATTGGTCAGCTCAAACACACCTGAGCCAGCACAGCTGAGGACAACAGAGCTGCTGTGCTGGATCAATTCCTACATGCCATACTAGCTGCCAGGCATAAATTATGCAAATGTGCGACTCTGTGACGTAGTTTGATCACGGAATCAAAGGCGGGACTACTGACGAGGCATTACATATAAAACACTGAGGGGAAGAAACAGAAAGTCAAATAGGTCTCCGTTAAAACAACAAAAGAAAAACATAAATGGCTCTGTACAGTTCATCACACACTCAATGCAGGGTGGAACTAAAATAACAACTTTTCAAATCAGTTCCAGCTCCAGAAATATTTTGTGGACCAAAAAAGTTTACCTGACTTTCTATCAGCCTTAGGGTGAGTAGATACAGAATTAATTTCCTGGGTCAACTTTTCCTTGAATGAGTTGTATTCCCCAAGCAGGAAATCTGGGCCAGCTGCAGCATTGCCCTTTTGAAATCTGAGCTGTGGAATAAATCAAACCTTTTAATTTTTTTGAATACTTCAGAGGATTAGTGCAGAGAAAATTCAGCAGCAGTGGGCTGGTGTGTTTTCCCTAAACTTGAAATACAACACAAGCTGAGCTAGAGTTTGTCTTACGATCACATCAGCTGGGTCGCATGTTCAGGCTCCGATGCATGATTATTAGGTCATTGCTACGTTATTGGATGAGTAGTCAGATATTGTGGGTTGGACCAGACCCATCGTGGAACTTGGCATTCAGTTTTATCTTTACTACAGACTTGTAAAGTTCCCTGACTACATCTTGTATGGTGACAAAATCTGTCCACAGACAGATTCACCTGCCAAAATGCTCAAAACTGCTTCTGTGGTCGTTCCAGCGACAGTATGGGCCCCCAGGAACACATTTTGCCATGATAACACACACAACCAAAGAAACCGCTGCTGTCCTGTGCTGATTAGAAGAGTGAATGATGCTCAGTTTAACATTGAGGATTGACAGTTAAAACATCGACAGTCACTCTAAAGATAATATTCGTATTCTTTAGAAGCGACTATCAGCTGTTATTTCAGTCTATGACTGACATGACTGGCATATTTCATCCGAGCCAGACCTAGTTAGCGTCACGCCGTCCACCCGTGAGATCTCCTGTTATTTCCCTTCTTATCCGTCCACATTTGGGTGAAATCCTAATACATTTCACATCTTGTTAAAGGAATAGTTTAAGTTAGCTTAGCTTAGCATGAAGACTGAAAACAGAGGGGCAACGCTCGCCATGTTCCGTCCAAAGGTAACAAAACCCGCCGAACCAGCGGCTATAATCTTCACTAAGTAACACTTTATGGCTTGATTGTGTAATCTATGCTATAACCGAAGTGTAGAGATGACCAATTGTGGCTTTTATGGGATGTTATGCCTCAAATATTTCTTGGCCAGGAAAACCAGCGGACACTCCGGGATGTTATTCTTCTCAGCAAATAGTCCAGCACATAACCTGCTGTAGAAAACGATGAGTCTCAGCTACATGTTTATGAGAGAGCAATATGGATCCCCTCGTTTAACTCAGAGTCAACAAAGCCAAGAAGCATATCTCACAAAATGTCGAACCTTACATTTAAGCTTTTTTTTTCTCCTACATTAAGCACCTCTGTTAAAAACAGTAAATACATTTCATTGATAAATCTTGCAGCCCTGATTAAAACGCGTGGGTCTGTTGTTGCATGTTGGCCAACAGTCCATCTTTAACTATTCGTTGCGACTACAGGACGGACGCCAAGGGGGTTTCATTCTTGAAAGTCTCAGGATTTCATCTGGAGAGCCGGAGACACACGCGGCCTTTATCAATCACACTGCAGCAAAGCCAAGGCAGCAGCTCTCACTGCAAATCAATGACACGCTTCATTGACTCGCCTCAGACAAATGGGCTTGTGGTACGCAGTCACACACACACACAGACACACACACTTGGTATTGTTTCCTGCTAATGTACAATGTTGTGGCTCCACGTACTGGGTCATAACTGACCTCTTGGATGAGGAGTGATGTGCAGTGACCGCAGGGTGTTTGCGAGTGTGTGTGAGGGTGTGTGTGTGTCACAGAGGAAGGCAGGAGGACATACAATGAGAGAGATACTTGGGTTTTTGGATCACCTAACCTATTTGGCCCGTTTTCTCCTACTCTTACTCCACCTCTCCGCCTGCTATTCCTCCATCTGTCACTGTGTGCTTTACTCTGCCTCTGAGCGCAGCAGAGTGAGCAAATCAGAGTGGACTTGCCTCTACAGGGCACACTGACACACACACACACTGCTGAGTGAGATGCACTTTGTGAGGGTAAACAGCAGAGGGAAGGTGGGAGAAGACAGAAAGAAGAGGAGACAAGGCAGTGGAGAGGAATGAGGGGAGGGAAGAAGGGAAAAGAGGAAGGATGCTGGAGGAAGAGGAGGAGAAGAAGGGGGGAGGGGATGAACTTGGCTGGGTGTGTGTTACACGGGGCGCAGTGTCGCTCTCCGCTCGTCCTCCTGCAGCTCCACCGGAAACACTGACGCTAACGCATGATGACTCTCGCTGGAGGGGACACGGGTGGGTGGAGAGGAGGACGGGACGGAGGTAGGATGAGAAGGAACCCTCCAGAATCAGTCAGCCTCGTCCTCCACCACCTCCTCTTCTTCCTCCTCCCATACAGCAGATAAGCGCAGCAGGCGGAGCGGGGAAATTGGAAGGGGGGAGGGAGACAAGGCGTACATGATGGCATACATAACAATGAGACGTTTGTGTTTTTTCGCGCACCAAAGTTGTTTATGTTTTTGATCACGGCCCAGTAGATTTTTTTTTGACGAGCTCACGCTGGTTTGTAGACTTATTATGGAAACGGAGTGATTTAAACAGATGCTGCGTTAATCTGTGGATATCAGTGCAAAGCTCTTCAGTAATTGAGCCATCTTAGACAGCCGGGAGGCAGTTATTAAGTCATTCTCTTATGGTAAACATATAAAAGCATAATTCTGAGTACAACTTTCCTACATAAATAGCAAATTGTAGATCGCTTCATACTGAATCCTTCAGCAGCTTCTCCTCAGACACGGACGGCTCCTGCTTATTTAGTGTGCAGGGAGCGATGAGCAGGAGAAGGATGTTAAAAAATGTTAATTAAAAAACAGTTGAAAATGCTTGAATTTATTCCACAGCTCAGGCATCAAAAGGGCAATGACGCACCTGGACCAGACTTTCCCGCTTGGGAAATACAACCCATTCAAGGAAAAGTTTACCCGACTGTTCCTTTTCCTAGTGCCTTGGCACTGATAAAGAGGGTGCAGTCTGGGGGAGATAATTAGAGAGACGCACACCCGACTGCCCAGCATGCAGTATGGTGGGTCCTCTGGCACCCATTTCATTACAATGCATGACGGATCGCCTGTGAGATGGAGCAGCAGATGCTTTTCAGTGATCATGTCAGAGTCGTCCTCCCCAGCTCATTACTGTGTGGCTCGGGTTACTTTATGAAATGACGTTAGCTGAAAAAAAAAAAAGTCACGTTTGAAGTGCGCTTGACTTGAACTTAGCATTTCTATTACAGCCTGACAGTATCATCGGATGATATATTGGCCCATCACAGATATAACTGTGTCGGCATAGATCTGGGTGCTCTTCCATATGTGTTGATCTGATTGGTTTTTTTTTTAAGAACATCATGCAGAAAATGATGCTTGGAGCCAATTAATAATTATCTCACTCCCAGTGAAGTTTACTGTCTCAGTGCACTGATGTTGTTTCGGACGGTAAAGTTTATTGCTGAACTGTAAAATAGCCCTCCTCCATTATTTGTTTAGTAATCACAGTTTTGTTATCACTGCAAACAGTGAGTATGTCGACTGGTTTTGTCATAGTTTTTGTTACACTGAAACTTTACTTAAATGTATACAATGCACATTTTTGCCTCCTGTATATAATGCACATAACGTATAGTCCTTTCTATATTTTATTTCTTCTCTCTTATCTAAATCTTTTTTTAGTATTTTAAGTCTTGTACTTAATGTATGTCTGTATGTCTACCTGCTACTGTGAAAAGTGAATTTCCCCGATGTGGGATGAATAAAAGTCTAAAGTCTAAAGTCATCCATCATTTGTTTTAATTTAGTTACTGTATCTTTTGTCAGTGAATGAAAACATGTTGGTGATCCATGTCACTGAATGACGATTTGTGTCATTTCATCATTTCCATCACAAGGAAAGGGGGAAAAAAAGACAGAGACAGCGAGCCAGGACTTAACAGACACCGTGAACATATTGTCCACTGGATGCCGGCCAGGTATTTTGAGGTAGCGACCGAGTCACAGCTCCTCTCATTTACACCTTTCCCGCAGAGGCAAGCTGCCCGTGAGAACAATATGTGATGCTGGTCTTGTAAACGGGAAAGCCGCCAGGATGCAGAATATAAATGCACGGCTGGTTGGAGATATAAAGAAAAAGGCCAATGGCTCCTTCGCTCCGCAATTTATCCGTCTTTCACTCTCAGTCTCTCACAATAGAACATGAAATTGAAATTAGTCACGCTGGGCTCTGAGAGTGATCGCCAGCTGTGGCGCGCATGTGACATGTGACCGCCCTGCACACGGAGACGCACTCTGCGTTTAAAAGCTTCTTTCTCCGGAACAACGTGACGCACGTGGGACTGTTTCAAGTGAGGAAGATGAAAACATCCTCAGAGCGGAGCAGAGATTTATACTGATTTATTTATCACCATGCGAGGGGACTGAGAGGAGACACCGTTAATGAGATGTGTTTGCAAACGTCCTTCCTACACGTAACCCCCCGAGCTCACACACACACACACACACACACACACACACACCAGTATTTACGTCCAGGTTCAGTGTTGTGGCATTAACACGAAGGCGTTTCTGTGATCTTTACGTCGCAAAAAGACTCCCGTGGAAAAATAGTAATAACAGAGGAGGAGAAAAGTGAGTGAGTCACAAGCTGCCACGCAACATAGTTCAGCGGCACCACCTGCTTCTGTGGAGGGCTCATTGGCGTTGGATGAGAGGCGCACGCCCGTCTCTCTCTCTCTCTCTCTCTGTCTGTCTGTCTGTCTCCCTCCCTCTCTCCCCCTCCCTCTGTCGGCCATCTGAACATTCATTTGCCGCCATAAACGGTGGGGCCTGCGGATGAGGGAGGGAGCATTTAAACACGCCTGTAAATGAAATGGAAAATTGAATCATCCAGTTAACCTCGAGGGAGTTTGAAAATGGGTTTTGTGTTTTGTGAACATGCATGCGTACACGAATGACTCTGTACTTTGTTTAATAAAGTGAATTCTGATATTAAAACCTACAAGGTAAAACAGGCTGTGAGAAGTGATACACAACTACTGTGTGTGCAGAAATAGGCATCTCTCTGGTCTCGGAGGTACATTTTCTTTTTGAAGCGCATCTGTTCAGTCCCACAAGTCATTCTCTGACGTTACTTAATATTTTCTGAGCATGAAGTGATCTGTTGCTGAGTAACCATTGTCCACGTTTCACAGGAGCGGGAGAGAGCAAGTTTAAGTGGCAACACTGCCCCCTTGAGGTCTTTTTTGAGGTCTGTCACAATGCACAGCGCGGAATAAAGCAGGAAGACAATGCATTAAACAAAGTGGTGGATGTTTTTTTTTTATTTTATTTTAAATTTTCTAATTTGGCTGAGCTGCTCTTTTTTAATCAAATATATTAACATGGCTTAATGTAAGGCGACGCTGTACCAAGTTTGTGACCATGACCTCACTCAAACAGACGATTTCCACATCTCAACTCTTCACCCCACAATTAATCACAGAGGGACTGGATTCTGTGACCTGGATAATGCCTGAAAAAAAATGCTTTAAAAAAAAAAAGAGAGGGAGAGAGAGAGAAAGGGAAGAAACCAAACACAAAAATTGTGCAAAGTCATTTCCACTTCTTTTGATCGGTCCAGCAGCCGTAAAGACGGGACAGATGGGCCGTCGTTTAAGAGCTCCAGACTTGAGACTGAGCTTAAATTGGTTCTCATCACAGTATAGATTGCTTCTGCCGGAGCCGGCGTCAGTGGAAGCACATTCATTCTGTTGGATTAAGCGGATCCGGGCCATGCGGATTAGGCCTCTCGTAGGGATGCATGGCATCGTAAACACATGACTGGGTTTGTTTTTAACCTGCACAGTATGTATGTGGTTCTGATAACGGTGAGCTGAGAGGCTTTGAAACAGAGAAACCAAGACAGAGCGAATAAACTGTATTTATAACCCTCATTCTAAATGGGCACCAGCTCTGTCAGCGGTACATTTTGGCACATATATTTAAAATGTACTGATTTTATAACACCACATTTAAACACCGGCTGCAGCAGAGGCTTTTGTGTATGAGCGCCTTCTGAACGCTGCTTATCTGCAATATGTGAAGGTTCTGGATGAGGCAAGGTTACAGCTTATTAATGGGACTGAAGATCCTGATAGTTTAGAGCCAGTTTCTCATTCCTTCCATTCTCATCCTATGGAGAAGATTGTTAAAGGAGAAGTTCACCCAAAATTCAGTTATTATCTACTCGCCTCCATGCTGATGGAAAGTCAAGGTGAAGTTTTGTAGTCCACAACACGTTTCTGGAGCTTCACAGCGACTGAAGTGGACGGGGACTTGTTTTAAAATGTAAAACAATCTGAAACAAAATGAATGGCCCAGTACAGCCCGTACAGAATAACCCAAGTCTCTGGAAAATCAGGGAACCCAATCTGAATTAAGAAAGACAATATTCACTCCCCTTTAAGGCAAAATCTGCACTGTAGCCGCTAAGCTAAGAGCGTTAGCGCACCCTTGTGTGAAAAACGAGCACAAACTCAACCGCACATCGAGGGTGTGAGCAACGTATTTCAAATCAATTTGCAATCTCAGGCCTTCTGGAGACTTTGATTATGCCGGACAAGCTCTCTATGAAGCCGTTTCAGGGTTCACTTTTGGTTGCAAAACTCCACAAATATTTCGCGGACTACGAAACTTCACTGGTAACGACTGAAATTGTCCTCGTTTTCGGACACCGGCGGTTTGTCCGTCGTGACATTTCTGTGTGATATGCAGAAAACAAAACCAAAAAAAATAAAAATACCGTAACTTTGTTTGCATACATTTATTACCTTCATAATATCATTTGAAAGTTTGAACAAACAATTTCTTTCTTTTTTTTTTTGCCTGCTTGACAGTTTCTCCAAAAAAATCCTGTTTATATCTGTACTGCAATACAGTTTGAATAACAATGGCATCAACGGACGCCACAGTGAACAGAGCTTTGGCAACATGGCAATGTTTATACACAAATTCTTCTCTGGAACTTTGTACCTTTCTCACACAAAAACAACGGCAGTATAAGATGTAAGATTTGTACAAAAGTTATGTGTTACATTGTTTCCTTAGTGGTTTACATTTATTATAAATGTACCATTTGATTGCAGTACAAACAAATCCCTTTGGGAACAACAATATGACTAATACAACAAATCAAAAGACATAATTGGGAAACTATTCAATCAAGGGCAAAGACTAGACACGCTGGCAGTAAACGTTTTGACTTGAGTCCCTTCAATGATCCGTAATAAATCTGCAATAACATGCATCAATACTTCTTGATTTTTTTTTCTTTTTAAACAACATTCACTTGATAAGACAAGAACCTCTTCTGCCCTCCGAGCAAACACATCCGAACAAAGGCGAAGGATGAAAAACAAATGTCTGCTAGGCAGGAACACGAGTCACAGCACTGGGATCAGTGCTCAACAGTTTCAATGTAGTACCATGATGAGTGGGGGCGAACCGGCCCCGGGTTTCCTCTCAGGATAAAGAATCCCTCTTACTATATTAGCTTTCTTCCTCTTCATCTCTTTTTCTTAAGACTCCAGAGGAAAAAAAAAAACAAAAAAAAACAAAACAAAAAAAAAAGACAAATACCTGGTTGGCGTTGGGCAACCATGTCAGAATATTACTTAGTGTAGTGTTATTTACTTGACAACCACATTGAGAATGGCTCAAATCAGATGCGAGGGAGGGAAGAAAGTGGTTAAAACATGACAACAAAGTCACCTTACAGGGAATCACTGAATGGAAGGACTGCTGCTACTTTCTGTCATGTCATGGTTAAACCTGTCGAGATGAAATGTGAGAAATTTCTCAGAAGCGTCCTCCGTATACCGATAGATTTCAAACACTGGTCTCTCGATTAAACCAAGATAAGAAATCCTTCAGTCGTAGCTTTTATACTTCTCGAGCTGCAACTATAAACAATTTTTTTCTCCAGGAAAGAAAAATAAACTTTACAAAAAAAAAAAAAAGGCATTTAATTGCACTTGATGCAAAATGCTCAGGACCTTTGGAAGATGGACGGCTTGTGGGCTAAGTCCTCGGAAAAATCTGAAGAACATCACACACGGAAAAAACAGCTGAGTTATCCGAAAGTTAATGAACTGTTGGAAAAGGACGTTTCCCTTTGCAGAAACACATGACTGAACATAATACAGGAGCCTAGAAAAAAAACAAAAAAAACACAAGCTCTGAGGATAAACACTGCTGCTACTTCATTAAACACTGCTTAGCCAGGGTTTTTTCTGGATATTAGATTGCACTGATACTAGAAAACTCAAAAAATTGTGTTTGGTTTGATCTTAAATCTCACAATCCTTCTGATGACTTTGGATTTTATCTGTGTCTCTGGCAGGAGCCGACTTGGCCTTAAATACACTGATTCTTTGTGTGATGCACCTCATCTTTGAAGGTTACGGTCGGACCGAAAATATTAGTGTTCTTAACGAAATATTTCCCTGCTGAAAAACTAGGTATGTACATTGGCACTTTTTCGGCTACAAAGGCACGGCCCTGCTTTGTTACGAGGTCTTTCTTTGCTCTCTAAGTGGAATAGCCAGTGGAGAGGAAGACGAAAAAAATAAAATAAGAGGCACGTATTTCTACCGTAGCGACCGGTGGTCCGGATACATGGAGGAGTGCTTTGTGAGATTTTAAGGCACCACGGAAGGGGCCGCAGGGAGGCCCAACACTGACATATAACAGATGAGACAAAAAAAAAAAAAAAAGGACCATGTTCTATAAACAAACAGAAGGAAAACCACAGAAAGATGCCTGTTGACACAATCAGAGAGAGGCCTATAAAAGCTGAGCCTCACTGCCTCCGGTCTCTGCTGCTGTCTAAATGGCACAGCCATATTTACGGCTCCACAGATCAAAAGGGCAGAAAAACAAAAAAACAAAACAAAACAAAAAGTAAAAGATACTAATTTACTTACAAAAATCATAGAAACTCATTAATGTATAAAAAAATACATATGTAAACTGATTACCGTTAAACATCCCCACCCAGTCCCCTAAAAATGGTAATAAAACTAAAAATAAAATCATAATGCATAATGAGTAAAAAATAGTTGATTTTTTTTGTTGTTTTTGTTCAGAAAAACACACAGACACACAAACAGACTGCGGCTGGACACTGACACTGACCTCTGAGGGATGTCCACCAATCAAAACACTGAAGGCAGCCAAAAGGTCAAAAGGCCGTCCTGACACCTCCCCCTTTGGTTTTGGCGAAAAAGTTGATGAAGTCACCGCTTTGGCGTGCTGACAGGTTTGCCCTTCATTTTTGGCGTCGCCCCTAAATCTAAGTGCTTTTCATTTGGTTCGGTACAAAATGCATCTGTGCTTTTTTAGTCAATAAAAAAAAAAAATGCATAGTTATTATTTCAATCTAAGGAATTAGGCTCTCACAGGCAAAAGTCTAGTATTATTAAAGTGCATGTCACTGATACAACAGCATAGTGCGAATGCAGCTAGTATCAATGTGTAAAATGATTGTACTAATCATTCTGCCTGTTCCCTTCGAACAAAAAGTGGACAGAAATACTGGACAGTACCCTTTTCTTCAGAACCCGAACGACCTTCATATAGAAAAAGCTCCACATAGACTCAACGGCTCTATGAGGAGTGAACACTGAACCTTCCCTTTTTTTTTTTTTGTTGGCACTTCAGGTAAAACTATGGCTTTTTTTTTTTAATACATTTGTATTTATACTATATGGCATCATCAACATTTTGAACAGTCTTAATTCAGCTGGAGCTGAAAGAGGGTAAACGACCACTGAAACCTGGGTTTGCTGAGGCACAGAAAGATGCTGGAGGCAGGTCTCCATCATGGACGGTTGCGGGATGGGCCTGGAGGGCGTCTACCATCGCCCGCTGATGCTGGCCACGTCTGCGTGAAACTGTCGGGAGAGGCGGCCGCTCGCTCCCCCTTCCAGGAAGGAGGACCTGATGGGTGGCTCAAATAGCTTCCTCCGGTTCTTGTTTAGTTCTGTGTGAGAAACGAGCACCGCAAAACGTCAGCGGCAAGAAAGGTGATACAAACATGGGTTTTAATGTTAATGTTCGCCGAAGTATTGCTTTGGGAGCTCAAGTAAATCAAAGTAAAGAAATAAACACAACCCGAGGAGTATGTTAACATTTCCCTTTTTTTCCCCTCAAGTGATCTACAATGACAAGAAAATTGGATTCGAATCACTACGGGATCGCTCAGATCAACAAAAGCCCTCTTTGTGTCCGTCTGGTTTTTTACACAGCCGCGCTCACAAAACGCTTTCATAAAAACGTCAGACGCACGTGCTGGAATCTACGAGTTATTCATGTGATAGCCGCGTTCTGCCGCTGCCAGCATAAACCTTCGGCCTGATTACTGGAGTCAGGCAGCCCGCTCTAGCAGCTCTTTATACTGGCAGCCTGGCAGGAAGTTAAAACCTGGATCGCCTTGACTGGCGGTCTATCTCTTAATAATGAGAAGCAAAAATACAGAAAGATGAAGGGACGCAGACGGAGGCGTGCACGGCCCTGTTTTGGAGCCTCAGAGTCCATCAGCAGAGATGAAAGTTGACCTGGACTTGGCTGCGGCGTCGGGCAGCTAAAACCAATTTCTGGCCTTGGATTCTATTTGCTTCCTTAATAATCGGAGCGCAGGCCCTCGCCATTTCCTCTCGTTGCTCTCACTGTCAGCCCCCGGATCTGGTCTGGCCTTTCCAGAAAATCCACGGCAGGAAGCTCTCAATCCCAGCAGCGGCATGAATAACTTACGCAGCCACAACTGCAGCCATTGCAACGTCCAAAATATGACATCAGTAATGAAGTGTGACAACCACGACATTCGCATTAGATCCAGTGCAACAACAGAGCAGGACGGAGTCTGCAGCAGCAGTCGGGGAGGCAGCTGGAGCAACTGGAGGAGCACCAACACACTCATCTGAGAAGAATGCGTCTTAATCCCATTTACTCCCGCTGCTGCAAATTACTGCAACAAGGTTTTCTTTTCTTTACAAAATAAATTAGCTACAACAGTAGAGTCTTGAACTTTTCCATCAGTCTGCCAATATTAAGGACCACCTATAGCTTTCGAATCAAGCGGCTGGCAGCGGCGATGTCAGCTGGAGTTCCTCCTGCACAGCTGGGCTCCACTCAGGCTCGTTGTGGCGACAGACAAAATAGGAAACCTTAATGAAACACACAAGCCAATTTGAGAGAACGGGAGCAGCAGGAGACAGCTGGCGGGATGATGTTTTGTCAATTTCGGGTTTCGTCGGACAGCTGATGGCAGGAGACGGACGGGAACAAAGGGTTTGACGTGAAAATACAAATCTAACACAGACATGTTTTCTTCTTCATTCCTACCTGAGATGGCGAGCAGCATTTTCCTGCGGGCTCCAAAGGTGGTGATGCCCAGTTCCTTCAGGTCCTGGTCTGTTAGAGTCAGGAATGTCTGGAGGTCGATCTGGAAGCAACAACAAATTCATTTCACACGGCTCAAAAACCACAATAAAGACACTTTTAATTAAACGCAGTGACGAAATGTACTGTGGCAAACACTTTCCCTCACATTTCCTGTAGTTTCACCCTACTTTCACCTCTTGTTACATACAGAATACAACGTTGGGATTTACTTTAAAAAGACACCACATCTTGAACGAATTAAACCACTCTGCGCTAATAGGCATGCTAACAGGCTGATGTTTAGCAGGTACGTTGTACCAGGTTAGCCTGTTTGCATGCAAAAGTACAGCTGACGTTGATGACAATGCCACTAGTTTTACAGGCATTTGGTCATAAACTTAAAAAGGTCCACTTTGTCTGAGTCTCATTTCCAACCAGACGCTTTGGGATTGTAGGTCTGGTCGGTCTTCATCCCGAAGCATCAGTATTCAACATGTTGAGAATGAGGCTCAAAAATCCTCCTCCTTACAGAGTGATGTTCGACGATAATGACTTGTGCGAGATGAAATTTAAGGGATCGCTGAAGTCATTAGAATTTATCCTCTAGGGTCCCAGAGTGTCTCGAGCAAAGGTTAAGGCAATCAGCCAGTCCGGACCACAGCGGCGGACATACTGATGTCGACTAGTATCTACATCCCTACAGTCTCCCTGCTAGCATGGCTAAAAAAAAAAAAGTGAAATTTTGGAAAATGTCTGAACATTTCCTCAGGTCAACAGTAGCTAAGATTAAAAGTGGGTTCACATCCTACGCTACCTCTTGTTGCTGGAAGACGTCCGTGTACTTCCCCAGGCCCAGCTTGCTGAACAGCTCAGGCAGGTCCGAGCCTTTCAGAGACGAGTTCAGGCTGCAGCCGTTGCTGCCGGTTACCGAAGAGATGCAGTCCATGTAGTTGCTGCTGCTGAGGTAATGCTCCGCAGCTGCCACAGCAAAAATGAAAAAATATGAATTCAAGATAATATCAACACCATTTTTGCTTTAACAACAAATGTAGCAAAGCTTTCATTTGCTACAGAATTGGATTGTTGAGAATCATTTAGCTTCTTTTGCTAGTTTGGTTGTTATAAGATGCAGATTTGACTGCACAAGCACAAAAGCTCAGAGTGTGGAGATAAGGGCGCTCACACCGAGTTCCCCTTTGAGCGGGTTTTCTCTCAAGTGTTTACTTTATCTCTTCTCTTCAGTTTCATCATGAAAAATGTGACCTTCTCCCCATTCTATTAGGTCCTCCTGTGAATCTATTTCACCATCAAGGCAGTAATTTAAAAGACATATTTTGTTCTTCTTTGCTGAGAAAGATCTGACAAGTTAAGCACTGCTAAATTGTCATTGTCCTTGATGCTTTCATTCTCAACCAATAAGATGCTTTAAATGACCAGTTCTTTTCAGTGTAGCGTGGATAAAACTAATTTGCATTATGCTACTGACCAGATTTGTTCTGCTTTCTCTTCGGGCTGCTGACAGCGGAGGGGAACTCGGCGTGACTCGGCAGGCCGTTGCCGTTCCTCTCTCGCCAGTTGTCGGAGTCACTGCCGTTCCCGATGCCTTCCCGGCTGCTGGATCGAGACAAGGACAGTGGGGAACCCTGAGAGCGAAAACAAAGAAAAGACAATCTAAATATTTAACAACAAGTTCTGAACGCCTGCTGAGGTCTGCGAGACCACACTGTATCTCAATACAGAGAAAATGATTAGACAAATAAAGTCTTCTATAATATACACATAACGACAGTAAATGCTAGAGAGGGTGAACTTGTTTATCAGACACGGTGAGAACGGCAGCGTATCTCTGACCTCGTAAGTGGTGCTCATGCTGGGCTTGTAGGGAACATGATTGGCTCTCCGCAGCTCCTTGATGGTCTCAGCTGGCATGGACTTTGAGAAGCCCAGTCCACTCCACGTGTTGGTCGGGGTCCGCACCTCCGTCACCACCGGCTTCTTTAACATAGCTGTGTGAATACAGACACAATGAAGCAAAATATAGATAAACGTACCAGTAGCTGTGACTTTTAGATTATGTGGCAGTGTGTTTTCACTCTAAGCAACGTTATGGGCACTGCTAATGACTTTATAGTATTTGAGGTAACACTTACCTTTGGTTGCCAAGAGCTTTTTCTGCTCATAGTCAAATGCCTGAAAGGAAAGCAGACAGTTTTATTTGTTTATTGCTTAGCACCATCCAAAGTGTGTGTGTGTGAGTGAGTGAGTGAGATGGATGTGTGTGTGTGTGTGTGTGTGTACCTGCATGTTGGCGAAGGAGGTCTGTGGTGCCAGTCTGATTCTCTCCCTCTCGTTCTGCTGCGCCGCCCTCTCAGCAGCCCGCTCGCTGCCCGGGGCCCTCTTGTCTGCCACGGGACTGTCTGACGAGCTGGACTCAGCGTCCGAGAGAAGACAGTCAGAGCTGTTGACAGAAACACAGAGCTATGAGCAGGCGCTGAACAACAACTGTGTCTAAATCAGAGGAGCTGCAGGTAAAATGTCTGTCTGCGAGAATCAAGCATTCTCGTTTGTTAGCCAGCCCAAATAACATGCAGAAGGTGAGGCTGAGGCCGTTAATGGTCTTGGCTCATCGGATCTGACTGTGGCCCAGTTTTTATCGTTATTATTAACAAACAGTCGGTTAATCCAATAACCATGCTGTCCAGGGTGAGTGTGTGTGTGAGCCAGTCCTTATGCCAGCCAGCACTACAGACAAAACAGCCATATCTGTCACTCCAGTTTAGTCCAATTTTTATGAATAAAATCTGTATCCTTGGGTTTGATTCCACTGAACGCAGCTCTCATCAGAGCGTTTCTGCCACTCTATCACTTCATCCATGTGTGAAAGGGAAATGAATGCAAGCCTGCCAAACTGTAACAGCATGAGCTGTAAACGATCTCAGAAGGGATGCTAAAGACTTCAACATGACGGGAAGCTGTAAATGATCTTTGCATTCACACATACTGTAAATGGGAGTTCTTGGTGCCCTGCAGGAGCTCCACAGCCTGTCGTTTCCCTGATGACGTCTTACACGAAGCCAGCATCTGTTTCAGCTCGCTCCCGTTGGCCGAGTGGGAGGGGCTCCTCGGCATGCCCACTTCCACGAATGTGTCAGAACCTAAAGGAAATAATCACAGATGTTTTTTTTTAATATCCTATTTTATTCCTTTCTGGTTACTCGACCCCAGCGTTTAAAAAAGCGCAAAGACAAAAGAGTCAGTGTCAGTGGAGACGGAATGGTGCGTAGCTTGGTGTGTTTAAGTGTGACAAGTCTCAGCTGAATCCTGGATTAATTAAAATCAGCAGCTGTAATTATAATGTGGTTTTCTCTCGTTGCTCTACTTTCACCCTGACAGGAAGCTGCTCCGTGTAACAGGATGAACACGTGTGTATAATCAAGACTATCTGGATGTGCATGGTTTACTGTATGGCGTAAAATAATATGATGTCAGTCAATCTATTGAAGCTCCCTGGGGGTTAAATGTCTGAACAATCTCCCTGCACTCCCCTTTTCCCTCCAGTCGAGTCAGACTGGGCGAGCCAGTCCAAACACATTCTGGGACACAGGAGGGAGGCGAGGGAGGGGAGAGGAAAACCTTTTCAGAGATGCACCACATCGGGGGAAGGACCAGCTCAGGAAAACAGCGGGGGAAACCGAGACGCGTGAGAGTGAAAGTTTGAGGGGAAAACCGCGAGTGTAAGTCGCAGAGGAAATAAGGGCCTTTTCTGAACCACTAGGAGACCAGCAGTAAATCTGTCTCCGTTCCAACACAATAAACGCAGTCAGAGGGAGCATGAAGTGAAGGAAGACTGTATCGAGAAATCAGCTCATTCAAGGAATTTCTTCCTCAAAGTGGGTTTAAGGGTTACATAAATCTCAATTGGAAAAGCTCAAACTGGACATTTATGTTACGTCTGCAAGGCCGAGCCGCCGGCAGCGTCAGAAATGTTAACAGCTCGAAAATGTTGTCTATCCAAGGTTACAATCGCACATAAATCACAAGACTTTAAGTGCGTCTTTAAAATAACTGACTCAGTGGAGGGCAAGGCTCCAACTATAAGCAGACTTTTAATAGGAAAAGTTGTATTTTAGAAAAACGCTGATTATGATTTCATAAAGAAATACCAGGCCAAAGAAAATAGTTGAAGATTAAGAAATATCTCCACAATTAGAACTGACTTTTAAACAGAGTTAAACATATAGGGAGTCATGAGTTAATGATAGGCATGTAGGTGCTCTGCTCTCATAATATCTTGTGAATTTGAACAGGATAGGCTTGATTATTTTTGGAAGCGGGGGGTTGATTGCCAGGTAAGATAGGAAATGCAGGTGCCTTAACTGGCCCTCGCATTCTCTAGAGCCTAATATGATAAACAGATGTGTTCAGGGACAGCTCTGTACTATATTAGATGACTATTTACACATTTTTTTTTTCTTCAGTCTGTACAGCAGCACAGTCAAAATTCGGTCAAATGTTTGCCTTCACAAAATGTGCAGATGACGAGATTTACATAATGCAAACGGTCTCAGCTATGTGGCCACATAAAGTGTAATCTGCACTTTAAGCACAGACAATATTACAACCTTCCTTTAATCTTTCTGACCCAATAAAACTGAAGTTACTTATTACTACAAAATAAGAGCAATGATGTATATATATTATATATATATAGTCTGGCATAATGCGAATGATTTTCTTTATGAGCCTGTTGTTATACCTTCATCTGGGCTGGACTTGCTGGACAGCGGTTCTGATGGATTGTGTCCGCTGGCCTCCTGGACCGAGTCACACGGGGCTGGACTCAAAACAGTCTCTGCAAGTGACGCAGTTGCTATCCTCCCATAAACCGAGCCAGGATGCTACACACACACACAAAAATACATACAAGACAAGTGGAATTTACTAAACAAGAAAGTCACAGTGAACTCGGAGCAACGCAGCACAGAACAAAATGAGCCGACCTTGACGTGTCCGTTGAGAGTGCAGGAGCCCTTGGTGCAGTCGGGGACCCCGTTGGGCTGCTTGTCTATGGGGGCGAGGCCGGGCGGAGGAGACGGTGTGCTCTGTGTGTAACCCTGCACGCCGGACAGCAGGATGCTGCTCAGGGTGGCCTGCGTGGCCGGGTGAAGCATCAGCTGAGAGGAGAAGCCTGAAGACGGAAGAAGAGTGCAGCGTGAACAATTCTGAACTTTCAGCCGTTCATAAGGGATATGTGTATTATTATTCTAAAGACTTTCTTTCTGTTTGTCTGTATACACATTCAAAAACTAGAATAAAACAACTGAAACTGTAGCCAGAAGTCCAGGAATCCTTAAAGTATCTGAAAGTAACATGTTATCAAACTAAGAGTACTGAAGTGAATTGGAGTAGCAGGGTTAGAGTCATAATTTGATTACCCACAATGCAACATGATCCCTAAGTGTTCAGTCAGAACTTTGAATGTCTTGTGCTGCATGCATGTGTTCATCAGACAGTCCCATGTCCCGAGTTTGGAAGTCGTTATTCCTACATCGGTGTATTCATGTGCATCAAGTCGGAATGTGGGAGCAACATGGATGCATTGTATCGCTCGGAGCGTTCAACACAACACATGTCAGCCAAATGTTTCCTGTCGTCAGCCGAGTTTCAGTGTCATGTCGTCAACTTGTGTACAAAAATTTACAAAAAAAGGGTTGTTCATGTGAATTTTCCCAGTCAGAAATAGGTTTTTCCAGATTATTCCGATACCACATGAACGCACCATCACACCAGCCACAAGAAAAAAGATGAGGATTGATCTACAGACATCTGACGAGCTGAAAACTCAATGACTTCCTGCACTGAACTTTCTTCCATCGATCGAGGAGGAAATGTAGGTCAAGCTGAACTGAGCAAATAATTCAACAACAAGCATGTGGGGATGATGGAAGAGATCTCACAGCCCAACTTGGTCGCTGAGAGAATGTTTTGCACTCCTGACATTCCAAAAAGCCCGAAAAGCTGGAAATATTTAAGATTTGGGATAGAAGATGGCAAAATTGTGGCGCCTCGAAATAAAGTTGCGTGCACGCTATGGAAGCTACAGTGAGCTAGCATGCTGAGGGCTAAGCTGCATAAAAAATTAGGCTATGAAGAAATGTGATCATGCTCCAAGATGCAGCGCGTTCTCAGTTTGAATCATGGCATAGAAAGAGATAGAGAGGTGTAACGTCTTTAAATGAAATTTTACAGTATAGTACATTTTGTTATTAATCTATTTTGTAAGGTGTAGGTATACAGACTTTCTAGAAGATACGTTGATGTTGAAATAAATATTTCCATACTAGTAGTTTGCTTTCTTCTGGACCAATTGCGCAAAAATCGATACCGGAATGGTTCAAACCCATGTGTTGTTTCTTAGAAGGAATAATTGAGCACATTGTGGTCTAAATCTACTACAAACAAGTAGCTGGGTTTTCTATGATGCATGGTATAAACTCCCTAGATGCAGAAAGTGATAAACATTAAAAGGGATCACTGAGAATATAAAGGTCAGAGACTACGATCGATACCGACCTTGGGTGCTGGTAAGTGAACTGGGCCAGAGGGAGGGGGAGGGCGCCGGGGTGCTGGGGCTCGGGGTCTGGAGGGGGCTCATGGAGGAGTTTAGGCTGTTGAGGACAGCGTTTGGGGCAGCCGAGTTGGCGAGGGAGTGGGCCGCCGTCGCACCCAGGAAACCTAAGGAGAACAGAGAGGCAAGAAAGATGAGAACAGGAGACGGACCGACCAGCGGTGGTCCTGTCAAAAACGCGGGGCCATTTCTCAAACTAATCACATGTTACACTGAGGCCCTCAGAAAATAAGCTCGGTCGTCCAGCTATTTAACAGGAATTCCACAAACTGTCATCAACCAGACGGCAAATGAGAGGAAGAATTTCTTAGATTTTCTACAAGGTCATGGATGCAAAAAGTACATATCTAGTGTGTCCTCATACCCAATAAAACCATGTTTTTAAGAGCACCAACAATGTGGTGCTTGGTGTCTAAACCCAAAGACAGTGTATGAAAACAGAGAGAAGCAGGTCTGTGGCTTTAACAAGGGGCTAGTTTGGCTCCAGGAATAAGGCCAGGGATTCTTCTGGCAGACTGGCCTGTAATCTGAGGAAGACAAGCATGTAGCAATTACTAAAGGCCAGGATGTGGCCGTCCACAGCTTCACCCCCGGGCCCCTGGGTGTAAGAGACAGGAAGAGACCAGTTCAACTGTTCTGGGACTTCATGGCACATTGTTGTGTTTTGTGATCAATTTTGTAAAATGTATTCAAATCACGTCTCATTTGATGGGCAATCAAGGACATAAAATAAAGGTTATTTGGAAAAAATGTATATGTATCTCACCAAAAATGGAAAAAATTTGCTAAATCTTCCAACAAATTCATTTTGTTCTCATTAACTGAAAACAGACCCAACGTCAGTGTTCACCTACCTCAGATCTCCTACACAATTATAACTCCATGGAAGCAGAAAACAAACAAAAATAAACAAACACATCACAAATATTGTCAAAATACTGCCACATTCCTTTAAAGGTTAACTTCACTGATTGTATACATACTTAAAAGTCACACTTGAGTAAAATTGTGTTAAAATATTACTTTGACAAAATTTAAAGTCATCTGCATGATTTGTAATTGAGGAAATCTGATATTTAATGTTCTTGAGTATTAAAAGTAATTTTCTGTCAATAAACATACTTAAAAGTAAAATTAATTGTAAACATAAATTGTATGCATGTATATACTGTTAACGATGGATGAACTGATCATCGATCTGGTTGATTAACAGAATCTGTGTTTTTTTAATGTGACTGCTGATAAATCTGCTACTTCTCTTCTGATGCAGCATGTACAGTGTTGTCACTCTGTGGCATTATGGGTAATGTTGGATTGTTATGGACAGTTCGAAAACAGTTCACCAAAATGTCCTTTATTATTCCAAGCATTCTTCTTCTTTATCAGACGCCTACAATACCCACAATGCAATTTAGCCACTGAGTGACATTACTGGTGTAAATTTATCAGATTACATGCAGCTTCCTCTGGAGCCACAAAAGGTTTTACACTACTTCTTCACATATGCAGTAGTTCTCCTCAAGACCTGTAAACACAATTAAATGTGTGAAAAATTGGTGGAATTGCTCTTTTAAATCATGGAAATACATTGTCTAAGTAATACAATGTAGATCTGCTGGGATTAGCATTTAGTTATATAGCGGAACAACACAAACAGTATTTCTATCTGCAGATAAACTGTGATGGATCTTCTGCCAGCGTGTGTTTATAACCACGAGCTACTTCCTGTCAGCTTTCTTCACTATCTGATTCTCCCTCTGCCACTGATGCATTACTCATGTCCTCGTTTGCATGTTTTTTTAAAGCCCGAGCCCGAAAAAATATGTCTTGTAAAAGCAAAAAGGCAGATAACAGGGCCTAAACATTTATCCTATAATACTACTCTTACTAAATTCAATTAAAAGTCACTATTGGTAAATGAAAAAAATCCCGACATCTGTTCCAGGCTGAACTCTGTTGCCTTCATGTTGAGGTCAGCGCTGCAGAAAAACAAACTCCTACGCGATTCTAACCGTTCATCATCCCATGATTCATAAGCTCACGATCCATTCAGAGTGGCGCGTTGAAATTGAGGTTATTTTCTGATGGTTCAATGATCAAAGATTCCTCGATTCTTGGAAAGACATGAAGACAAACAACTGCTACTGTACAAAAAGAGTGTATAGAGACGACGGCGGCATGAGTCACTGGCTGTGATTTATGTGGGTTGCTGAGAGGATATTCAAGGCTCATTTGAATTTCTATTGTATTCAGTGACGCCGTGAACCAGGTGATAACAGGCTTTTAGGGGATCTGGCTCCGATCTGGCTCTTCATAGTATGTGACTGGTCCAGACTTTGATGTACGAGGACATTAATTTCTTTACAAAGACATTTAATCGTGAATGCAAATGAGGCTCGTTTCTCATCTTTTTTCACAAATCCATCTTATACAACACAAGTACAGTAGTGCTTTCTTCACAGGTTAGACAGTGTCATCATTACCCAGATTGCTCAGCCCCAGGCCAGCTGAGGCCAGGATGTCCAGGCCAACGGGGCAGATGAGGGACGGGGACGGGCCGTTGGTGGCAGGATTCAGCGCCACGGAGGGCGAGGAGGACGACACCCCGTTGCTCTCCAGACCCAGGAGGAATTTCCGGGCTTCGTACATGTTCACGGCGTTCCTCTCCACGCTTTTGACTATAACAGACTGAGAATGGATGGGGAGGGGGGGAAAAGGCAGGGGAGGAGCGAGGGTTGAGATAGAGAAGGGAATGTTGGCACCAGTGATAGGGAGTTATAGAGAGGATGAGGGGGAGACGCACATAAAGGGGAGGAAGGAAGAGGGAATTAAGGGTAGATTAGAAGGATAAACATGGAGGCAGTGTGGGAGAGAGGAGACATGAGAAAAAGCGTTGCTCCATCAATTGCATAACACACACACACACACACACACACACACACACACTGGCTGCGTTTACATGGAACCTAATATCCCACGATTAAATATATTATTTCTGTGGCTGATACAGTTAATTACCCACAATGCACCAAGAGTGAATATGACTTGTGGATGTGGGGTTTGAGGACAACCCGTCGGAGGCTCATGATCCTACACGAGAGGACCGTTAACGCTTACATCACAACATTAGCTAATGAAAGCTCAATAAACACGAATGTGAAAAGTGCACTGGCAGACAAACTAATGAATAAACTGAATATTCTCATTACAGTTAGAAAATAAACTACTTCTTCTGGTCTGTTTCCAGCAGATTAGATGCTTCATAATGGATGGAACCACTTTGCAGATGTTAGAAAAGTTATATTCTGATCAAATGCTCGGGGCACGTAAACACTCGTCTGTGTTGCCGACGTAAATCGTTAAGTAGGAATCTCTAATCAGAATGATTGAATATTGGCCGTGTAAACAGCTACTCATACGCGTGGAGAGAATATGAGGCAATGCTTCTCAGCAATTCGTTGACTACAAGGGAATAAATCAACGAGAATCATAAACAGGAAAAAGCTCTAAATCAGTGACTTCTACATTTTCCACATCACCAGGAAGCCTTGCAACTCATAAACATCAAATAAAATATGAACGTGAGCACAAATCATGTCCTGGCTCTCCCCAGGTTTTTTTGCTCTCTCCCAACACAAACTTTCCTTCATGGCTCTCCCAAAGTGCCGGGAACACGGAGGGCAACGACAGAGCGATTTGGACGGGCCTTCTGGATTACTGCTGTCACCTCGTTAAAATGTTTAAGTGAAGGGTTCTTAAGAGGATCTGGGCTGGGTCGGTGTTTACTCTGGCACCTCCGCACCAGTCCCCTCGAGCCTGTCTGGTTTGGGCATCGAGCCCCGAGCTCTGGGCGGGACGTGGGCACCTCGAAGAGACAGTCAGGACGGGGCCAAGCGGTGAAATATGACTAGTAATAACGTGCGTTGTAGAGAAGTAGACCATGAGTAACGTCAGAGGTTGGCTTTGAATATAACAGGTGTGAAACACAGTCGCTGTAAGATTTTGTGGCCACTACAGGCTCTGTTTACTAAAAAAGTGATCGAGCACACCTTCTAATTTACTGATTAAACTTCTAAGGACACATTTAAATCAAGTCAGTAACTGTTTTGGTTGGAACAGCTGAAGTATAAATAAAGTTTTCCCTTCCATCAGGTGAAACGTGCACGGCAGCCGGCTGTGATTTCCTGCTGTGGGCAGCTGTCGGTTTGCCAAAACTCTTCTCAGTGTTGGTATGGCACGAGTCCCTTCAGTACAACGTTCCAGCTTTTCTTTTTCATATTCCATGAAAAAGTGATGAAAAGTGACATGGCGGACTACAATTTATTCCAATGTCATGCCGAGACATTTGACGGAGGGTAATTCTCACACGGAACAGAGGCTTATTTGTTTCTTGGTAGTCGTTTTTTTTTCCGTCTGCCTGACGCAGCATTTAAACAAGTAGGACGACAGCTAGTTTTTTTTCTCAGGGTGAAAAGTTTGGATGTGATTTTCTCTCTACACTTGCATTTTAATGGAGGTTTATGTTTATTCGTTTCATCAATATTTCCTGTTCTATGGTTAAACAACGCCCCTTAGAAAAGACTTTGTCAAGTAAAGATAGAATTTTAAGCAATTTCTTGCCCAACAAAATCCAACACATGCTGAAGTTACTAAATGGCCAAAATGTAATAATATCAGTAGGTATTGAATGTTTTTTTAATATCTATTTTGTTAATTTATCAATAAAGATATGTATCTTCGAACAAGTCAGACTTTTACCAGAATCAGTTCGTCCACATAAGCAATAGTCAATGCAGCTGAAAATGAAATTGGTTCTGTGTGCACCGTTGGAGAAACCACCATAGACGAGCGGTCCGTTTGACCCTGCACCTAGAATGACTAGAAATCCCCTAAAAACCTTCCCTGCCGTGCGAGCGTAAGCCTGCCGTCATACCTTGCTGGGCTGTTTTGGCTTCGGCTTGATGCTGATGAAGACATCCAGCTGCTCCATGAGTGCCGTGATACACTGGGGCTCCACCTCAATGTCCTCTTTTATGTCAAACATTAATACCAGAGGCAGGCAGCCCTGTGGAGCAAACACAAAATAAAAAGTTACCGTAACATATCGGCGTTTCTGTATCATATAGACTCTTTTTTCATGACGGTAGTAAATTGTCCTTTTATGTTTTACCATTTGTTGACCCACATTTCAGCTGTACCAATAAATACAAGATTCACTGCTGAATCCATCCCACACAGAGCTTGGGGAAATTCCGCCAAGAGCAATCTGTTTTGCATGATCACCACCACAACCGCCACAGACATCTATATTTTGGGCTCGAGTGCTGGACAGCGCTCCTATTGTGAGTGGGTGTAATTAGCAGCAGAGTATAGAGCCCGGCTGGCTCTGACAGGGCCTGAGATTTGAGCTGTAATCTACAGTCTGGCTGGAAGAGGCCAAATCACACAGTACGCTACTGGAGAGCGACTCCTCTCTTCTCCCCCTCCGGTACGTCCAGTCCTCTGCTTTCTACACCCCCACGCCTCTTTATTCTCATCCTTCTGTGCTTTTCCGCTCTCATAAATCGTTTTTTCACTCTCTCCCTCTCTCCAGACAGACAGCGAGAGGCTCCTTCTTGTGTGTCCACAACCGAGAGAAAGTCATGTTTGGTCGCTGCAACAACTTTGGCATTTGCTAAATGTCTTTGGGGCCAAATGGGAGACCGCAGACAAAGAGAAGGCAGCTCTGGCAGAATTACTGCCCCACAATATGGATCTCCACACAGAGAGCCAGAGCTGTTTACGCCCGACATGTCTTAAAACGCACCAGCTCAGCAGAAGCTTTATAGCCCACGGTAATTAAACAGCCATCACTTCTACACATTTTTGAAACAGACGTCTGATTATATTCCTTAGTAATTCAGATAAGGGTAGCCTCAGCGGTCGCAGGCAACACAACAAGAATGACCGCAGAGCATTTTTAACCGACAGAAATTTAAATGCGAGGCGCTTCCTCCTACTCTGAAAACTAATGGTTATGTGCGGACGTCTGAATTACAGACGGGGCTGAAATTCAAACCCATCAAAATCGACTGTGCGAGCAAGCCAAACCAGTACCATTAACACCAACAGGGATAATCTGTACACAGAGAGGACCTAAGGAGCTCCTGCCAAGCTGATGCAAATGTGTGTGTCCCTCTTAACATGCAGGCTAACCTTGAGTCGTCTACATTTTGCTGTATATCTGGACATTTCGGCAGCATTGAGCAGAGCCAAGCAAATCTCTCCCAAGGCTATTCAAAACCCCAGCAGGCAATCATGGTTTATGTCTCTAAACCCAATCTCAAACCCACGCATCATTCACACATACCATGATGATGTTAGTGAAACAATGACAGGCATTATAGCCGCCACACAGCGCAGGGGATCTGTATATGTAAGGAATATATTGCCAATGCCATCCCTTCGCCACATAAACAGAGCGTCAAGGTTAAAATGAATCTTTACAGCCAATGGGGTAAACACTCTGACAATGAAGCTACACACCATGAGGTACTGCCGTGCCAGGCAGACCGATTCGATGGTGCCCTGAATGTACACCGTGGATTTCTTCTGCGGGCTGTTGGGGTCGGGGAAGTGGATCTGTGCTCCCGTTCTCTGGGTGATGTGCTTGATGTTGCTGCCGTTGCGTCCCTTCATGAAGAGGTGGTGCTGGGGCGCGATGTCCAGGTGGGTGGTGACGGAGATGGTGCTCGCCAGGCTGCCAGCCAGGTGCTCCAACAGCAGAGCTGTGCCCCTCTGTGGAGACCAAGATAACAAAGTCATTCTTGAAAAAACATTTTTTTTATAATTGCTTTTTGTGATTCATTTGTTTTATGACATTTGAGTTCATTTAACTCCCTTTGTATTTCTAACATTTAGTTCGTTTTATTCTCTGTTTTCAGTATCTTCAGCTGTAACTGTAAAGCCCTTTGTAACCATGTTTTAAAAGGTGTATTATTACCTTAACCAAGGAGGTTATTTTTTTCCAGTGGTGTCTGTTTGCTGGTATGTGTTTTTGGTTGGTTTGTCTGTCAGCAGGATTACACAAAAGATCAACAGATTTCCTTGAAACTTAAATGGAGGCTGAGTCTCAGCTCAGAAAAAGACTTTCACTTTTACTGCAGATCCAGATAAGGGGACGGATCCAGAATCTTTTTTCTCACTTTAACAAGTTATGACTTTTTTTGTTTTTGTTGACAATTTTGATAACTTCTCAGAGGATAATGGATCTTGATTTTTTTATTGATTGATTTTATTTTTTTGTGACAAAAAAATAAAAAAATCAGTTGCATGTAGGTGACTGGTATCTGTGAGTGAGTACAAAAGGCCTTGGTGAAGGTATGCTTCCTAGAAAGGCCATTCCATTTGTTATTATTATTTCATTCATTCGCCTCTGAAACTATGAACAGAACGGACACAGCGGTGCTTTGAGCTAAATGGTAACACACAATGACGATGCCAACATGCAGATGTAAAGAAGGTTTTGTGTTTAGCATGTTTACCTACCTAGTTTACCATGTTAGAGTAATGATTACTAAAGTTAGTACAATTCATCGTCAGAGAAATATTAATGTCTATATCAAATTTAACCAAAATCCAGTTAACAGTTGCTGAGATATTGCAATCAAAATGACAGTCATTTGTAGGTGCTACTGGAAAAGTCTAAGGATTGCTGGTGTAGTTATTAAACATCCTCTTAGGATCTTGAATGTCAATACAAAACTTCAGGACAATCCAATGATTGCTGAGATATATCATTCAAGCTAAAAAAAATCAAAAAGTCAACAAAAACATTCATGCTATCAGGGCCTCAAATGACGACTATTTTCATAAAAGATTCATCCGATAATAGTTTTTTGTACCGTCTATAAAAATGTGATGTCTTTAAAAAGGGCTTGATTCGTTCAACCAACAGTCCAAAACCCAAACATATCAAATTAATGTGGCAGGAAACAGGGAAAAGCAGCAAATCTTTAAATTTGAGAAGCAAACCAGCAAAGGTTTGGCATTTGAACATCATAAATAATTCAAAAACTTTGATTTGATAATCAAAATTGCTGGAGATAAAGCTATGCTGATGAACTTATAAGACCAACTGATCAATAACAACAGTGTGCAGTCTAATAATCATACGAGAAGATGCCCCATAGATATAAAAATGACTATCATGGACAAGTTGCTCAGTTCTTTCAAGAACATCCAACTGTATGATTTAAATCACATGAAGGAACAAAGACCAAAACTGATCTATTTTCAGAGCATTAGCCAGATCACGAGGAGAGCAGTCGAGCCATGTTGCCCAGAAACACCACCAAAGTTTTCTATAAAACCAGTGGGAAACTTATATTTTCCACTGTATCTGCTGGCCAGTCGAACTCTCTCATTCCTCGATGTCTCTGCTACGCCTCCTCAAGCCATCACTTGGCCCAGTAAAGTAAGTCATTTCCAGCGTGCAATGGGAATTCACACGCTGCGGCCAGCAGAACACAACAATCCACTGTGGTTTTGGCAATGCTCGGAGGTGTTCCAAGGGTCTCACACCACCACATTACATAGCACACATATTCCTCTAATCCTCCAGCATTTATCTGGCTCGCTTCCCGATCCAGACTGACCCTTCAGACCTACCACACACTCAGGAGGCCGTGCTGCTGCATACATAGAGTATGTGTGCATATAACTGGACACAGAACACAGGAATGTGCAGAGAGACACTCCAGCATACAAATTCAAGCACGCATGAATAGATAGATGCAGGGATACGTATGCGTTAAACGCAGTCCAACTGAAATTAGCTCCGTTTTGTTCAACGTGAAGCCGATCTACAGTGCTGGGGCAGTTTCCCTCACTTAGATTAGAGCTGACCCAGCAGCCGTCCAGATCCAGCTCCCAAACATCTCTCAGCACTCTCCAGCCCCCGTGGTGCTGAAGGTAATAAAGCAGTTTATATGAGAAAAAGTGAGGAACGCTGACAGTGTTGGTGGTGGTTTTTGACACCGTGTAGCCCTGGATACCTTTTGCCTGGTCTGCGGCTCGCCATGGAAACGGGTGGAGAAGAGTGAGGGTGTAAGCGCAAATATTGTTACACAGGCATGACTGACAACGAGCGCACAGGTCAGGGAACAGGTAGTCATTCAAGCGTCTCACACACACAGTGGCTGCTGGGAGGGTTGAACCTATGACCTTTATGTCTCTGGAGGTTTTGTTCCAGTTTAAAAAGGGAAAATCCAAACTTCAACTGAATTTATATCATTATTGTTTCAAAGTGTGCAGAAACAAACCAACACGGTTTTCTCTAAAATGGAAATTAAGGAATCGATACTGAATTAATCAAGCCTGAAACTTCTGATTTGAATTCAAGCCTCTAAAACGGGAAGTGAGATGTGATTTGCTGATTTTGTTTTGTATGTTTGTAAAGATTTGATCATTTGCCAGACAAAAACAAACCAGCCTGAAGATGTCTCTTTTCTGAATTAAATGACACAAATGATACATTTAACAAAATGGACGTGGACGCCTCTCTGCTAATGGCTTCATGTCTATTTATGTTTAGGGCCGCAACTTTTGTCGCTGATTTGAACAGCTGTTTGGTCCGTAAAAGGTCAGAAAGTGATAAAAAATGTGGATCGGATGACGTCCTCAAATGTCTTGTTTTGACCACAACCCAAAGATGTTTGGTTTAATTTCATAGAGGAGTAAAGAAGCCAGAAAATATTCACACTTAACAAGCTGGATTCTGAGAATTTTCTTAAATATTACTCAAACCGACTAGTCAGCTATCAAGATAGCCACAGTGTGAGTCTTCTATTAAGGTGCAGGTTTGTGTTTCATTTCAAGGCGTCAACAGTCCACATGGTGTCCTTGTCCACATGTTGTGTGTGAGTGTGTGTGTGTGTGTGTGCATGTGTGCGTGCGTGTGTGCGTGTGTGTGTGTGAGAGAGAGATGGTGCGGTGGTGAAAAAGAGACAAACTATGATGCACTTTGGGTTAAAGAACAATATAAACACAGGCTGTGACCTTTAAATTTAATTTCACGTGGTTTTCACTTTGAGGGCAACAAATGGAAAAAATGTTATGATTCAGTTTGATTGTATTGTTCAGAATGACTCGACAATACAGAATTATGTATTTACATTTACATATTCCCCTGCAAAATCTTCAATTTCCATGCACTCCCCTTTCAACTCCAATCCATTATTCCGGATCACAGGACCCTCCTCACCTTGACGGCGTTGGCGTTGTTCTGTGAGCCGCGGACCACGCCCGTGGCCCTGTAGAGGCGGGTCGGGGGCTTGAAGGAGACTGTGAGGTTGTAGGTCTGCGAGATGTGCTGCACGGTGGGGGAGCTGGGGTCAGACTGCATGATGGCGGGAAGCTCGAACGACAGCACGAGGGGGAGCAGCTCCTGCAATATGGCGCGACAGAAGGAGGGAGAAGAGAGCGAGAAAAAAATCATGGTGTCGTTGACACATCGTGGTGACTGCTGAAACAGCCCAGTTACATAAAGCCGGATCAGATCTCTTCACAGAATCATAACAGGGCGCAACATGTCGGCTTGCACCAGTCTTTCAGGCTGATTAAGACCATTTGGACAAAGACGTGAAAAAAAAAGGTGCTTTGTTTACATAGTGCCGACGTATGCGAAGTGACGCACAGACATAACAATCACTCCCTGAGCAGAAGGTGGCAAAACTTGGAATCTGTCCGCTCAAATAAACCCAGAGATGTTAATCAAAAATGAGGTCAGCAGTGCCAGAAATAAGAGAGACACCCTTTGTTACAGTCGGCGCGCTGCAGAGCCATCACATGGGAGGTTTTTGATTTAAAACATTATGGTTTTTAAAAAAGTCCTGCGAAGCGTCAGCGGGTCTTCTGGTTCACTCTCGTACATTAATTTCGAGTCAGTGAATCAAACCGCAGGAGCAACAACAGACATCAGCGCCTCTCGTTTGTATCACAGCAGTCACTCAGAATGAAGAGACGCAGACAGGCTTCATGCGTACACATACTTATGTATGCATTAGAGGCACACACCCATACAGAGACAAACTGATGGGAACACGCACACGCACACAGACACAGGAGAATGAATACCCACTCTCTCTCTCTCATACACACACACACACACACACACACACACACACACACACACACACACAGTGTTATCCAAACAGTGACTCTCGGGCAGAGCGCCACTATGGTTTTGGCTGCCAGTGAAGGGCAAGCAGCATGAATTGCTCTGACCAAAGAAATGCAACCCTGATCAGTCCCATATGCGCTCTGGCCTTACATTTATATCACGTTTCAGCGCTCGCTCTCGGGAGGGCTCGGGAAATTTAGGTCAGCACTGAGGGAAACGCAGGAGAGGACAAGCAGAGCAGCGGGAGTTCGAGCGCTGAATGAAGAATAGGCTGATTTTTATGGCGGAGCTGACCTCAGCTCTTTTTCAAAGCGTCTACCTGGCAGATACGAGTTTCACATGTATTCAATCTGAAAGCGCCGTTAAAGAGGCTCAGTTCGCCCCGACACGAGGGTGAGAGATGAAGAAAAATGAAAATATCTCCGAGGTAAAGCAACTGGCCAGACCTTTCATCACCTGCCCGTCAGCTCCACCTCTGAGAGCTCGGGGGGGGAAAAAGTCCCCCTGAGAATCCATCACCTCAACAACCAGACTCAAACAGATCTCCGCCCAAGAATGCCTCACGAGAACAGTAGAGCGCACAAGTCCACTGTAGTATGTGTGAGCGTTAAAAGGGACATTACGTACATCACTAATGCAGCTCAGGGGAGCAGGCACGGCCCCAGCCACTTCTGGTTTCAGGAGAGATTGAGGAGGATGTGGTCTGAGGGCCACCCAGGACCAAACACACAGCATGTTGAATACTGTCGTGCACTGAAAGCCTCAACAGGGGGAAGTCAAGAAAACTGAATAAATCCTCCTTCTTTTCGCATTTTCCAGTGCGGTGCTTCAGGGTTTTCTGTCATCCGGGAAACATTTTTTTGTTTTTGTTTATACTGGGAAAATGTGTTGAAGTCAGGCATATTTAAATCATTTTGGTCAAAATCTCCAGTCAAAATAATTCCCTACTAAAACCAAGTTATACTGAAGGTGTAGCGAAGTGATTCTGGGGAAAGACACTTGACTGTCGAGTCTCATTCCTGATGCTCTGGCTTGGCGAGAAACGCGATTAGCGGTCTCAGTTAATTGTTTATAGGCTCACTAAACGCAGATAATATTTGACCTCAACATCCAAAAATCTTCCAAGACACGTGCACCAGCAGTTATTCAAAAAGGATACAACACCGTGATTTAAAAAATACATCCCAGCATGGAATTTTTAACATATCTTGGCAAGAGTTAGACGAGTAAAGTGATCAATCTACTCAACATGAAACTGGAGCCAAGAGAATTTGGTTTAGCAGCAGTTTTACAGGTTACAACAGCAACTTGTCTTTTTACACTTCTATTTTATACAAATCAATCCAACCAAACCTCCACCTTATTCCAAACCTCCGTGATACCTTGTGCAAATTATCGGGCGCAAGTTCTGGCAACTTCTACCTAATCTAAGGACTCAAGATATAACGATCCTCGTCCTGAGAGCGACTGGTGATGGCAAATCATTCATTAATGAAAATCTAGGTTAGGGACTTTATCAAGTACTACTCTAATACAGGACTGTCTCGTCATGTGTGTCCAGTCATATGGAACAGCATGCAAGATATGTGGACATAAAGGAATGAGGTGAGTATTAAAGTCTGCTTCCTGGCTGAGAGGGAAGCATGTCTTTTTGATCCGCCCTCGTCATCCGCTGACTGTGTGTTCTTTGGAGGGCGGAACAATCCCCGTAGTTCTCTACAGCTTATATCTTAAACCCCTCCGTACAACACTGCTGCAGTTTGGTTTGATTATTCTTCTTTTTTTTATCCCAGTCATAGCAAAAATGAAGTAGATGTAGTGGGTTGCGGCTTTTCTGCTTATGAAAATAACCATTAAGCACGGAGAGGTATGGGTATGCATACAGCTGAGGTTTGCCAGTACACACTGCAGCATGACCTTCTCCTTCCTCTCCATCACGCAGTCCTTCTCGTTTGTACACGCAGCCTTGTTAGTGTTGGTCAGTCCACAGTGGAGGAACGTGTTCACTGCAGACAAACTCCTGAAGTGTTGAAATAAAGCAAAAGTTCAGGGATGTAACACTTCTCATGATCACAGAGCTCCTCCGCCCACAGAGCTGAGGCTGGAGGTTGGGCTTCCAGTCAGACTGAAACTGAACACGGAGGAGAGGCTAGGAAATGAGCTGGAGATGGGCCTGCCAAAGGGGCCGAGGATCACGTTTGTGTTTTACAATTGCTCTCGGGGAAGTGGTCTGGGAATAGGTCAGGAATGGTGCTTGCGGCTTTGAGGAAGCGCTGAAACTGTGCCTGGAGTGCACAATTACCTACTGTAACCCTGGAGCTCTTCCACTGGTAGGATTAGGTAGGGAACTTGGCCGTCTTGAGTCCGATGTTATGTTCGCTGAGGAAGTTTGGAGTGATGCACCTGGGAGCCAATAAGTGACCGACAACAAGATTTCTGACTAAAGGGGCGTCCACACTGAGAATGACCACTTTAAAGATAACTACTGTGGCAACGACGTGAACATCCACACTGATGAACGACGGCCACCACCGAGTCCGGATCTGCTCCGAGGGTTTTTCAAAATTCTCCAAACATGAGAGCAAGCAGGAAAATCTGCCACTCTTTATTTGTTTCGTATGATCAATTATCATGCAATATCTTGGGTTAAATACTGTTTTATAATGAGTCATTTGCCTTATAAAAGCATGTTCATATTTTGTATAATTTACCAAGACTTTACTTATTAAAAGGCCGATGACACTGAGACGCATCACCAGAAACGCGTCGGAAGCCCAACCATTGTTTTCCTGTGGTACGGTGCGCCTGGCGTCCGCACCTCTCCTGCACCAGACGTCCGTTTTCAAAAAAGTCCTTTCTAAACGCATCTATTCGTTTGACATGAAAGAGCTAGGCTACAGTAAGAAATCAACATCATAAACAGTTCAACAACGCTATTGTGCAGAAAAATGTCTCCGAAATCAAAATGATTGATGTAGTTACCATTCTTGGTGTGGACGCTCCCTTGACACAAAAACCAGAGGGGATGAGCATTGATGGAGTGGTTCTGACCAATCAGACGGGCGCTCTGATGCTGCAGCTGGGGGGAAATTCACCAGCCCAAATTTGTGTTGCCAGGAGCAGGGGGAACAGGAAACGGCGTGGGTAGGGCGGTAAACATCAACGATAAGGGCTGGCGTGGCTCAGAGGCTAACAACAGCAGTTAACAAATGTGTTAATTACACACTGTTTTATCCCGTAATTAATCTCTGCACTGTCCTAGGAGCGGGCAGCATCCCTCCTTCTCTGCTGCTCGTATTATTCCAGTGAGAACAGAGAAAATAACAAAGTCAACACTCGCTGAATGAGCGGCCGATCCGACCTCCTCTCTCAAACTGGCAGAACAGCGGCGAGCCCTGTGATTTCACACGTCAAAGTTCAATGCGATTGATCTCTGCTTGGGTCATTTTGTATCCGGAGAGCTGATCTGTCTCGCCCTGTTCAACACAGATCAACGGCGGCGTCCTAATACATAAAACACATCGCCTGCTCAAAAGTTCGACAGGGTCATCAGGGTCGTGTGGGCAAACGCTAAGGCAGCCATATATCTGGCAAAAACATGCGATGATGCTTTGATGCTTTGTTCCCCTTGTAAAAATTGGTCAGTACTGAACTCAAATACAAACTCCAAGAAATCCAGGCCGACACCACAGAGGTCAAAAGTACAAACTGACGAGCCTGCAGAGACCGAGTGTTTGGGCGGAGTGTTCCTTTAAGACAAACGTGGCCGAGTTCCAACTCACCCTTATTTTCACTCGAGCTGCCTCCACTCCTCCGGGCTGCCCTGCGATGGACACCTGTTCATAATAAAAAAAAGGAACATGTAAATCAGTTAGTCAGCCCCCGACGCAGTCCAAGACAAACAATGGCTCAGATCGTTGCATACAGTTGCACTTAATTTGAATGTTGAAAGCAAAATGTTGAACAAATAAAAACCGCAGGCCTCCTCTGAACTGAAACCCAATCCCTCTCCAGTTATTGTTTTATATTCTTGAACCGCATCATTACCACGAATCTAACATTGTGATTAGAAGAACGGCCTGCACGATTCAAGTAATTGTCCTATTAAGACAACCCACGAACACGAGAGGCCAGATTAAGTTCATTTCCATAGAAATGAAAAGGGTGATAAATTGTCTCATTAGATTTCTCCTCTTTCCCTTTCGTTTATTGGCTCAGCACTATGGAGCAAAACCAAGAGCTGATGTGTTTGGGAGCAGAAATCTTTAAAAGAAGAAACGACTAAGCAAAAACATGAAGCAGGTCAGTCTGGTTCATCCTTGTTAGCTCCACACAAACAAACAAAACACACCTATACAGGCTGCGAGCAGTAATTAAATCGGTCAAAATAAAAGAAAAAACATTGTTAAGCCTCGTGTCAGCTAACATCTACTCTGCTTAAGTGTGCTTGACTCATATCCTGACTCCTGACAGCTCCGGTGAGAGTGAAAGGTAAACAGTCCATTCATTGATTTTCACGGTTATCTGTATTTGCTTATCAACACTGCAGCACTCGTCCAAATCTCAAAGGCTCTGCTGCTGCAGTCAGCGAGCTTTTGAAACCAGGAAAGAGGGAGAACTTAAAAGGAGTCTCTTACTACTTATCAGACTACACTTGCATCATCAGAGCAAGACGGGATAGGAGGCTATGAAGTCTATGAGATACAGAGAACAGGGATGTTTGAAGGGGAATTCTGGTATTTTTAAAACCCTATACTTACATGTTTTGGTGTTTAAATGATTCATACAATCGGTCTAGTACGTTGACGTGGCGGCAACTTAATCCTTTGGGGCAGCTGTGTCAAACTTAAGTCAACGAGATGATCTTATTTTCGCCACTGACAGGCTGAAGATTCCTCTAGAGAGCCACCTTCGTTTCAAATAATTCCTTTTTGTAACCACAAACACAAAGTCTCATTCAGCGAGAAGTTTCACTCTGACTCGCATTTCTGCTGTTGTCTTCCTGCCATAACTCACTTCTCCTGGAGTTTGGAGTTGATCTAAAGGAACTGCCAGTGAGAACTTATTTCCAAAGTCATCGCTGATTATTTAACAAATTTGACGTGAAGCAGCAACTGTAACAACTGATCTCTCGTGAGACTTCCCCTAGAACAAGACTCGTGCTCCTGGTTGCAAAAGGGATCTTAGATTTAATAAAAGCGGACATAACTTTGACAGTTGCAGTTGCCCCAAAGTGTTACACTGCAGTCATTAGAGCTGTAGGTAAGGTAGCAACTAGAAATAACGATATTTTCATTGTCGATTTATCTGTTGAATATTTTCTTGATGAGTCAATTTGTTCTGTAATTACATTTTGAAACTGTTACCTTGCCTGGAGCTATTTTAATGCCAGTGCTCACTGGACTGTGATTAGTTTGAAGAAATACAAACATGGCACAGATCTCTTCCTCTTTGACCACAATGAGAATTGGCACAGGCAGATGTTTTCCCCTAACATTCACACAGCACTGTAGAGACCTGGCTAAGTGAGACTGTGATATTTTCTGAGAAGGTTTTGGCAATGTGAGAATCATACTGTGGAAAGTCCACTGAGATCCGGCTGAAATCAGTGGAGCAGACGTTTAAAAACACATGACATGTCAGTGCTTTCATCCACACGTGCGTCGTAGAGCACCTGGCACAGATAAGCATCTGATGCCTGCAGTGTGCTCGCCTGAACTCCTCACACAACCACTTTAATCATAATTACAGCCGGATCCTCCTGCTCGTCCAGAGAGTCCAGCCAAAACAGACCAGCTTCCTCCAATCAAAACAACCGACCGGACCGACTCTCTGCGACCTGTTTGGAGCCTTAAACCAAACAACCTCGGCGACTACTGAAGAAAATGACTCGTGGAGGAGTGGCGGCGGTAAACAGTGAAGGCAGCACAACGCAATGCGCACAGGGCTGAATGATGGCGCAGGGCTGTGGTTCGAGAGATAAAAGGAAAGTATGTGACGAGAGAGGCTCTTTGATCAGACAGAAGTAAACAGCTCGCTCCGCCCGTCTGTGTCATCGGAAATCTGCACTGCAGTCAAACAAACCTGGTTGCTTTTCTCTGCCTGGTTGTTCCTGTTGGAGTCTGGGAAATGGATGTGGCAGCCCGTCTCCTCCATCACCCTCTTGATGTTGTTGCCACCTTTGCCAATAACGTGGGAGTGCTCCGTGTGGGAAACGTCCATCTTCAGAGTTACCCTGTTACTCTAATGAGCAGAAAAGAGAGGGTCAGGGTGAAGGGGGTGATTGATGACACTGGCAATAGCTCAGCGAGATGAGCAGCATGCTGAGAAGAAGGGGCATTTATTATGTTATTACCTCTGCCAAGGAGGTTATGTTTCCACCCTGTGTGCATGTGTGTGTTGGTTGGTTTGTCAGCAGGATTACACAAAAACTACAGAGCAGATTTTCACTAAACCTGGATGGAAGATGGGAATTGGATCACACCAGAAACCATTAAGTTTGGTACTGATCCAGGATTTTTTTGGCAAGACTTCTTTTTCTCAATTTATAAGGATAAAGCATGGATAATGATGATAAAAAGTCTAGTTGGCTGGTGTCTATGAGTGAGTACAACTGGATACGGATCTTGGATCTGGTGAACCTAGATTATGGTTAAGCTGTTATGGGTGGTTTAAAATTTGAGTTTTAAAATCATGTCTGATATTGGATTAGGCTTGATTGAATTAAAAGAGTTTGTTGGGACTTGGCAGAGGTATGCACTTTACTGAGTGCCATTCTGGATATGCATGTATATATTTATCAAACTACCAATACTTTGACAAGAAAGTTTCCACAGAATTCACTGTAAGTTGAATGTTAACAAAAACATTTCTGCAACTGTCTCGCATACCCACAATCAAATGCAAGATAAGATCATCCACCCACAACGACAACAATCCCATTATGCGGAAGAACGTTAGAAGTACAGTGAGCACTAGCAGAGGGACAGATGAAGACGTCAAAGCCAAAACGGGGAACGCGAGAGCAGCATTTAACATCAGACAGAAAGTATGGAAGGCCAGGGACATCACGACACTGACTGAACTGTAAATCTTTCACACCAGCGTCACGACTGTCTTGCTTTACTGAAAAACTTGGCGCACAACAAAGACCATGTTAAGGAAAGCCCGAGTGTTTATCAACAAATGTCTGAGAAGTATCCGGAGAATCTGGTGGCCGGAAACCGTCAGACATGACGACCTATGGCAGAGAACGGGGGCCGAGAACCAGTAGAGTAGCTTATCGGCAGAGGGGAAAGTCATGGATTGGCCACAGTCTGCGCGCACTGACAGGAAATCTATCAAGAGTCTATCTCTGGGTCTCATTAGGATCTCAGTTTACGATTAATCTATCCAATTATTTTCTACGGATACGACGAAGCCCGAGATGACGTCCTCTTAAGACTCAAAGATATTCAGTTTACCGTCATAGACACTTTAAGAAACCAGAGAGCTTTCATTTAAGACGCTTGAATCAGCAAAATTCACCATAATTTACTAAAGCTGCTTAATCGTTATTCAAAAATCATCTCAGCTGATCCCTATAATCAATTAATCGTTGCAGCGCTGGTTCTCATCCTGCTCCTCTGATTAGAACTGCTGCTTCGCTGAGAGACCGGGGCAACATCTGTCCCCTCTTACTCAATCTAAATAGTCACAAGACCAAAACCTTACAATTTCCCCTCTTTTAAACACTTTCACATGCTGCTGCTATTTGAACAGAGACGCAAATGAGCAACAAAATATGCAATAAATAAAAAAAAAAAGCATCAAATTATTAAATTCCTCCGCTGCGTCTGCCAGATGAAAATGACCGTTTCGTGACCAAACCATATGAAATGCTGCGATCCGAGCCAATCGTGTGTCTGCTGTGGCTGTCGCAAAGTGCAGGGATGACTGCCTGCCCCCAGGGGGTGCTACAGCGCAGCCGCCCAGGTACGTGATCTCTCCTGCTGCCATGGCAATGAAGCATGTGTGTGTGAAGCACGCAGTGCACACACACTGCAATCCACAAAGCAAAGCTCGGGATGCGAGTATCTGGCGAGATTAGATCCAAGATGCACCACGCTGCTGAGCGCAATCTGTCACTTGGACAGCGGGAGAGCGGAGGGGGAAAAAGATTCAAGTCTCCTAAAAGGCCAGGAAAGGGTGAGAAAGAGAGACACAAGAAACAAAAAAGAAGGAGAATACATGTTGAGATGAAGATGTTCACTGTACCTTTGTGTCAAGGACTGACATGATTCTGTCTTTGGCTTCCCTCACATTCTCCCTCTTCCCGCACACCTTGATGTGAGGATCTGCAGGGGGAAGAGACAGACACACCAGAGCATGTGTTCAGTGTGTGAGTGAGTGACTGAGTGAGTGATTGAGTGAGTCAGCGCTGATTAAGGGCAGAGATAGAATTTGAAAGTGGGAACACAAGTTAAACCCATTTAATCAAACATGACACTGCAGTCTGGATTTGTCAACGAATTACGGCGCGTCAGAGAACAGCCCCGCAACAGTAATTGCTGCTTTGATATCCGCCGAGTCTCATTTAAGTCTGCAAGCAACCACACCGAGGGGGGAGGGGGAGGCTAGCAGGTCTGTGGAATTATATTCAGTCAATCCATCAGTCAGCAGGGCGCACGGAAACACTTCGAGCTGCAGACAATCGTTCTGCTGTCATTATCTGTTCACCCACATGCAGATGGGAAATCAGGTGAAGTTCTGCAGCATTCTCCTTAACAACTGAAGTATATGGAGATGTTTTAAAAACGTTAAAAACATAACATGGCTCCATTCAGCTCAGCCAACGTAATCATGTTCATATTCACACCACTGTCACTGCCAGGCTATAAGCTAACGTTATTAGCTTAGCAGCTACCGTGAAGACTTTGGCTTAAAAAAAAGGTGCAAGTAGTTATATTACTGCACTGGCAGATAAATGCACCTCTTTTTGTCTGTATCTTTGCAAATCAAGTGCCAGGACAAGCGTTGGTGAAGGAAAGATGTTATTCGCACCCTTGACATGCGATTAGCCTGCCGCCGGCTCAGATGGGGTGCTGCTAACGCTTATAGCTACAGTGGCAATTTCAGCTTAGGAAATGGTGAAAGTAACTTATTTTTAAATTGGTTTGGGATATCTGGGCTTCTGGAGACTATGATAACACCGTACAGAGCCAATTTAAGTTCTTAAAGTTCAGAATGTCTTCCTGAGACTTGGATTACGCTGGATGAGCTGCATGGAGCCATTTTTATCATTTCTTTTTTTGGTCACCCTCTACTTGCTGTGAAGCTCCAGAGATGTTTTGTGGACTACCACACCTCACCTGGCTTTCCATCAGCATGGAGGTGAGTAGATAATGATGGAATTTTTTTTCTTATGCTGTAACCTTATTGTGTCATTTAACGTAAAAAAACAAACAAAAAAATACCAAGCAGCTCTTTTATCGGTCACTTTTTTTTAACGTCTCAGTGTGCTCTCTGTCAGCTGTCATGGAACCCCCCCCCCCCAAAAAAAAAAACAGACATCTTTTCATTTTTGTGCATTTACACTCAGCGGTTCACACAAGATCGGGCGAGTAAAGTACCTAAAGGAGTCCAAATGGCGCTTTCAAAGACCTCCACAGCCTCCAAACACTTCAGTTAGAATAAGCAAACACTGCATACTTAAAACCGTTCAAAGCTAACGCTCACGTCTGTGCAGCCTACATCTGGCTCTGCCGCGTGCCCGGCCCCTGGAGAACACTAACATGAAAACACATGAATGCACGCACACCGATTCAACAACGTTGTGCACACACACGTACTACACACTCACGGTCCATCGCCTCTGTGTTAACTGTACCGAGCAGCAGGAAGTCGACTGAGCCCCCCTTCCAGGAATACCCCTCCCCACAAAAACACACACACACACATACTTGCAGCATCTCAGATTTACAGTATCGGCTTCAGGAGAGGACTTTCTGTAACAACGTCGTCGAGACCTCGGAGAACCCCTCGAGTGCATGTTTTGACTTTTGAGGAGCTCAGGAGTGAAAAAACCCAAAGGGAGGTCACACACTTACAGAAGGCTTTTGATGATAAAGAGCTACCTACAACAACCAAACCACACTGCACAAAACTGAAGATCTAATCAAGTGGAATAATCTTAAAATCAGTACATTTGCTCAGGTGAAGTACAAGTTCTGCTACTTTGTACTTCCTCTCCACTACATTTTAGAGTAAAGTACGGTACTTCTGCTCCACTACGTGTATTCAAAATTGAAAAACACTGACAATCAGATAATCCGTTAAACTGGATGAATCTGACAAATTTAGATCTGTGTATTGTTTTACTTAGACTTAACTCAATATAAGATACTTTTTAACTTTTACTAAAGTAATATTCTCACTTAATTCCTTTACTTTTGGTTACTGGTTTAAAGTATAAACAGATTGTGTAGTCTTTTCAAAAAAGTCGTGAAGTAAATGTCACCTGCCTCGTCTTGATAATCAACTTTGTCTTCACTTGAGATATTTTTAACTAGTTCCAATGAGCACGTCTGTAAAAAACATCCATCTCAAGGATGAACACATTATAAGCTAACTAACTAGTATGTCGAGACAAAAACATGCAATTTCAAGCGCTACATTTCTAAACTAAGTGAGATAATCTTAGATTTGGTTTTAGATCTAGTCTGACTTGTTCTGAGGGCATTTTCCTGGGACGAAATATCTTAGGTCAAGTTTTAGTCCGCCATTCAAAGCATTCATTTATTTTGTCACGTTCTAAAAAAGGTTGAAAAATAACTGATTGTGTCTTACCAAATGTTGACTGAGTCCTCTCCTCGATGTGAACAGTAGAAATCTAAGCTGCCTCGTTTCTGACATACACAGTTAAACCATTTACCTAGTGTGTGACGGCCTTATGTAAGAAAGTGAGATACAGAGTTCTCTGACATATTAAAATGGAAATGCATATTGGTATGAAGGCTGTACCTGTGGGCCTTCAGGTGAACACTGCCCTGCAAGTGTGCAGATGTGTGAAACCTGCATAAGATACAAGAGTGATCATGGATACGCAGACCTGCAAGAAGAGTTCGCCTGAGGACTGAGTTCTGGCCCACAAGAACTGCAGCTTTAAAAACCCCAGACGGTTTTATAGGCATGCACTGTACACATACTTGAAACTGGAGAAGGTTTTATATAGAATTATTTGGATTTTTTTAGAGCCTACTTATTTCTAGACTGAACCGACGTCTTGTTTTACGCCTTAGATTTATTGTCAACTCGCACCGGCAGATAAATTCACTTGTTGTTGGTCTGTTTCCTCTCAAATCAGGCATTTACTTCTCTTATTTAGATTCATTTTTGCAGTGCCAGATGCTCTCTGTGGCGCTGCAAGCTGAGAGAAGAGCACAAGAACTCAGAACACGTGCTGGCTGGAGGGAAGAATTCAGTTTTTCTGAAGGATGTTCGGCTCTCTAGAAACTACGGGGACCCGCAGAATGCCGGCAAACAAGCGAGTGCTGATCTTGTTAGAGTGACACAGAGGTCGGGCGGGCTCAACACACTCTACAGGAGACGCCAGATCAAATGAGAGAGTAACAACAGCTCCTTGAAGGCTCGAGGAGGTAGGAACTAAACAAAAAAAACAAGCTGCAGTCTGAGACAGGAAAACAAACCAGGGGGAAACAAAAGGGGAAAAAAAAGAGCAGAGAGAGAGGTCAGAGCCCCATCAAAGTCTCAGCAGCGGCTCCAGGAAAATTTCCCATCATCCAGCTGCTGATGTGAACAATAGAAAATCCCTCCACTTCCTCTTGTGGTACCCGCTGCGACCATCAGAGGGAGTAGGGCTCTTCCTCTGTCTGTAACCTGCACAGCACATCTGGCAAACATTAGCCCGGCCTAAACGAGCGTTGCAGTCGTGATGTACAACACCCCCGCACTTTTGAAATGGACTGTGCCGCGTGCTCTTTTTTTTTTTTTTTTCCTTCTTCTTCGATGATTGATTGTGGAATAAAAAAACGAACACCTTAAGTCTTAATTTGGCACACACAACACCTAGAAAAGCAAACATCACACGAGACGCAGCTGCAGAGAGTCACACAGATTTTACACGGTTCCACTTGACAGAGAAGAAAAACCTTTTGACCCCGGAGCTCTGTGCTGGCAGAGTCAAAGCATTTTTCCAGCTGAGGACTACATTCAAAAATACCACACAAATGAAGGGAATTAAGTCCTTTTGGCTTTTGGGTTTCTCATTCAAAACATCTGCGGAAATGTTGATACAGACAGTTGGCGAGTCGCGGCAGCATTAAGACATTTCATCAAATAAAAACAGTTTTAAAGATTTAAATCACGACAACATCTTTCAAAATCTGACACTGGCCATCCCGAAAGGTGCAGAGCTGTCTCGTGTGTGACTGATACGCCTCCTCGCTGTACTAAATCACAAACAGTGCACCGATGATGGCTCGCCCCGGAGGCTAACAACTGGCCTTATCACACTCATGCAGGTGGCAAGGACAGCTAGCTGCAGGTGATGAATGAAAACAGAGGAGCTGGCATCTTGATGGAGTGCGGCCGTCAGGGGGAGAGGTTACAAACGTACAGATCCCCCCTCACATCTGCCGCTGTCCTGCCGAGAGTAACGGATTCCAGACCGCACATGAAAGACGACGCTGGTGTTTCAGGAAAACAAGGAAAACATACGCTTAAAGAACACGAGTTTAGATTCGGATCAATTAAAATCATCTGCACCAACAAAATAAGTGATGAGTGATGAAAGGAATGTGGATGACTGTCTCCAGTAATTTTCCTGATGAGTTCATGGAGGGTTTTTTTTTTCCACCAGGTGCCGAATCTTACAAATACATGAACGTCTTTGACGTAACATCAACTCTTTTGTTTCTTCACATTCTGCTGATAATGTTATTTCATTCTTTGAATGTTTCAAACTGACCATATCTTACTAACCGCCTCTTCAAACCTGCCGCCTCTTTAACAAGTACAACACTCTCTATCTAACCATCCCTCCTCTGTCCCATCTTCACTCGCTCTCACTCGCTCAGGTTGTTAGAACACATGATCAATTCCACTCGTCTCTTCTCACACAACATTCGCTCGTAAGATAAAGTGAGAATCCCACATTCTTCCTCTCTGCTCCTCTCGGTTTACGCAACACAGAAGAATAATCTGACAAATGATGGGTCCAAATTTTTAAATATCCTCACTTTGCATGCGGAACATCATTCCCAGGTGGTGTTGGACACGAGTTTTGTGAATGAACCAATACTTGGGAGGAACGTTTGCCAGAATGTACAGTTGATTAATTATCCAGGGAGAAAATTTTTTTTCAAAGATTCTGACGTAGCCCGTCAACTATTTTTCAGTACGGAGCGAGTGAGGAAGTTACATAATGTTGTCGGATTCCACATCTGGCTTGAAGACGCACACTGGCAATCCCCCAAGGGACAACAAAAGTGGGCACGGCTACACCTACTCCTCACCCCGTTCCGCTTAAAACCCCCGTCTAACCCCCTCCCGGAAGAGCTTTAAATAACCGTGATAATGTTTTATTAGTAACAGAGTGCTCGAGCAAACTCGGGCCAATAAATGCGTGGGCCCCAGATACAAGCGGCTCCCACCCCTCCGCCCGCCTCCACAGCAAAAATCACAAATTCCTCAGTGCAGATGAGGAGCTGAAAACACGCTTTTGTCTTCTCAAACTTCTCAATCACCTTTTTAATAATTAATCCCAGCGCAGCCTTGATATTCTTCCCTCTCGTCTGTCCAATGACATTCCTGAGAACATATTTCTGGTTCAGTCATTGACCCCTCTTTAAAAACACAACTATGTTGTTACAGATTCACACGTCAAGTTTAGTTTAGCGGTTAGTTCTGTCGTTAAAGATCTCAGAAATTTCCTGAAAACTGAGGTTATGGACTTAGATGCGTGACAAGTTAAATATTTATTCGAAATCATCGATCCCCAAACACTCAAGTCACACAAGGCAAAAGCAACAGAAGCAGTTCATGAGGCCAGTGTAAGAATAATCTGAATATGTGCTTAGGAATGAAAGAATAGTCACCTTTTTTGGACTTGGCACCGATTTTCAGTTTGGACGGCCAGGCTATCTGTGTTTGGGTCTCATCCATGATCTGGAAGACAGCGAAGGATCACAGATATCAGTGTTGGCAGAGAGTTTGTGTTGGCAGGGAGAAACAAAAACACAGAATACAATCTTGACTCTTGAGTCTTGGCAATCATGGTGATACAGCTTTTTAGCATCACACTCTGAACTCCTCTGCTCACATCAGTATGCAGCATGTCAGTAAGTAGAATAGTATGTGTATAGTATATGTTGATCATAACGCTCTTTTTGTATCTAGGGCTTCACATAATGTCATTTTTTATAGCTTTTATTCTTAAGCTTCTATTGAGGTATTTTTAATTTGAGCTACAGATGCAGTAGAAAAAGTACAATGAATACATGGTGTTACTTGCCTGTACAAGTTAAAACAAAAGTGAAAACGTCTAAAAACAAGTCTAAAACATCTCACTGAAATTTTACCATCTGGGAGAGTTTTTGCAGCATTGTCATTTCAAAAGAGAAAAAACCTCAAACAACAACGTCTATTTGAATAAAAATATGTTAGTAGTGTGGGATCATGGGAGTTGTTGTCGTTATTGTTAAAACAACCATCATTGCTGACGAAGACTGGACACGTTGCTGAGGCAGCAAAGTTCATAGATGAGGGAATGTATAAAAGTTTTAATCACGTTATGTTAAGTCATGTTCCGTCTTCATTACCTCGACCGAGGAGGTTATGTTTCCGCCGTATCGATTCTTTGGTTGGTTTGTCAGCAGGGTTACACAAAAACTTTCTCACTTTCTTTAACATTTTGAAATGTTTTTCGACATTTTGGTCAGGGAATAATGTATGGACCTTGATGAGAAAATAAATACAGAAATCAGGCGTATCTGTGGTTGGTATGTTGATCTGAACACAAATCCAGTCCTAACAGCTTTAAATGTTTTTATTGGATTTGTCTTGATTGAATGTTGGGCCTCGGTGCAGGTAAACCCTTTACTGAGTGCCAGTCCAGTCTCATCTGTTGTAGACACAGGAGATCAATTAAACTGTTACTTTGAGTAATCCTGTGGATTTCTCTGGGTTTGAACACTGTCGTTCACACTGGATAACATAAGTACACAACTGTACGATACATGTAACAAAGATCGAGTTGTTTTTAGACTTTTTAAATGCAGAAAAGTTACATATGATATACTTCAGCAATTTACCATAAATAGTGTTGGAGCTCCTACAGATATTTTGTTATTGTGGTTATATAATATAGTTTGTTGTGCTGTTAAACCGCCCTGTTAAAGGTGAGTGATTCTGGAGAAAGATCTCATTCCCACGTCATCAAATACCTTCGCTGACTGGGATCAAACCACCTACAACCAACATTCTTTCTCCAGATTGTCGGAACAGACAGCTGACGAGAGACACTCAAATAGGCACATAGCATAAATAAGTTATGGAAAACATTTTGTTCATGTTTCTACAGGTAGAAATCTTTCGTTTTATGTTCTTATTTTGTGAAATTTGATGAAAAGAAAAAACTTGTTTTACAACTTTTTTCCATTTAAGACATTACATCAATACTTATCATTTATTTTGGTTTCCTGACTCCGAGAAATGACATCACAATTAGCAAAAATACCACTGAAGGCACTGGCGAAACCATTTCCATTGCAGACTTCAAGGGCTGGTATCCATCGGGCTGTGCTCAGTATTAAATAGGAGCTTTGTAGATTTTTGCCAGTATTTCAATGAGGCCTTGGCTCACTTTTAAGTGTGGACAACTACCCACAGCTTCTCCTAAATTAACAAACACACATTTTGCTGATTTAAGAGAAACAATGAGTGAAACACGGTTTTGGCGGCCAGCAGTTACAAAAAAAAAAAAAAAAAAAAAAGTCTTGCATGAAATAAAATGTCTAAAACAGGCATAAATCATCTTTCTGGGTAAAGGATCCCAGAAAAGTCAGAGGAGCCGAGTCCAGTTAAAACATGTCTGGTGATATAAGCTTATTTGATGTTTCCAGACATTTCTACGTTTCTGCTCAACACCCAAGCCCTCCCGATGCAACGCCACCAAAAAGACGAACAATAAAGAAAAAGCACTGCGTACACTTGGCTCTGCTGCACGTGAAACACGCCAACAACAATCTACGCGAGAGCCCTTTGACAAGTCTACTCATCGTAAACCAGGAACATGTGTATCGATATGAAAAAAAAAAAAAAGCCAACCGCTTTCGGCACAGAAAAACAGTAAGACGCTGTCAGCGTTTCGGCCAGGGGGGAAATCTATTACCCAACCTCCGGCTACTCTTTTTCAACAATGAGGAAACTCTCACCTTGCTTGGCTTTCGAGCTACAAACCCACAAACAAACCCCATGAGGACTGTTTGTCATGAAGAGTGGGTGTTGTGAGTGGGAAAAAAAAGAGGGAAAAAACCTTCCAAAGAAATGAGAATGCTCTCTCTCCTAATGGCCCTGTCCTCGATTTGCACTGGCTTTGTTTTCACGAAAGATCCTGCGGTCTTTTGTTTGTTTTAATACTTTCCAGGGGTTTGTGTTTTCGGGGTGGAGAAGATATGAATTTCCCAAAGTTCCTGCCACGTGATCGACTGCCTCGAGCCATTACATGAGCAGCACTTAGTGCTCCTCGGAGGTCGAGTGCATTAAGCAATGAGCCACCAATTGTAACTCAGACGGGAGAGAGGGCGCATTAAGAGCCATCAGCACTCCAAATGAAGATTAGATGTTCGGCTTTATTGGCACTGCAGCGGCTCTCATCATTTCACAAACAGATTCAAAATAAATCTGTTTTTTTTTTCTTGTTTTTTGCATCGCCAAATAATAACAACTCCAGCTTGTGTTCCATGGAAGAACTGGTGCACAAATCAGAAAGGGAAGTGCTTAAATTCCTCCATATGCTCTTCTGGAAGGACCACGGTCTGTTTGGCATCCTTTACAACGAATCCTGACAGCTTATCCACTGCCTGTCTCACACACCTGTTGAACAGAGAAACAGCCTTGGAAGGTCTGATGCGCGCTGTACTCGGCAGCTGTACACTCCAGAGTCCATGATGGTTGACTGGAAGCCCTTTCAAGACTCACTGGTTTTTCTAAAACATCCCATAATCACAGAGAAAAAAATAGAGCCAAGACGATCAACAGAATGAGGTGCCAATGGTATCATTCTGCAACTAGCAGACCAAGGTGCAACTTTTAAAGTTGAAGCAATCTTTATCAATTTTTGTTTTGGTGCGAGTTGCGCAGTTTTGGAAGAAATCAGCCATCAAGGGTTTCTTTCGAATATAATGGGTTTAGATGACACTCGGCTTTTGGAGCTCAAAGCACCAAAGAACACATTTAAAAGACACGACCGCTTTTCTTTCCAGAAGTCATGACCCAGTTACCCAAGATACACAGACACCATAATCGGTAGAGAGGAAGAGAGAGAGTCGCCCTGTCTCTTTCTCCAAGATTGAGTGAGGGGCGTCTAACCAAATCCAATCAGCGCTGATGAACTACAAACCAAGACTCTGTCACTGCGCTGCCTATTTCTTTCCTTAAATAGTTTCAGAAAAATATTGTAGCATATCATTAAGCTGCAATGCAGAAAGATCCTGAACCAGGAGTCACACTGTTCCTATTTTGTGTGAAAATGAAGGCTAAAAAGCTCCGATCAAACTCTAAAACAAGGCAGTACTGATCAAATATGAACCACAGTCCTGCTCATCATCTAATTCTCGGCTAAAATGTTTTCAAAAACATATTTTACTATATTGTTTGGCTGTGATATGATGCTGTTTGTTACAGTGCAGTGCACTCTGGTTGCTGTAGTTTTTCTACCCTGAGCAAAAGGGAATATCACAGCCCCCTTTTTCTCCATTTACTCTGATGTGGCACCAATTTAAAAATATTTGCGTCTTTCCGCTGCATAGACAGCCCAGTTTCATGCGAGGGCCATCTTTTCAGCGGTGAAATACTTATTTTTTTACTCAACTACAACCCGCCTACTGTCTCGGCACACGGAATGGAATGGAGCGTGCATTTACTCATGGATGAGAGGTCAGCGAAAAAGCTAACTAGTGTCACAGTTCAGTCAGGAGCACTAGCCTCTCGTCAGTGATTTGGTCGGAAGGTTTGGTTCAGTAGACAGATGGTGGTTCCCACATTATACTGCTCACAACAAGGTCTGTGGATGATTCTGAGTAACTGAGTCATGATTTCTGGAAAGGGACACTGCGGTGGAGTTTTTCAAACTTTCTTTATTTCATCTTATTTGGTAAAACCGCAAGTCGAGTGCCGTCCAGTTCAATAATATTCGAGAGAAGACAGACGTCAAAACGCCAAAACTTGCACCGAATCAGTTGAGCTGGACAAACAGCACCACAGTTTCAATTTATCAAAGCAAGCTGTGAGTTTCCTTTTTTTAGGCTCTCTGTGTTGTAAATTCACAGCAGAAAATTAAGAAGTCTTCCTTCAAAGGCAAATGTGTCCGTTCGACGAAACAGGATTTTGCAATACTGAGGAAAAAAGCCTCATAAAACAGTTTGTTGGAAGCCAATCACATCATTGCAAAACACATTTGTACAACAAAGCTTATTTATTGATGTTTTGCTACATTCTTCCTGCTCTCTCTTAAGCTCTTGGCCCGAGCTGCGTATCTTTGGGCATTATCATTCTTCATCTAATTGGAGAGAAACACTCCTCTCATGATCTCCCCTGCATGTGCCCCCATGTTTGCGTCCCGTTTCTGCTGAATGAATCAGGCAACCGAAAGGAATTTGGTATCGTTTTTATGCAACGAAAATAAAGGAGAATTCCTTTCAGATGAGCTCACTGAACTATTTTTGAAAGGAATTTTTCTGTGGTATCATCAAAGTGACTTTCGCCAAAATCAGTTTCAGGTTTAGCATCCAGCACGTCAACGATCGCCCATAATGTCCTCCTACTGGAAACCTTCCCATCCATCTTCTCTGCAGTATTATCACAAGTGCTGCAATAACAGTATCAGTCTATTCACTCAGAATGGTTTTACACGCAATAACAATCAGCCCCGAAACCAAAATCTGACGAATTCTTCTGTGGTGCTTGGGCTTCATACCAGCCCAAGGCACAGGCGACTCTAATCTACAACATGGCGCCCTCCCGCTGGTGTCTGGTGTACGTGAGCGAGGACAATAAATCACGGATACCCAGCAGCTAAAATTTTTCTTCCCATCAGCTGAGGTCATGTGATCAAAACAACAGCTGGAAGTATCACAGAAACATTAAAAAGGACATTCTGTTCCCAGTGGTGAAAAAGAAGATTCCATTAACTTTGCCTCTAACCTTGGCATTTTGGGGGTTTAGAGACATATTTTGCCGATTTTCAGGTTCATAGCTTTATTTTTGGTTACTAATAGAAAAGACATGTTTTAGTGCTCAGGAAACATCAGTTTTCTCAGCAGCACTGTTTTCCTCGTCTGTCCTGTTTCAGCTCCCGTCTCTTTAAGGCCCGCCTGAATACCCAGTGTCCTCTAATTGGACAGCTCGCACACGCCTGACCCAGCATCGCTAACAACAGAGCAGCTGTGCTAAATAAATTCTTGCGTGCCAAACTTAACGTATAAATCATACAAATGTGGGATACGGTGACGTAGTGTGATTTCACAAAGTGGCTGAATTAAAGGCGGGACTACTGACAAGGCGTTTCAGGAGCAGTGTTTTCTGTGGGAGAGAAGAGCTTCTGTTGGTGCGTACCATGGCCTTTTTAACTTTCAAGATCTTTTACATAAACGAGGGAATGGAAAAAAAACAAGAAATCATAATAGGTCTTCTTTAACATCATGCTGCTACAACACTGACAGATGTGCCTGGATTTTGTCAGCGGGGCTTTCAAATTAAAAGCACAAATTAAAGAAATATAACACTGCCACAAGCTGTCGGAGGTCATTGAAATTACGCAGGCAATGTGGGAGCAAATGAGCGATTGTGACTCACATATAAAAAATGTCTTTAAAATCTCTAAATCCACAGTGCGATTGTCTCATTCGGTCCTTTGCGAACAACCATCGAATGTGAAACCCTTTAAAGTTAAAGCTCGTGATAAAAACGAAAAAAAGTAGCATATCAGAACTAACTCCAGCTATATTTTCCAACAATTATCAAACTATATGGCCCATGCCTCATCAACTTTTTCTCTAAAAGGGCCTTGTTCAGAGAGACCCGTTTCCTGTCCAGCACTGCTGTTCTTGGCAGCGCTCTGCAGATGGGACTGATTTCTGACAGACCACACACCATTTTAAAAGGGTGGATGGCGTTTATTTTTATGAAGGGGGCTCGCAAATACCTCTCAAATGGGTCACGATATTTGCACAAATTAAGTTACCTACACCCTTTCTTCTCTGCCATCCGCACCCTCTCCGAGATGAATAAATACATAAATGCCTACGGTTTCTGATCGGTTTCATGGCACGACCTTGACACGATGATTGGTTCTAAGAGGTTTGCAGCTGGCGGGTCCGCGAAATCAAACAGGATATCATTAAGGCCATGTCCTGAGAGAGCGAGCGAGCACATGTGTTCGACGCACGTGACCGTGTGTGTACGTATAAAAACAGCAGCAATCAACATGGCAGAGGCATGTTTCCTGGGCTGCACTGCAGCGGTGCAGCTGTTGATTCAGCTGGAATGTGTGTCTGTGTGTGTCTGTGTGTGTGTGAGGGGGACACGGAGGGCTGTTCGGGGGTGTAAAGAGGTTGTGAGCGGAGTTAAGAGACTGACCGAGGGAACAGCATGGACCGAACCTCCTCCCCCCCGAGACCCAACAGTCATGACTGAGTTCATGTTAACAATCCGAGTGCTAACTTGCAGCTTAAGCCCCATTACACCTCTGGGCTAATAGTAGCATGTGTTTGGCTATAAAAGAGTCACACACATTAAAAAGGAGGGCACCGCTGGAAAAACATTCCACTGTCGACATGCATGAAGCCGACACGTCATTTAAGCAAATTTAAGATGCATGATGAACGTATACGTCCTGTTTTGAACGCACTCGCACTGACCCAGTTGTTTTCGACAGCTCACTATTTTACGCCAACAAAATATTTAATCCTGACAGCTTTAAGTTTTCCGATTTCCCCTGTGTCAGCGCAGTGAAATATGAGACGTTTCAGTGCTAAAAACCAAATGAAGAGAGTTACGCCTGGCCTGAGATCTGAGTGCACTGCCACTTATATATCATGCCTGGCATTATTTACAGAGCCACAACTTCTGGGATGGAGAGTTGGAGGCGGGGGGGGGATCAGAGATGTACTCGCCAGAGGTTCAAAGGCGTCTCTCAACCCAAATCCCACTCCAAGCTCTTCTGTGGTGCACAGTTATCGGCTCAACCAGCCGAGCTTCTCCGCTCTTTGCTGTCCCACGGCTCGACTTCTACAGCTTTGTGCTCTGTGCCAGTGGTTTGACACTCCAGCAGTTCACAGTCCAAGACTTTCACTGTGCAACAGTGAGCTGGACCGCTCACAGAGACACGTCTTCTGTTAAACAATCAGGCAATTCATTTGCAGAAAAACACCCTCGTTACACGAGGATAACAAAAACACACCTGTGGTTTAATGAAAAGATTTAGAAGCGTGAAAGAGACAGTTCACCCCAAATTCTAAAAACACATTTTTTGCCTCTTACCTACAGTGTTAGTTATCCATCTAAATTAGTGTTAGTTATCCATCTAAATTGTTTCAGGGATATCTGCCCTCTATCAAATATAATGGAGATGGATGGCACTTGGCTCGTGGCGCTCAATATGCCAAAAACAATACATCTGAAGAACTCAAGAGTGAAGTCTCTTTCCAGAAATCATAAGCTGGTTGCTTAAGATAATTCACAGACCTCGATGTGAGCAGTTTCAGCTCCAGTTACTTCACCCATGCCTAAATATTGTTGCTTTGTCTACTGTATTACAAAATGCATTTTTAGACTTATTGCTTAGATTATACACCGTCTTGGCTAGGTCTAGCTTATAAGAGTGAATTTATCTCAACTTGACTTCCTAGTTGAATAGCGGTCGCATAGGAACTAGGCTAGGCTAGCTAACTAAGCTAAGTAAGCCTGCTATTGCTTCCCAGGAATGACGCCATTAATGTTTATGTCACACGCTGTTGTTAAGACAAACCTCTTACCCATGGCCAGGTGTATCCTTCTGTCCAGTAATATGGTCAGGGTGTGTATCAACATCACTAAACAGGAAGCATCTATTCCTGGACGAGAGGCCTGTGTTTGGGACAGCGCAAGACATAAACATTAATGGCCTCCTCCTTGTTTTAGCTATAAAACTAGCTAGCTTACACGATTAGTTTGCTAGCTACTAACTAGCTGGGAAGTCGCATTGAGATTAAATCTCTTCTACATGTGAGACCTAGCCAGTACAGAGTTAAAATTGGGCTGAATGTCACTAGCTAGAGTAATAGATCATTATCTGCATGTTGATTTGTTTGCAGGTGTGAAGACATAGAATAGTTCCTACAAGAAAGCGCTCACAACAAGCTCTGTGGATTATTTTGTGTAACCAGGTCATGATTTCTGGAAAGAGACACTGCTGTTGAATCTTTCAAATGTGTTTTTTGACATTTCGAGCACCGCGGGCTGAGTGCCGTCTGGTTCCATTGTAATTGCGGCTGAAAATTCGCACTAAAACAATCTAGATGGATTACCAGAACTACACAATGTGTTTTTGTTTTGGGCTGTACCGTCCCTTTAAAACAGCAGGAGGGAAGAGGAGGAACATGGGACGAGGAGGTGGAGGAGGAGGAGGAGGAGGAGGGAAAACACGAGGCACACACCAAAACAATGACTGAAGCAAGTGAGGGACATGTCGCTGGTGAGAGTCCCCCGTGTGAGCAGCAGGGACTTGAACACAGCCAACTTCCCAGCTGTGGCACCCTCCTCCTCCTGCAGTCCCCACGTCTGCCATCCTCTTTTTACTTTTAGAGGGAGCACTGTTCGCCCTCTGTTACACGATGTTGCACTGGACTCAAAGGAAGTCCTGCAGACAGTGAGTAAGAGGGTTTGATCACAACCGCCAGTAAGCTTGCCTCAGGAGAAAGTGCGGGGGCGAGAGCATTTCATGTTGCTCTCGTCAGCGACTCGACTTCAAGTCTCGCTGCTGAGGCGGCTACGAAATCTCCCTCCCAAAGAGGAGTGAGTAAAAGATTGCGCATCAAAAATGACCGTTTGCTGCCTGACGCCAGGGACAGAGCTGCTACGCTTGTACTTTATTAGTCTCGCTGAGTGTGTGTGTGTGTGGTAAATGGGTGTGTTGGACGGGCAGGAAGCAGTCCCAGCTAAGAGTTTCCATTTTCATCAACGTCAAGGTATTTCGCACACCTCATCCATTCGCCTTCAACAATACCGTGCCACAGTCGACACTGGGTGTTTATTTTCCTGGCTTTAATTGGGCACGTATGGTGATCACGCTATCAGAGGGGAACTGTACCAAGTTATCCGAATGGAAATTTCTGCAATAAAAACAGGACTTTTAGCACTCGCAAGGCCCGCCAACCCAAACAGCTGCACACTAATTTCTAATTGACGATTTAACCACCGTTCTCTTTGAACAAGCTGTGACAATATTCATGCCAGAGAACTTTTTAAAATCTGGCAATGTCAATACCCAACCAGCCATACAGGGAGAGAGACAGCTACACTGGATACCTTGAACATTGAGCGGTACATCTGAACCCAAAGAGGTGGAGAAGAAACTACAGTATATATCTAGAGCCCCTGTTAAAATTCCAAGGAAGGGAATCTTAAGGCGCCTGGTTTGCATTACTCTGGTTTAAAAAAAAAAAAAAAAACTGCTTCAGGGACAGTTAAATTGCCTCCTTCTTTGACATTTAACTCAGCATCCTAACCTCCAAAGCCAAATACGGAAAAATGGACAAAAGAGGAATGCTCAAACAAAACCGCGGTCCCATCATTTACTTCATTACAGCCCATTAACATACTACAGAGGGAGTTGAACATATTCAGGAAACTGGATTGTTAAACAAGGAAGAATCCACTGGAGACACTTAAAGAGAACCGCAGCATTAACGAGATACCTTCATAATAACTGCTGTCAAAACTCAATTAGTGTTAATGGTTTAGTGATTGTTGAAAGTGTGATTGCTTTCATTTTCAGTGCCGTGCGTCAAGTCTTCTCATTCCTTTTAAATCGAGCACATCGAGGTCATTCGTTTCCAGATCATGAACAGACTCACCGTCTCAAGCACTATTAACGCTGGCTTTCCCTCATAATGATGCCTCACAAATAGAGATATGGCAACACAACTTTTATTCACCATTTCTATAAACTTCTAAATCCAGAATCTTAAAAAACTAGATAACTAGATAATTTATACGAATACAAGAATAAACAAAGACCTTCAGTCTCGTCTGTTTACGTCGTTGCGGTGTGAAACGTTTTCAGCGATTCTACTGCAGCGATATTGTTCGCCTCGGTCATTGTCTGCACTCATGATTTGTAAAACAATCTGTTTAAAGTTACTGTTACAGTATTAATTCTTGGTGTAAATAATGGAATTTTTTTGGGTCAACTCATCCTTTAATTTGCATTTTACTCGATAAGCAGCCAATCAAGTTGCTGAAAATATGAGTGGGCGGAAAGCGACACAGACACTTAAGTGGAACACAAAACGAATCGCTGTAGCAAAAAATGTAATGAAGTTAATTAATATATAACAAGAATTAAACTCGACAGTCATACACTTGACTGATCAACGAGTTCCAGTGAGCAGGTTGTGATTAAAATAAACACAGCATAGATCATTTAAGATCGCTGAGGCAAATCCTTGTTTCATTACATGTAATGAAGCTTCGGAGCATTGATTAATTAAAATCGGTGACTGAGAAAAAAATCAATGAGGCGAGCTGGCCGGAGCGGACCTGTGTTCAACCTCTCCCTCTCATGTTGGACCGGAGAGGTGATGTACAATATTCTGGTACATTATGCAAGTGAGTAAAGGCCCATTGTGTTGTGTCAGCTGTGTTACAGAACGTCAGTGTTGTTCCCTTCGCTTTTTGTTTGTTTGGATTTACAAATCACAAGCGACTGGAGGAGCACCTGACATCTGCTCCCCTTACCGAGAGGGAAGCGCCGGCTCAGTGGGCTCGAACGCAACCCCAAAGACAAAAAATAAAAAAAAAATAAAAGAAAAAACACCATCCAAGCGCAGACTACACACTCACCTTCTGAAAGAAATCCTCGCCGCCGTTGACTCTCCCCTCGGAGGCAGCTAGAGCGAAACAGAGAGAGACAGAGAAAATAAATTCACAAAAACCACACAGAGCACTCAGTTTTTACATACACAATGTAACAAAATCACACGCAGATTACTCGGTCTCCATCGAAAAGGTTACCGTATCGTCACTCAGAGCCAGAGACTTTACGGTGGATCTCCATTTCTTTGGATGTTGTGTTTGGCACGGCGACCGATGCTTCTCATTTGAAGGAGCGGAATAAAAACGTTTCCAAGTCATTTTCACATAATCCCGAAGATTGGACGCAGCTTCCGTGTGACAAATTGATGGATACACTAAAAAATATCTGGGCATTTTACAGTAACCGTTAATGGAGCATTGCATACCGAACGCAGGTCGGCGCTTTTGAAATTCGCCTTTCACTTCCAAGCTGTGGGTGCTACAGTGTATGAAAGCGCTGCAAAATAAACCACCCAAAAATCACATGTAAACAAATAAGCACTTAGCAAAGCCCTGGTGTTTTGAAGTAATTTTCCAAGCAGGTGAAAAAAGCCAAGAAGCCCCTCCAGCTGATACAGTAGAGAGCGAGTCGGGCCTGCTCCAACACATCTGCAACTCCTTTCGAAAAACTGTGGCGGCCCTGTTGATGCAAAATACATATCTGCTCTCCAAGGAGAATTCTCATGTTCCCTCTGTCATTTGGGAATACCGGGAAGGTTTAATGATGCATTTCAGCCGGCGCTCTCCAGATGGATCTGTTGCCGTCTGTTGCAAATCTGGGTCAGGAGCAGCGGTGCAGTCGACGTGGGTTATATAGTTCACTCAGAAAAGTGTACGGGCGAGAAGAAAACTGAAGTGGAAGATGAAGGACATTGAAATGATTAGCCAATTAATCCATTAATTAATTGACATTAAACTAATATTCATGTATTTTGTGAGGAGTTCAACAACATGTTTTAGTGCCCCCCACTTTCAGGTGTTACGGTAATAAGGTGGTGATGTCTATGATTGGTATTACGGTCACAGAGCTTTGGCGATCATGTCCTGTACTGAAGAAGGGAACCGGATGATTGATTGCGGAATGTTATTGTTTTGCTTGTTATGGCAAAACACAACCAGAAGAAACACTGTAACCCCTAATTATTTACTGTCTATAAACTTTTCCATGCACATCCAGGCTATCATAGTCCAACTACAGAAAACAAGAACCTAAACTCGGTTGGAGCATGAAGAGTTTCCCGACAGAGTGATGTCATGGAAGATCTGACGCTGAACCCAAGCTGGTGCCACTGGATTAGAGAACCGTGATGAGTATGTATCCCTACTGTCTGATATTTTATTCACCAAATGATCAATGGAAAAAATAATTAGCAGAAAGAGTCGTTAACGGCAACTCTACACATTATATTTTAAGGAATATTCTTTGCAGCCACATGTTGAACTAGAATGGCACAGCAGGTTTCTTTCTAATGTCAAAAATACACCCCATCAAGCAAAGTTCAAGACCCTTTATCCGGATCTGTGCCAAAAGTTAATGGGGTCTATTCTGTGCTGAAACCCACCCTCCATCCGAGTTTTGTCAAAATGGCTTCAGTATTTTTTAAGTAATCCTGCTGTCAAACCAACAACCACACATCGGTGAAACAGTACCTTCTTAGAGGAAGATTATTAGCAAAGGTTAAAAGAAAAAAAAAAACAGATATTTGTATATTGTGAACATGCATCAGATACAAATCAGTTGAGGGTTAATTTTGTTTTACTGAATAACAACATTTTCTCCTCCAGACTAAAAACATCTCATGGCTCTAAGCTAAACACACACTGTATCATTACGGTTGCCACATGTGAATTGTCAAGAAAAGAGGAGTTTCCAACAAAACAACATATGGACTCACAGTACAAAAATAACCCATCTTCAGAGACCTTACCGTCTTCTTACACTGTCTTTATTCTCTCATCATTTTGCTGTGTTCAGGATGATTTGGCAAGTCGCCAGATCAAAACGTCTCATCAATATTTCTCTCCAGAATCGCGTATCTGACCTTACTACAAACTACAACCGACAAATCCTGCATAGTCTGCCTTTAAAGCCAGCCCGTCCAGCTAAAATTGTACGTAAAATGTCTTAACATGACACAAGTTCTCCTCAAAAAGTATATCGCGCCTGCAGTGAACACAGTACTATGTGATTACCGTGTGAAACCGGGGCGTGAGAGGCATCGTTGTGACTTCCTCCATCAACACCGCATTTCAAGACCAAACACTGTTTTATTTTCAACTGAACCGATATAATGGCTTTTGGCGATGCAGTTAGCCTACATCATGAGCATTTAACAAGTGTTTGTACTCACGCTGGCTGCCCGCTAACCGAGGCCAGGCCACAGTTTATGAAGACGTGGAGGCTGGTATGCTCTGGCTCAACGGGTAAGTCAATTTCACATGAAATTTGTGTACATCAGGCGCTCACCGCCCCCCATTACACTGATTGAACTGATGAATTCTGGCTACTTGTTGGCTTGTTGTTTAGAAAAGACAAATAACAAAAAAGGAAATCTAAGAAAGATGTGGATTAGAATCTGATTGTAATGAAGGGAAAACAATAACGTTTCACAGTTTTCTAATAAAAACGGTCACAGAAGGAAAAGAAATGACCCTTCCATCATTCTTCTCCTCATTAACCTACTGCACAGCTTTACTGTAAACAAAGCAATCTCCAATTCAACACTTCACCCACAAAATCAAGTAAATAAACTGTCTGCCGATCCACGGAGCTACAACACATCTCATTATGCCAGCGTCAGAAACACAGCTGGGGGAATTCTGACTAATGGAAGGGTAACATTAGCAGATTCAAAGTGTCAGACGGAAAAATACAGTTGCAAAACCTCTTCAGTTTCTCAAGAGCCTCTGATTTTTTTGTTTAGAGTTTCATTCATTTTGTTGAGCGGCTGGCGCTCACAGTGATGCGCTCCAAATACTGTGCGTGAATAATGAATTTAATGGCGATGACCTACAGCTAGCCGTAAACAGTTACGTGGACTCAAGTTTACACCATTCACATTATTATTATTTTTTTTTTTTAAAGAGTTACGACCACAGCTGGAAAGATTCAGTTCAAGATGTTACGAGCGAGGCAGGGCCAAAGTGCTTGTTGTGTGTTTTTCCTCCAACTCCACGCTGTTTCCTCTCCAGGTGTGCACTACGTGATCAGTTTCCACATGTGCAGTCCGCCCATAGGTTCCCTCGGATGCCAGCCCACCTTCAAAGTTCAGTCTCTTTTGTTTACCCTGCTCTTACTGTGCGTTCGTGTGCTGTCGACATCAACTGGGAAACATTTTTCTGATTGAGGAAATTCAAGTAGACACCCTCAACGACTCGGAAAAAGTCTGAGAAAATTTGGGTACACGACTTGCTGGGTTGATGTAAAACAACACCGAAAAAAAGAAACATTGGCTTGATGGTAAGAAGCTTTCATCACAGTCATGTATTGTATAGTCACTGTGTTGTTTCCTTTGCTCTTTACAGGTCATTCAAATATTAGAAACAGCTGTCAATGTGTTGTTTAAACGCTCGGAGCGACAAAAATGCAAAACAACTTCTTTTTGGCGTCCATGTTGTTCCCACATTCTGACATAAACACACCAAAATCAGGAAAGAAAGACTTCCCAACTCAGCAAATTGGACCATTGGAAGAGCACTTGAATGCAGCATTACCAAACCTGAGCTGTGTTTGCGCAAATTTGTTGATTATAATAGAAAAAAGATATGTCATGGGAGGTAGTACAGGTAAGCTGGGGGACCCTTTACACTTTCTATTAAAGAGACGTAAAAAAGAGAACATTTTAAAAATGATAGTTGATTTGTTGCAGTAGTAGTTTAATAGATAAAAATACCAGTCGGCCAAAACTTCTCAGGTTGGAAATTTGAGCTCCAGAGTGGACAGGCACTTATATTTGACATTCACATGACAAATACATGGAAGCTTCATGATGATCATAAGTTAACTGTAATATCTGGTTTAGATAACATCCAGCTTTGAAGCGGAATGACGGGAACAGCCCTGACTAAAGCGCTCAGTTCTTAGGTGGCCTGAAGTTATTCAAGATTATGAAAGACCCCGTTACTGCAAGCGTTTCCTGTAAGAGCTAAGACAAACAAAAAAAAGGAGCAGCACCATCCAACAGTCTGCTGATTTTCCTACTTGTCTGTAACTGTAACAGAGAAGCCCAGTCGCTCTTTTCTCTCTGTGGCCTCAGTAATGTTTTATTGTCTAAACAAAAGAGGTAAAGTCTCTGTCAGTGGTAAATTAATGAGACCCATTTAAAACAGAGTACACAGTAAGCCAATTAAAATGCCACTTGCAAACATGTTATTTGCACGAGGACGATAACCCTCCTCGGTAATGATCCTGAAATGGATTCTCTTGATCTTATTACACGTTTCACCGGAATCATCATTGATTTGTAAACTCGCTGAATGTGTAGCAGTGGTCTCATTAGTCACAGAAGGAAAAAGAAAACCCCTGCTGTACGTCTGCCTGAGATGTGGGGATGCTGTCAGGCAAAGTGACGGATGTGACTGCAGGAGGCGGACCTCCTGAATCTGTGATGCTCGGCCAGAAAGAGCGACGGTCCGGTCATCGCAGGACAAACACAGACGACTGCGCAGGCGCATGCAGGTAGCTTGAAAACTACATTTAAATGCCAATAAATTCACATTCCTGCCGAATTAAATCAAATATGAAACAGCTTGACAGCTTAAATGGATGAAAATGGCATTTTCATAAACACTGCCAACAATGTTCAATAATCTACACATACAAAGATTCTTTACACGCCGAGACTTGCACATCTCCTTTAACAATGTAATTTTAAAGGGACAGTTCGGGTGTTTTGATAAGGGGTTCTGCACTGCCTGTAGCAGATGACCGTCAGCTCTCCCCTGTATGGAGAAGCAGTGTGTAGCACTGGTAGGAAGCAGAGCATTTGACTGCTTGTAAACCATACCAGCAACAAGCTTTAGCCAACGTTCTCGATGCTTTAAATCGCTGTTAAACTGCCCTTTCCTTTGGCACTACATTCCCGCAACTGTACAACATCTGTATGCACAAGCACAGCAGTACCTGCCGCGCACTGCATTACGCCGCACACATTAACAGTTTTACAGTGGAGGTAGGATGCCGTGCTTCCTGCCGGTGCTACTCACGGCTGTCACACACATGCACATTTGGCACCTTTTCGCTTCTAACTCCAAGTCAAAACTCCGAGTCGAGCGATAAGGTCAGACAACGAGACCTAATAAAATAATAAATACATAAGACAAGTTTGGCTTTTAGCCTCATAAATAAACAACAGTGCAAGAGCATTCGTGGAATGTGAGTGCACAGAGCTAAAAGCAGTCCGATACGGAGACATGAGTGAAAACATGCTGCCATGTGTGGAGAGCAAAACCTCCTGTTGGCACATGTGTAGCATGTAAACTGGCCGTGGGAGAAACCCTGAGCAGAGACAGGAGGGAAACAGCAGGGAGGCCAGCGACTTCTGGGACCGATAGTCTCCATAGGGGGGCTCATCCTACGCACCGCTTATTCTGAATCTGCACAGTGTAAGAGGAACGGCAACAGCTTTACAGAGAATTCTGTTCTAAAAGAGGAGAGCTACTTGAAGCATTTTATAGCTACTGTCTGTAGGTTCATTACCCGAAACACTGCTGGTTTAAGGCCTCTGAAAACCAACTAAATGAGAATTTTGTAGGTGGGATTAAGAATGGCGGGGTCTCATTCTCATGCTATGTTTTTAAAATATTTTCAGCAGCTGTTGTCGTGCCTTTGTCATCATTGTACTGTCAACGCCCGTTCAGTGTACAAACTGAAGTTCTGTTCTGTTTCACAGGCCGTTTTAAGTGACCTAAAATGCAACTTAGGTGTGGAACAAAAAGGCCAAAATGCCACAATAAAGCTTTGTTTAAAGAAATACCCATGCATGTGCGGACAGAGCAAAGCACAAACAGCATAAAAATGTTTTAAAAAGGCAGCGTATAGACCTCTGCAGCCGGCTCCTCTAGCAGGTCGAGGCTACGTTAGCCACACTTAGCATAACGCGCTCAAATTTCTGCCTGAACAGTTGTGGTTTATATTAAAATGTGGGTTTTAATATGTTGACAAGACAAAAGAATACCTCAAATAAAAAATGATTATATCTCGTGCGACGCCATATCGGCGGAGTAGTCTTGAATTAGCCGCTCCCGACAACCACTTTCCACTGCAGCTTCCACGTCGCGTGACAGTGATGCAGAATAAGTCAGTCACGTACTGGTTAGAGCAGAATAACCTCCGACATGAATTTAAACTGACCGAATAATTTTGTGAAAACAAGAAGACAAGTCAGCCCTTATTTTTTTGATCAAGGCTGGTCATTTAGAAAAGTTATATTCAAGGGCGCACTAACATCTGAGATTTGAAAAGTCAGCTGCCGGCTTGCCAAAACATCATAAAACCACCAAAATTCAAATTTGGTGGTTTGAATTCACATTCGTGTTTGCTTTTTTGCTTTGTAGATTTGATTTGGCAGCAACATGAGATGAGAAGGGAAGAGGCAATGATCTTTTTTTTCATCTTTTTGCCCATTTTCCCAAAGATTTGACAAGCATTTCACCACAGAAATGTGCAGCTCATGCATCAATTACTTCGATTACCAAGAAACCCATTATTTTGACTGCCAGCTGAGAAAGAAACCCAATTTAAATTACAGGCCTTCTTTAAGACAAAAATTGACTGCAGGGTTGGACGACGCTTCAAGAGCACATCCCTACTTCTTTAACCTACATTTTCTAGCACGGAGTCGCTCTCATCTATATCAAAAGAGACTTTGATTTCTCTCTCGAGCGCTACAATGGGCTAGCAGTCTTTTGTTGGCCCAGGTTACACGAGGACAATGCAGTCTCCTCCCTTCCAGCACGGCAGATTGTAAAAGCATCAAACCGACACGAGACCCCAGAGCGCACATCACATGTCGATTCTGTCCTCTGGTGTTTTTTTTGGGTGAAAAATGTGTCGCTAATCTAAAGCAGTCATCTCCTATGTCTATTAATTTGACAGAGTAAACACAGTTATTACAGCTAATCAGACCCACAACCACCAATTTTCGCCTTATAATCATCTGATGTATCTAATAACTGTCAGTGCATGCAAGGAGGCGGGACTTCTCTTGCAAGGACTCGACGCTGGCAGATGGAACGAGGTCTGCTCTCCATTATTTTTGTGGAGGGAACTAACTTTCTGGGAGATTCGGCTGTTTTGACACTGAAGGAATGTAAACAGCGTTAATTTGGACAGTTGTGGCTTCAATCCACACACAACAATCGATACGACAACAGACACACAAGCCTCAATATACCAGATCGAGACATTCTGACATGAATATTTTCACCGTTAGCTCATCCACTGCACTCAGGGCTTAATGGAAAAAGGTAGAGAGTAAAGAAGAAAGAGCCAAATTAGAGCTGACAAATCCGCGATCGCTCCCAATAACAAGAGAGCCTCATAGTGCAGATGTGAGCCAACATCCTGCTTCTTTCATCAGTCACTCAATAATAAAAGCGGGAGTTTATACACCTGCTTACCCCGATGTTTCTGCCGTGCCAGAATTATCGAGCGAGATCCCTCCTGTCAAAGGATTTCTACGAAGACGGGGAGCTTTGTAGATTACAAAAAGCAAAAAGGGGAGCCCCTAAAGGCACCGGCTAAATCTCTAAAACTGCATAGCTTCTTAGGCAAAATCCTCCGCACTGGCAGTATTCACAAGAGGGCTTAAGGTGAAACTTGGGACATTCACAAAACAGTCGATGCAAGCATTAAAACGAGGAAAGGTTATACAACTTCGACTTCCCCTGGGTAGGGTTTCATAAGACGTGTCAAGTCTAATCTCGGTTCTAAAGTTTGACATCTGAGCGCACTGTCTGCTCGCACGCCTTCGCTAAAGTGAGATATTAAAGCCAGGCTTATGAGCCTTCCTGACTGTGAGCACAACTACTGCTAGGACAGAACTACATTTCCCATATTTCAGGAAAAGAGTGGGAAGGCATGATGTTTTTCCCCCTCACACCAGCTCTCCGGACTCCCTCCCTTCGACGAGAGCAGCAGCTCTCAGCTGATTCAACATGGAGCTAATGAGAGGCCCTCAGGGAGCCGTAGCATAACACCAGGACACACGCAACGTGACAAACCCATCACGCACGCACGCAAATACGTGAACACGCACGCCAAGCACATTATACAGAGGTCAGACTAAATTGTCGGCAATAAAGATTCTTTTATGTTTCCACTCAAGAGCTTCCTTCTAAGTAAGGGCCATTTTTTTAGAGATAAAAAGGTTTATTAATCTGGGATGTGATTTTGTTCCTCTTTGCAAAACATGTCACAGTCAGAATGTCTCGTGATAACATCTAATGTAAAAGTAAAACAGACAATATGACCCATCAACAGCTGAAACAACATCCATAGTTGTATAACTCATTCAGGGTGGGAGTAATAGATAAAACATGAAATATGGACATAAAACATGATGCAGTGTATTTCCTGGAAGTTTGGATTAAACTGCAGTATTGCCTTAAACTGGACTTTACAGTAACGGTTGCCAAGTTGGCAAACATTCACAATTTGGCAAATTCGTCATTGGCAACTACTGAACATTGCTGTTAGTCAGAGCTAGAATCAGATGCTGCACGCAACAACATTGTGTTGTGTTAAGTATGGTCGACAATGCTTCCACTTGCCAATGTACCTGATATGTATAGGCAACAGTTTTGCCAGTCAACGTCCCAAATTAATGTGTAAACTGATTCAAGAAAGCACCTGAACGAAAAAGAAAAAAGGAAAATTTGTGAAGTCGTGGGAGGCGAAGTAACCAGACATCTTTGAGCCGGACAGAAAATTATACAGAGAAACATTTAAAACGATAAATGTCACTTGTAGTTTAAGGTGGTTTATCTTCATAGTCATAGTCATGAGGCTAGATGAGCTACGGAGAATTTAGTTTGGTTGCTTTGATGAAGCTTTTAGACAGTCTTTAATGTCACATTTTCAATATTAAGCCGACTTAAAACTGCATTGCATCTTCAAAGATGCAATGCATAATAAATTCAGTAAACAAAAAAACAAAATCAACTTAAACTCTCTGTCTCGCAGTGGTCTGAAGCTCCTACGCTAGTGGTTTAAACACCGACTCTCCCCTGGCAGTCCAGCTGGCTGCATGGCCACCTGAGCTAACAAGCTAAGAGTAGCTACAGTCAGAGACAGCAGGTACTCTGGTGACATGTTTCCCCTATTTGTTTGTAATTAAAGACGGACCGATTCTTACATATTGCACCTTCAATTACTTGACAATAACGACCATACTTTCAGTTTCAGTAACCAGAAGCTGACGCCTGGTGGCCAACCTGACAGTCATCTTTAAAAGTAAGTATTAAATCTCAGAGCGGCTCATTGATTGGCCCGAAACATGACTGCTTAAAGTCTGATACACCCAGAGATACTAAAAGGATTGGTTATGTCTGTATAAAGCAAAATCTCTGATTTATATAATGTCTACTACTGAGAGACATTACATTATAAATTCTCTTTGCAATCACTCCACATTATTCCTCTCACTCACACACGGAGTCATTTAAATACAAAAAGGCTGTTTAAAAGGCAAAGAATAGTTTAGACTCTACAGCAAACATTCAGCAGTGTCAACAGCGCTGAGTCGTGCTGTTGTGCGGTGAAGGGGGGCTGTTCTCATCAATCAAGCGCCTAAACGCCTCACTTCAAAGACGGGATGTTTCTACAAGAGTATCGCTCGCAGCTGACAAGTAGTTGGCAGTAATCAGACTGACGTGTGAGTGAAAATAAGACAAAAGCCAACACTTTAGCTTCCCCTTGAGCTGCTCTGGCATACGTTACGCAGGATGGCATCCAAACAAAAAGACTCCGGTGCCGGAGAAACACTTTAACTGCTTCTCCAAGACAACACTGGTATCTAATCACCAAGTAAGGATCGGGGAAGTGTACACGAGTCTGTTTTATGTGATATTTCATATCAACACTGCCAGAGAAGCATCCTGAGCTTTCAACACTGACTTCTTTATCTTTCGTAGAAGAAAAATCAGAGGTTATTAATAATTTGTGACAGACAAATATGCTTCCTACTCCTAACCATGCTTTTGTGATAAAACCGCCATTTATCATCATGTGAGATCACTGTTAGCCTCTGATAGTTTCTAAAGATCCACTTCACATCTGCCATTGTTTCTTGGAAAGTAGTCTGTGAATGTGCAGATGATTATTTTTTATCATCAATTATTTTCTGAGTTGTGACATTTTCTCACAGCTCAAAGTCTTCAAATTGCTTCTTCTGTACAACTAACAGTCCCAAACCCAAACAGGTTTTATTTCTTATTATAAGAAAAGCAGCACATCCTTATATTTCAGCAGCTGGAAGCAGCAAATGTTCGACATATTGGCTTGGTGAAAGGATTCAATGATTATCAAAATAGTTGCCAACTAATCATCATCTGACTGACCAATGGATTAATCAGCTAATCGTTAATGCACTTCAACCTCTTTACATTGATTTCACGGTCTGTCCTGTGAGTAGGTCATTATCAGGAAACACTTTGAGGAAAAGAGGAGCCTGACGAAGACACACGTGGCGTTGAAACTCCAGTCGTTTCATAAGGTTTGTTCCCGTAATGTTCTCCAGTGTACTTTACATTGTATTCCTGACGGTTTGCCTGATATTAGAAAAAAATCTTTCCTCTTGGCATCACAGCTGTTTTCCTTACAACTTATATTTTACTGTCTAATAAAAATAAACAATAAATGTATTCCATCTTTAAAGCTATAGCCATTCAATGCATGTACATCCCATAATTCCTATTCTATATTGCTGTTAGTGGTTAGTGCCCATGCAGGAGGGAATCACAGTAAATGCTGTAAGTGTCAGTCTGTGTTAGTATTTTTAAATGTAATCCTCCAGTCTGTTTACAACACCTGTTACTATGCATCTGCTTCAACTTCTGACTCATGTGTTGTATTTCAGACAAAGCAACTGTTCAACATGTGTTTGCCATTTCATTAGCGGTAGCTACAGGTGTTTAGTGAGCGAGAAAAGTATATTTCTAGAGCACATTTGAAGGTCCGCATCCTCAAACAAACCAGGACTGAAATCTTAAGGAAAAAAAAAGAACCTGTTCTGAAAGCACCACCACGTCTCCAGCTTTGGTAAACGACGTTAATACCCACAAAGTTTGAACACCTGTCATCGGATTTCTGTGGCGAGGAGAAGTCACCGTCTGTACCCAAAAAACGGCTCCTCTCATCCGAGGCGCGGTTGCCAAGCAACTGTGCTATCAAATAAATGCAGTGAGTGCCACGTGTTTGCTTCTCCGGCAGCCAGAGACGAGAGCCTGCTGGAGATACTAGACTCGCTGACCCAGAGGTCGCGCATCTGAGACGGCCTATAAATAATCAGAAATAGTGGAAAAACGGTTTGTGTCATCAAAACGTCACTAAGACTTTAAGTGTGTGACCTCACGGCAAAATGTTTTGTTTACACGCAGGCATCTTGGCGGTGGGATCGTCTGGTCCAGGAAACAAGACGTCAAGCATCAAGCTGTTGCTGCTAGCGTGTTTGGGTTAGCGTATCCTTCGTTATCTCCCCGTGTGCGAGCGCTGCCAAGTGATTACACAACGCTGTACATTCCTGGTGCCTGGTATCTACAGTTAGATCCCCCACGGAGCAAAGGGAGTCAGTCTCACTTAACAGACCGAGAGTTGCACTGTTAACAATGTACTATTGGGAAATCATTGACATTTCACATCTGTCATCATTTCAACCAATCAACCAGTCTGTTTGATTACTCAACCTCTGAGTTATCTCCACCGATACGTCAAATCCGAATAGTTAAGGCAATAACAGAGACGCTCTTAGGAAATGAACATAATCCAGTTAGTGTTATTAAAATAAAACTCCTGACCTTGGACTAAAATGAGTTTTCCCTTTTCTTCTTTATTTCAACACACCCTTCTCTCTTTTGTTCGAGCGGAGAAATATTCTGAAAACTGGCCAGAACCTCGATGAAAAAGGCGCTCTTATAATGAAAAAAAAAATAATAAAAAAACGCCTTCGCTCCAATCAAGGCGAGTGGAGAAAAGGCAGATTGTACTGGATGTTGAATGAGGAGAGAGAACAACAAACCAAAACCCAAGGTTCTCCAAAGATAAACACAGAAAGCTCTCGGGGGGAGGAGTGGTTAGAGGGCTGGGTGGCGTGCATGCATGCGTGTGTGAGTGCGCACGCGTGCAGGATAAGTCAGGGTTACCCCCCTTCCGCCCTCCCTCCCCTCCCCTCCCCCTACCAAGAAACATTTCTAAAATAGCAACCGCAAACCAGACAGAATGTAAATCTGCACTTTGAAAAGGGTTGAAGAAAAAGAGCTTTGAGGGACGTAGAAAAACAGGTATTCATTTCAGCCCATTTACAGTTCCAGGAGCGCAGAAATGGGTCACAGCACTCCAGCTCCACTCGGACTGTTGAAATAGGACTCCTGGTTTTATTTTCTCGAGTAATGAATTACAGGTTTTTCCACCGGCCGAAGCTCAATTATATTACAGCTCCTGAAAGCTTCATCATGCCCAGGGATGAAGGAATTCAACGCGTAAGCAGAGTCGAATAGAATTGTTTAATTGTATCAGCATGTTTTAGTAGAGATCTGCGAGAGAGAGAGAGAGAGAGAGAGAGAGAGAGAGAGAGAGAGAGAGAGAGAAGGTGGCGAAGAGGCAACCGAGCAATATGCAGCAGTTAACACCATCTGAAGCTGAATGTTCTGATGTGCGTTTGCCTTTCGTATAGCTTGGATCACTTATCAAAGTGTTGTGGAAATGTGCCACACAGCCAAAGGAGGAGAAATTGTGACAGTGTAGGCGTGTGTGCTTTGTGTTGTCAACACTTTGAGCTGCTCGCCGCCGGGCCTGTCACAATTTTTACATAAACGCCCGATCATGATTATTTGACCCGATCAATTTGAATTCGAGCCCGATCGCTACATTGGTTGGCCGATATTGGCCCATCAGAGATATATCATATTGGTATATATGTCATGTCGATAGTTTACAGTTTCAGTGCCCTGATGTCAATTTAGATGATAGAATAGATCATTACACTGTAAAATATCCACAGCATTATAATATAATAAATGTTGTGGATCAGCCGATGTGTCAATATCGGATTTCTATTACTTGACACAGAGAAAATCGAGCAGAAGTCGGGCAATATTGTTTGTACATTTAAAGCAACATTATGTAGAACTGGCATTCTGTGTGATTTGGTGTAGGTACTAACAAGCTCATTACATCATAACAACGCTATGTGTTGAGTTGCGACACCGTTCACCCTATTACACACTTTACCATACCAAATTTTAAAGATTTGAATAAAAACATGCATAATGTTTTAAATGATTATTTATGTAAAATCTGTTTAAAGAGCCTAAAAGTAAAAAATAAAATTGTTATTATATGTTCCAGGGTTCAATGCCAATAAATGGCTCTTCCTCATAAGCTGTATGTGTTTTAATTAAACTGTTACTGGGCTTTTACTGTAAATGTTGCTTACTCTGTGTTATTTTCTATATTGTTTTCCTGCTGTCCAGCGAGAAAACACTACAAATCTCTGTATATGATGTTTTTAAAGATCTTCGATAACCTGATGGATTAAATACACCACCACGGTTGTTTTTCCTGTTCATGCAAAGTTGACATTTTTGGGGTAAATGGTATTTATTGGACAAGCAGCAACATGACAGTTAAAATCCAATCATTATCTTGTCCTCCTCATATACAAGGGGATTGGAAATAATGTGGGAAGGGTTATTAAGCATAGACGTCTGGAGCTTAAAATGTCAAGTTTAAAATGTTACACATCTTTAACCAAACGCTTCCCTACACTCATGGCCTGACTCTTAACATAAGCCATGCAGCACCTCTCTTTCTCAAGAATACATGTAATCAATATTCCTGAACAACAAGTCAATCCTGCACGTTCCCTCTGCCTGACAACCTGAGAGTTTTGTTATTACGCAGGTCAAAGTTCAACCAGATCGGACTCTGCGAGGCAAATGAGGCAGAACCTCTTCCAACAGAAGTGAGTGCATCTGAACTGGAGATCTGTTTTTGTCCCAACAGTGGCAGCTTCTCTCTCTGTGGTCCGCAACTCCAAAATAAGCTCGGTTTCTGTTCTGGCACCATCCACAACTCAAAGCACACATGCACAGAAGATCCAGTCCGAATCTGGTTTAAACATCAGCAGCAGCTCACGATGACAGATGACAATCTCATCTGAGGGGAAGATTCAGCTTTCGCAGCGAGACATGAGAGAGGGATTTTCCTCTCTGCTGCTGGCTACATCTTTTGTTTTCCACTCTTCGCTGCATTTTTTCCAATAAGGTGGTGGTGTGTGTAAGGTTTCTCTCCAAGTTCCCAGATTCTCCATCTTTGACTTGAGGAGACACGGCTTGCAGTACAATACCTGAACCTCAAAATAACTTCAATTTATCGAGATAATCTAATATCAACGTTCTAGCCACTAAACCGAGTCCTACAAGAACTCCGCTTGTGTTTTCGGTAACACCTCTGCGTTGGATTCGGTCAGAGCGAGGATTTGTGTCGTAGTTTAAGGTTAACGACCAGGGAAAGTCCAACATCTCCACCGTGGATACGATGGAGGCTGGAACAACAGAGCAGTGTTTGAACGCTCGACAGGGAGCAACGGAGGGGGAGAACGAGAGAGCGAGAGAAGAGAAACCCTGCAGCACATTCCCCAGAAGACGCTCACTTCCTGTCTGTTAGTCTTACTCAGCACCCGGGAGGAAGAGGAGGATGAGGCCCTCACACACACACTTCCCTCATTATGTGGATATAGAAGCCAGAGAAAATCATTTGCTGAACGGCGAAAGGGGAAAAATATACAAGAAAATAGAACAATCCCATTTTTGCAAGAGGGCCATTTTGCTTTCTTAGAGGAAGAGTTTCCACAGACCTCCAAAATAAAACGCCTACAAATGAAGCCGTGTGTGAGAAACACACTTAGAACAACTTCTAGCATTAGCATCCACCACGCAGAAGATAATAGGCGAAGTAGCGGTACCCAGCCGTAAAATATGATACCAATTGTACTTCATGAAGGTACCTGTGAATACTGCGTACATTCTCCTCGCCACATGCAGCAGTTTTTCCGTCGAGAGACAAAGCGACTCAATAACAGTCTGCGGTTTAGGAGCAGGAAAACAAATTAGTTCAATGAAGAAAATGATTCACTTAGCCTAATTGCAGGTTGTTGTTGTAGTTACTCAGCAGACATGCTGTTACGATGTGCGTGCGCACACACACACACACACACACACACACACACACACAAACACACAAGCCCACCAGGAGACTGTGCTCAGTCACAAACACCAAGAGACGGCGGGGAAACCCACAGCCAGAGCTCTTCAAACTGACCCGTACACAGAAGGATACGTCACGGATGTACACTTAAAAAAAAAAACCTTTCAGCCCATGCAGAAACTTATTCGGATGATCTGGGTTGGAGAAAATGTTACTTCTTTCCCACACCTCCCCCTGGTCTTTAACTTCATGATGAAGGTAAGAAAAGACACAAACATGGTTCCCCTCAAACATTAAACTATCCTTCAAGCTTTCATGCCTGCATCGAGGTCTCCCAGCCATTAACTTGGGAGTTCTATTCCCGGGTGCCAACAGTACAACAGTTAAACCCAGATGGCTGCCGGGGTGAGATTTTGTTGTCACTTTGCACTCTATTTACTGATCTAAGCTCCGGGAACCTGCGTCCCTGCCAACGCTGGAGACAGTAAATTTGTAATTGCCGAGCAGTGAACAATTTCCATTTTCTCCTGATGCAAACTGAGCCAGAACAGGGGAGTGAAATACGGCCCGGTCCAAGTAAAAGGGTAGTTTAAGTGCGTACACTGGGATTTTGCTCCAGTGTGCAGACGTGCCTGTGAGTCACTAGCACATATTTTAATGGGCACTGAGTGCTTCAGGGTCAATTTTATTCTCCAGGATTGATGCAATCCCCTGACAACACGGCTGTACGCCAGTCTGATGTCCCACTCTGACCCCTTTCCTGTATCTCTTTAAGTGCAGCAAGGTTTATTATAGAGGAAACATTTTCAATATCCTGTTTAAAAGCTAATAATAATTACCATCGTGGGTCTAGACTTTGGATACTTTGAGATAAACGATCTTACAGGAAATCAAAATGTTCAGACAGTTTTCAGATCAAGATCGACTGATCAAGCACAATCTGCTTTTCAGAGGAATCGGAAATATGGCTGTACTTAAAAGGGGAATGCCGGTACTTTTAAACCTGGGCCCAATGATTACATGTTCTGGTGTGTAAATGATTCATACTTTACCAAAAGTTTTGGAATCGGTCTCAGCCGACAGCCACAACACAGCTGCAATGTAATCCTTTGGGGCAACTATGAAAGTCTTTAGCCCACCACATGTCTGACAACATTGTGGGAACTTTTATGTAGACAGTTGCCCCAAAGGATTACATTGCAGCCACTTCTGTATAATACAAGTCATTAACACACCAAAATATGTAAATAGAGGGTGAATTCCCCTTGAATGTCCTCTAACCTGAGACCTCAGATGCATATCACATCTATCATCTGCGTCATTGGATTTGATGTTTTTAGGACTCATTTCCTTTGGTGATGATGTGTCAACTCTCTGAAACCTTTCGAAAGACTGCATCTTCCTGCCAAGAGGGAGAAAACTGGAGCAGAGAGATTTCACAGCTCCATCACTTGAACCAACCAAACTTCAGACAAGAAGTCCACGAGAGAGCACACAAACACACCTCAGACTCATCACACCGCAGCTAATGACAATATATTCCACATTCATCCCAATTAGCCAGCATCTTATCTAAACAGTGTTCAATAGCGAGGCAAAGTCCATTTATCCAAGTATTCAACCAATCACGAGCTGGGTACAATCCACACCACGTGGAGCAATTTGATCAATACAGCCTGATAATCATTTATAGGATGGGAATGAAATTGAACTGCAGCAATTAACTTTAATCCGTTCATCAACAACTAAATGTGTTTATTTCTAAACATCTTCAGGCTGCAGTAAGTTTATCTAAGAAAAACATGGCATATATTCTGTAAAATTCTGTTTTATAATTAGAAAAAACAGAATATCTTTGGGATTTTAACCGCTTGGTGGACAAAATTAGATATTTCAAGATGTCATCTTGCACTCTGGGAAATTCTACTGAGCATTTTTCACTATTTCCAGAGCTTTAACACATTCAGAAGTTGCATCTATAGTAAATCTGACAGTTCTGACAATTTACCTTACTTATATGTATAGATTTATCAGTTTGACACACACACACACACACACACACACACAAAACGCTCACAACCTCTCATGTATGTGTACTGCAGTAATGTGTTATCCATATACAAGTCATTGCATTAATGTTCAGCCATACTGTAGACAACCACATGCAGTTTGCTTAAAAATTAGCCACTGACATCATTCCTGAGAGAGGTGGTGAGGTTTTGTTGAGAGTTTTCATAAACCAGTTTATAAAATGTAGGTTTCTCTCTATATTTATCATTTCCGAAAGGGATCATCATTGCAGCCGTGAGAAATCCAAACTCGCTCCGACATATCACCTGGATCTGGCTAAAACGTTCAGATGTTGAGCCATTGGTGTTTGGGAGGCGATCACAGGGTGATTCGACCCCCATGGCTCTTTGCCGAGAGTCCAGCACACTTCATTTTCCAGGAAAGGAGAAGCCAGAGATACCGTCACAGACAATAAAACACTGAGTAAAAATATACTGGAGTTCCCATAAAAATTATTTCATTATAGTCCAAACTCTGGCCTTCAGAACATGATGTACCACGCCGGAGCCGACAGCTCGTCCAATCAAAACACAGCCAGATGTTACAGAGCTCCGACCCAACTGGATGAGCGATTTATTAGGACTTGAATTCAAATCTATCGCTGCAGAGGAAAAATGACATCCAGTAACAAAAATAAGCTGTGACAAGCTTTTTGTATCCGTTAGCGATCATGTACGAATCTTAACAGATGCTCGGCCTGTGGAATGTCTTCTTAGAAATAACCAAGCTACATAATGATGCAACCAGATGTCCTGGTTTCTTCCTGAACGCCAGAGTTCAAAGGTCAAAGGTCAAAGCAGTTTCACAGCAGAGACACACCGACATTTAACCCCCCGAACCTTCAACAGAGCGATCAGAGCGGCCGTTTTCTTGTTCTTACAACCCAGCTGCGATGTCAACATGAGCAATGTCAGCCATGATGTCACGATGCAGCAACTGGTGGGGAAGACAAGATGTTGGCAGAGATACGAGACCGAACTAACAAACTGTGAGGTCCCGGTGGACTGGATAGATTATACGCACGGCATGCGAGACGCACAAACAGACGCAGGCGCGAGAGACGTGGCGCATGGTATGTCCGGGGGACACTCGGATTTAGGGCCGGCCTCTGGTGAAGTTGTTTTCCTGGAAGAGTTGGGGATGACATGGAGCGTTGAGGAATGTACCGAGCAGCGAAAGGCAGCAACCAGGACACTCTCATGGGGGAACTACGTGCGCGCATATGTCTCAGTGTGTGTGTGGGATAAACTTACACCGTGACCGGCTGCTCGCTGAGGATATTCCTCCTCCAAATTATAAACAGTGCACCCAAACAGGGACGTGGGCACACTTTAATACCATGCTTTTGTTTTTTGTTTTTTTCAAACTGCAGTATGATTAGGAGTCGTGCTTGGCTTCCTCTCAGCGCCGTCTCCTTGGAAGAACTGATAGAGAATCCAGCCCGCTTACCTAACACACTCTTGTGTTTTGAAATATGTGATAGATGACCTCAACCTCTCAACAGAGACCGGCCTGCCCTGACTTTACGAGTCTGTCATCGCCCGTTTAACTGTTCACTGTCACTTGCACCTCATTAGAAATTGTTGGTTTTTTTTAAAGTGGAGTCTGGTGTTACAGCGACAGTCACCAAAATGTCATTAACGCCATCGTTTACTGCAGCAACTTTCTGAGACCAGTCAGCTGTTGTGTTTTGTTTTTATTTCTTTGTGCAGACTGTTTCAAAATCTGCAGTTCAGGTCAATTTCAGTTTAGTCTGAAGAACACATGCACACCATGGGAGCTGGAGTCAGCGACGGCCGGTGGTCAGGATGTGTTACTGCCTCTGTGAGCAGCACAGCAGGACATCACCGAGGGTCGTCACGTCTCTGACCTCTCCACCTCCCGCTCAGACTCTTAACTTCAGCCAGCACACACGCATGCGTGACCGTGAACTCATCAGCTTTGTTCCCAGTGGTCAACGTTTCACTTCCTGTTGGTGGCCCCCGCAGCTAATTGGCTCGACTTAATTGGCCTTTGATTAGTTGGTTTCAGATCACGCGCATGACACGCACAGGTTCCCAAACCATGCTTTAAAAAAAACAAAAAAAAGGAAAGCGACTCCTTACGTTTTAAAGTTGCTCAAAGTGGTAATTATGTAGAGGAAGTGTTATTTTCTGCGTCTTACAGTAAACAAAGGGCTGCAGCAGCAGTGTGCAAGCGTCTTGGAAAAAAGGAAAAAACAACGACAAGGCTGCAATTAAATGAGACGAAACGTGGACACGGTGGAAAACGTGACACCTAAAAATAGCACCAAACTTCCAGCTCAGTCGAACAAGTTAGTTTTTCTTTTTACCTAACAACATGATTTCCAACTTCTTGCGGTCCACCCGAAACCTCTCCTCAGTCCACTCCGGGTCGGGCAGCGGATGGGGTCCGCTCAGGTCCTCCTCTGATCCCGGGAGAGGGGAGTCGGTGCTGCGCTCGCTGTTGGAGCCATGGTCCGACTGCTGCTGCTGCAAGTATCCGCTTAAAGTGTCGCACTGGGCAGCCATTGCGCTGCGCAGCAACTTCTCCAGAGGCCAGGTTGTCTGCCGAGTTCACGGAGCAGCGCCGCACAGCAACAACACGCAGCGAAGAAACACACACACCAACCAAGTCCTCGGGAAAGTTTCACGTGTCATCCAACAAAAAAAAAAAAAATTGGAAAAAGAGGGAGAGAGGAGGGATAAGAAGAAGAAAAAAGGCGAGACTCCTCCCAGAAAGACTTTTTTCGAGCGTCTACCTCCCCCTGGGCTCCTGAGAAGGTTCCCCAAACGTCAGCAGCAGCATTTTGTTAGAAAAACTCACTGGATTCAATTTTGAGAGCAACATTTATCGTCTCATTTAAAGCCAATGATAGCAAAAAAAATAAAAAATGCAATGAAATCCTAGTTATTCTGAGCTGAAAACTATATTACACAGACAATTTAACAGCACCAGATATGAAAATAAAGCCTCTATAAAAGCACAAAGGCAGGTTCACTGGAGGATTTCTCTGCCCTTTATTCCTTTCCAGTCAGGCTGGCAGTTTATAATAACACCGCATGCAACCAATTTATTGGTTTGTAGAGGAAACAGGACACATCCTGAGAGAGTGGATAAAGGGAAGCAATACAGGAAAAAGGGAAACCAAAACAAATGTGGTGCAAGCAAAGTGAAACAGACTCCAGTGTGGGCCACGACCCATAGAACAAAGATGCCGTATGTGTGCTGAATAAAGTAACACAGACAGGAGGTGTGGAGAAGGTCACTGACCTCAGTTATGCAGAACAAAAAGTTCTCAAGTCCCTATGAAAAATATAGTTCCAGGGTTATTCCCCTCCTGTGGCCAGGCAATGATTAATAGCTGTTTCCCAGTGATGTATGGCCTTTGAGTTGAATTTACATTTTTAGTGTTTCAGCATGTTTCTGTTTACAATTCTCCACATTTTATGACGTCTCCTCCACAACAGCATGTGACATGCTACCATCAATTGTATTGTTAACGTTTAAATTAACTCATGTAGGTTTCACTTGGTAGCCACTTTCAGAAAGCCCCACATCAGCGTTCAGTGTGTTTAAAGGTCTTGGAGAGTACTACTGCATATGTGCGAAGGTTTTACAACAACATTAATAATTCAGGTCAAATGGGGACAGTCCAGTCCAACAAGGCTCTTCATCAGAAGTTACAGCACCAACTTTAGTTTTAAAAGTTTCAGTATCAGTCTTTTGCGGTCACAAGTGTTGTGTGAAATGGCACAGTCCAAAGAGCTTTACAGTTCTCTGAATGTTTTACGGAGTCTTTATATCGACAAAGTACAAATAACACATTTATTTTAAAGTATTTTCCTTCCTTTACCCTTTTACAATCAAACGCATCTAAGAAAACATCCTTAAAATAAAAAGAGAAAATTATACGGAAATACGTTTGGAATGAAAACGGTGACATCTCTGATTCTGCCATCGATGTTGATCATTCATTTCTAAACTTTCCAGATTTAATCCAACAGTGAATGCAATGATTTCAAAACTTGGCACCTATATTACCCATAATGCAACTTAGCCACCGAGAGACATTAGTGGAGGTAATTTATTCATCCCATTACATACAGCCTCCTCTGAAAACACAAAAGGCTTAATACATCTTTTTTCTTTTTACACAATCAGTAGTACTCCCCCAGACCTGTAAACACACTTCAATGTGTAAAATTGGTGTAGCGGCCCTTTTATCTTACAGCTTTCATCACAAAGCAAATTACCCATGGTGCTGCTGTAACATGGCACTCTCTCTCAGACCACTTCTTGCTCACTTGGCGTAAAATCTTCCATCACCTGGGACTAAAAGGTGGATATTTCCATCTACCTAGACGTACAACTTAATTTTAATTAAGGGGAAAAACATTGACTCTCTCTCCAATGCAATTATTTAATGTGTTCCATTATATTTTTCTTTCAGCAAGAGGTGAAAATCCTAAGGGCTGACATTTGTTTACTACTAGTCCTCACCAAACCTAGAAGCCAGGTTCTGTCGCTTCAACACATCACTGCAGAGATTAAATATATGGCTAAATGAATGTGTAGCTTCAATAGTGTACCGACCATCAGAGGTGGTGATAATTGGTGGTCTGATTTCAATGGACTGAACATTTCTTCTCATCTCACTGCTAAAGCAAGACACTATATAACCACTGTCCACATTAATAACCATATTACACATGGGGCTGAATTAAACGTAAAAAGTCCCTGATATTGACTCCTCCAGGAAAGCAACAGCCTTATGTAAAAGGCTCCGGTGGTAAAAAGTAAAGGCTACCACCTAGTGGCCATGTGAATATTAAAACAAGGGATAAAGTCATACAAACATACTGTATAGAGAGAGAATAATTTTATATAATACAGCAACAGTTCAGACCTCCAGTTTACGAATGTGTATCGCCAAGAAAATAATGTACGATTCACATTTTGATTAATGTTTTAATGAAAAATGATGAAAAATAAACTCAGTATAGTCTTGTACAATCTATTAAAAGAAAAATACAATCAGGCCATCCCACCACAACTTATAATAATAATAATAATAATAATAATAATAATAATAATAATGCCAATTTAAAGAAAAAATAAAATAAACAGTAAAAACAGTTAAGTCAAGTAAAGTCCGAGGAAAAAAGTGCCCCAAGCGAATAAAACACCTTAACTAGAACCAGTGTGGATGAGGAGTTGAAACAGTACTGTCTTATTTTGAGGTGTTCAGGGATGAATCATTGTCCTCAAGTTGCATACTTCTGAGTCCACTCTTTAGCACTTTTGTTGTACCTAAAGAGAAAAACAGAATCAGGTGAGGTTCCCAAAGAATCGTCGATTGGTTTAAGTTTCTACACATGCTAAATGTATCGACTTTTGTACTCACTGCGCTCTGTCTGTTTTGTAGGTTTGTGCAATATCTGGGACTAGTGGATCATCTGGATTTGGGTCACATAGCAAAGAGCATATGGATAATAAAACTGTGGAGGAAGGAAAAAAAGTCAGTATGCGGCACAGGTTTCAATTATATCAAAAACTGTGTCAACTTCTTAGCTCCTTCTCCATATTCCAACATAAATATACAAGGACAAGTTTTGATTTCATGCACCTTCATATCAAAATCCCATTAGTTCAGGTGCTTGAAAAAAAACAAACTATTTTTAGACGCTACTTTCATCTCAGGTTTTTGAACATCCCCTCTGCTAGCTCCGCCAATTATACAGAACAAACCATGCAATGTCACAATTTTCAAAGTGGCAAAAGTACACAAGGTGCAGAGGTTCATTCTTGGATAATCAGCATTGAAAATCCTGTTACCTGTGTTCACAGGGCTGGAAATCATTAACTTGAAAGTATCCAGATTTGGTGACAGCACTGTGTGTGCGGATTATTTCCCACCAAGGTGCTTCACTGACTTGCTATGTTTGATATACTGCAAAGTACCATCCTCGGCACCCCTCCTCCCTCCATGCTATGTTTAGCGCCAGCATCCATATTTAACTTTAAAAATGCCAAATTACATCAAGCGGAACACTTTCCTCATCTGACTTCAAGGTAAATCTTAGGTTTTCTTCAGGTTGATGCAGATGTTAAGTTACCTTTTGATATTGTAAGGGCAGGGGACCACTGTTGTCTCAAGATGTCAAGGCAGATGCTACCATTGCTGTTTATGTTTGGGTGAAAGATTTTAGTTGTGAAGGCAACCTATGAAAATAACAAAAGAAAAAAGCAGCAGTGAGTAACATAACCTGTTGATTCTGAATGTGAATAGGGTGTCTGTCAAAGGTCACACAAAAATTGCCATTAATTTTCTGAGCAGGGCTGCATCTTGTCATTCATTATCAATAAACGTAGAAAAATAGTGAAACATGCCTGTTATAACAAAGTGATGTACTTCTGATCAATCTCTGAGGTAGATAATCTTACCTTCGGTGGTTTAAAGGGATAGTCAGTGGGAAAATGGACAGAAAGGAAGAATACTCCTCCCTGATATGGGCTGTCAACCTGAAATAGGGGGAAAAGATTGTTAAGCCATGCACAGGACTGTACAGGATGACATTTTTGCAATAGGGGTGTCGCAATTACATTTTTAAAATTATTTTTTAAATCGACCAAAATGAGCTTGAAATTTCATCTAATCTAAATCACAAGCAAGATCGGCCGTATTGCCAGTGTTTTTGTTTTCTCCACCCACGCCTATTTGCCTATGACCATAGCCTGCAGCTGAGCTTTTTCAATACCATGGCGACGATGCAGAAACAGAACCGGTGTGGCAACATTTTGCCTTCCACGTAAGTTACGTCAACGGCAATCGACATCTTGTAGGCTATGTTACACACGAGGTCTGCTGCACACTCACCGCGTGAGGACTCTGGAGCTGTTGTTGTTAAGTACCCTTGTGCCATTTTTTGCATTTAACAATTTGTCTGAAATAAGTAATTGCTAATAAAAAAAACAATAATCTGTAGAGGGGTAGGATTAAATAAGTGTATACTTCTTCCGACTCATTTCACGCATGTCAATGCTTGCTAATAAAATATACTTTATAAAATGCTTTTCATTTTATTATTCTTATTTGCTGAACTAATTCAACTTTGTGTTTTTTTCCACATGGCGGAAATAAATTTGCATTCATTCATCTTTACAAATCAAGACTTGATAGTCCAACAAGGACATAGTCATTAGCGCTGAATAAAAAAGTTTGAATCCAGAGTCCAAAACAAACAGGGATTTGGAGAACTGTGAGACCCCCTAAAGTGAGAGAGCAACTAATCATTTAGATGATTCTGTGTTCTTTAATTAAGGTTTTCTTTGCTTAAATTAAGACACCATAGTATTCTCCCTTTTCCCCATTATCCCACTAATGCCATAGACCTCGGTGAATAACACTAGGCTAGACTGTGCCAGTCAGTGTTCTCCATACAGAATAGAAAGATCAAATGTAAAGTCAACATAAAACACTATTGTCTAGAAATCCAGAAGCAGCTTGTGTTAAAAAAGAAAAAAAAAAAAAGAAATCCAGAAAAAGCTCACCGGTCCCATGATGCTGGCTTGCCAGTGAAACACTAAAGGAAGGAAAGATGAAACAAACAATCTGTGAGAACAATATTCAGTATCATGGCTTTAAAGCCACAAATCAGAAATGATGCAACACAGTCCCCCAGGACAACAATGTTGTGGGAAATTACAGAGTTAAAAAGTAAGAAAATGACACATTTATGTACGACCCAGTTTCAAAAATATGTGGGACACTGCGTAGAATGCAATAATTTCAAAGAGCATTGTGTTTACCGGCAATGGTTTCACATTCCTTAGCTAAGGTAGTAGCTAATGTATTTTAAACAATCGTGCCTTTCACAAAATGGCCAGCCTCACCCAATCTTTGCTTGAGCATGTCGAAGATTCCCCCTGTCACACACAAATCATGATACTATCACCTGTTAACAAACCTGTTTACCTGCGGAATGTTCAAGACAGGTGTTTTACAGCATTCAACAACTTTCCCAGTCTTTTGTTGCTCCTGTCCCAACTTGTTTAAGAAAATGCTGCTGACACCATATTCTGATTATAACAAAAATCTATGAAGATGATGAGGCAACACATAAAGTATATCACCTTATGTACCATTTCCACCTCATCAACCGATTACCAAACCATCGCATGCCTTCGTATTCGTGTTTTACACAGTGTCCCGGCTTTCTTGGGACCAGGGTGGTACATGTCATCAGGTATTCTCACACTTACTGTCGTCTCCTACAGGTCCAGCTGAACAGGAAGCTGGAGGGTCCTTTGAAAAGTCGTCTAACTCCTGCATCAATGAACAAGCAACATTTTAGCGACCGATAGCTTCTGCTGCAATGTACATGCGACACATCACTTCGCAAACGGTTTAGTTTACAGTAGAACAACTAACGACAGCGAAAGACGAACGTAAACATCGGGTTATTAAGATAGAGGTATCCAGGAACACACGATGCGGTGCACTCACACTGCTCGATAGCTAACGTTAGGCCAATTTTAGCTGGTGGCGGCGAAGTTAGCACACTGAAGTTTAAATGATTCGCTAAGCTAACTGGCTTCTGTGCAATGTCGCCGCATCTGTCTTGAAAAACTGAGTATAAGATATCTTTTGTATTAATAATCTGGCGTTGACACATTGACAAAACGTCAGTAACGTTACAACTATCAACCGCGTAAGGTTAGCAAACAAATGCTATCAGATGACGGACTAGCTAGCGTTAACGTTACAGCGATGCTTCCATTCGCCCCAACGTATTCTGTGTGTGAAAAAATAAGAAAAAGACGAATACTCTTACCTTTTTTATTCTTTTTAAAGCCATGGTAAGTCTCTTGGGTGGAATTAGAGAAGCTACGGTGTTAGCTGACAGCTGTCAGCTCCAACTACGCTCACTTTCTGCCGACTCGCTGTTATTTGTTTTGTCAAACTGATTATTTCTTTTGTTTCCGCGTTTTTGTTCGACGACGAAGAATCGACCGGTGCATTGTGGGAAGGTGAGTTCTCGCTCAGCCACTTAAAGGGGCCGCTCACCTACAGAAGAGGGGCTCGGTTCCCCCTCGTCAGACTGCTCTCTCAAACCATCAGTGTAATTAAGCTCGAAGCTATTATTCCAGGAATGCAGTTTAGCTCCTAGCAATTTTCCAAGCAGTGGAGTTTTCCACCCAGCCTTTATTCATACTTATTCAGCTTCTTCTTTATGCACAGTTAAGCCAGAGATGTAGTTTAGCCTCCAGCTATTATTCAATGAATGCAGTCTAGCTTCCAGCCATTGAACAAGTAAGCCTTTAGCTTGCGCTTCATTTAGCATTTTTCAACCTATTCCCTCTCTTCTAACTATTCTACCATAATAGCCTAGATATAGCACAGCATGTACCCACTGTACCTGAACAGGATGAAAAGAAACTTTTTTCATTTAAATAAAAACAAACAAAAACTTTATATTTTGTTTAAACAAATGTGTTATAGAGACCCAGCAGTACAGGTTATTACCTAATTTAATTTAAATTGACAGCCTTGTATTTGTGAGATGGAATTATGAATGTATATCACTGAACATGGATTGTTGATGTTTTTTTTTTGCATATCTTTGTGTTTTCTTTGTATTTGCCACTGTTGATAATAAAGTCTTTAAAAAACAGTCATCAAAGTAAAAAGAAAAAAGAAAAGAAAAAATTATCATTGGTTTGCAGTGTGTAGATTTCCTGTGAGGACAGACCACACCCAAGCCTTGTAGCAACACTTCAAGATCAGTTTTGGTGATTGGCAATTTGTTTTGCATAACTACGTCATTACAGTACATACAGTACTTGTACCACCCTACCTGGTGTCCCGCATTACCTAATTACCAAACCCAATGTTCCACTTATTTCATACATTATGGGCTTTTGGTTAACACAACCTTTCAACACAGAGTCTAAATAAACCCTTTTGCAATACAATGAAATGGATGCTAAACTGTATTGAAAGAGAATGAAATTAACCCCAAAATCCACACAAAATATGTTTTAATATAAAACAGAATAGTAGTAAGGAACAGTCATAAATGTCTCCAAATTTAATAAGGGAAGTGAAAGTGCAGCAGTGAATATAATCAATTAAAGGCACAGGGTAATAAGAGAGTGTTTTAATTTAGATTTAAAAGTGGCTGAAGCTGAGGTGCATTTAGGATGATTGGGAAGCTGATTCATTCTGTGTGCAGCAAACATTAATGGCTAAATCCAACACAGTGTTTGGTTTTGAGTCAGAGCACTTCTTTTCGTCTGCTTCCCAAAGATCTGAGCGGCCTAGTGGGTTTAAAAATTGTCAAGCATATCACAGCTGTATTTTGTGCCCAAAGCCATTAAGTGATTCATAAACTAACAGTAGCACATTTTAATGTCTGTTTTATAACCAACTGGGAGCTGCTGTGAAAGGTAAGAATGGTTCTTGTAGCAGTGTTTGCCGGGTGGTCTGCTGAGAAAAGCAAACAAGGGACTGTTTTTGACGGAGGCAACCCTGAATCTTCTTATATTTGCTATTTCTACGTGATAAAAGGTTGATGTAATTACTGCCCTGATGTTGCTGCTGAAGTGCAAATCGACAGGAACATTCTGAGTGTATAGACTTTTGTAATCAAGTAGCACCAGTGGCATTGGAGTTTTTATTGTCTTTAGTCTTTCTTTTCTTCAATCTGTATTATTGTTTTGGTTCTCATTGTCTTTAAAGTGTATTTTTATATCTTTCTAAACGTCTTATGTTTAATGCATTTCTATGCCCCTGTAAAGCACTTTGAATTGCCTTGTGCCTGAATGGTGCTTCATGAATAAAACTCTCCTTGCCTTACAAGATTTAGTGTAAAGGTGGCCGTGAGGGGTCGAATAACAGAGACCCAAGAACTGAACTATATATGTATATTCATGTCATGTCATAGTCACGCCTTACGTCTTACATACGACCAACTGAAGCTGTCAGCCACACCTCAGTTTAGAGTTTATCTTGAAGTAGCTTATGGCCGATGGCCTCAAAGGCTCCACTAGTTTCCTGAAGCACAGCCTGATATTTTTCATGAATCGCTGATTAGATGAGCCGAGCCAGAGTGAAAAATGTAAAAGAAAAAAAAAACAGAAAACCTCATTTTATATTTATGACACTGTTGTTGACTGAATGAAATGAAATGTCTCAATACTTTCAGAATAAATTCAGAATACATTTTATTGGTTTTAGAATAATTTAGGTTTTATATTTTTAAGAAGACGCTGAGTTGCTTGAAGAACTTCCCAAAATGATCCAGTTCTAAAAGAAGCTATAGCACACAAACAGATGATTATCGAGACAGATGCTTAGGAAACAAGGAAAATAATGCAATGATTGGATTAAATATGGACATCGGCCGACACAGTATATTCCCTAAGGCTGTTACGTCTATTGCTGTTTGGCTTAGCAGCCTATTATCTTCGTATAGTGGTTATAATCACATGATGGATATACATGGTATGAATTATGCTGGACTGAATGTTCACATCCACATTGCAGAGAGCTCCAGTCCTGAGGGAGCAAAGGGGAAGAGCTAGACAGAAAAAAAAGATAAATATACAGACACATACAGTACATAGGGAGAAGGGGCACATCTGTCATATTTCACACTTGAGCAGCTGCATACCTCAAAGCCACAGATTGCAGCAAATTAAGAGGTTTTCTATAATTTTCATTTATTCAGTTATGTAGCACTGGATGCACTGAATCATAGAAACTCATAGCTGATCTTTAATATTTACTCACATTCGCAGTCAGTGTCTGACACAGTTTTATGGACCATGGCGTAAAATACAATTGCAAATGTGTTGATGGTCACAAAGCAATGAAATCTTTTCCAAACCGGGAAGTCTGGATGAATGGAAACGTGAGGGCTCCACACAGCACCAAAAAAGCTGCTTATTTGTCTGTGGCTTTGAATTACAGTAATTATAACCTCATTTTATTTTCCAATACATTATTCAATTAATTAATTAAAAATAATGATCTAATTAACCGATTGTCTGATGGATTATTACCATCAAAACTAACATCTTATAGCTTCATTTTGGTTTTCCTGTGGGTTGTTTTGTGGAATATTTTTGTCATTATCACCTGTGTGTTATTATTATTGTATCTTTCTTTACATTGTTGTTCCTATTTTGTTGTGCTTTGTATTCAACTGAAGGGACTGTGTGTGTGTGTGTGTGTGTGTGTGTGTGTGTGTGTGCTGGGGGTTGGGATTCATTTCAATTGTTGCAAACTTAACTGATATTGTGATATAATAAAAACCCAATGATATGATTTATAAGAAGTATTAGGCACAAGAACTGTGCATTACATGTTAATACCTGTTTTCCGATTTTCAGAAAAACTGTCAGGACTGCCCTGATGAGCGTGACCCTATACAGCAACTACAGTGGAGACATGCAGTTTTCAAAAAGATGCATCAATAGTCCCTTCAAGGTGTAACCACTACTGCCTAAGAAGGTCGGCACTTTCATTGACTGTCAGGGATGAGTCCATTAATACATGTCTGGGAGTGCACATCACATTAATGAATCCTGAATTAAGAAAGGTAGTGGAGCAAATACTCAGATTCAACTTGCATCAGTATCAACAAGACAAGAAATGTCTACAATGTCAAGAACACTCCATTAAGTCTCAAAGTCCCATGTTGGAATTTTCACTTGAAAGTATTTACAGTGAAATGGATGTAAAGTATAAATATAAAAGTATCATTATGCAGGTGAAGTGACCTCCTTCAGTGTTACATTATTATATAATTGGATGACGCATTCAAATGTAAGTAGCACTTTCATGTTGTAACAGGCTGCAGAGCGAACTCCACCAATGAACAGCTGGTTTTCACTATATAACTATATTGTAGGCCTATTTTATTTGGTCAGTGTACTTATTTCTAAGTAGACATATAAATCAAAAGGTTCCTTGGAGTGATGCTCCAGTAGTTGAGCTTGTTGACCGTCTCCAGACAGGGTGCATTGCTAACGCTTTTAGCTCATCATACTGTGAACATTTCGACTTCAAAAGAAGTTTTTTTGGATTCCACCATATGAGCTGTATTCACTACCATACAATTTTTTCCCGAAATGAGGACCCATAAGGTCAACTGGAAATGGGTGTGACTTTGGCTGTCTATATCGCCAACACAAGAGTTTTGGACCAGACCAGGCCCCAGAGGACGCCACTTAACCTCACTTACAATCTGGCATGGTGGCCTGCATTTCAAAATGATAAGCATTTATATTGCATATTCATGCGAGCTCTCCCCCTCCCAGAACTCCCACTCCTCACGCTAGCCTACTTTCATTTTTCAATTGCATGTAGGCTATCTAATGTGTCTAATTTTCCTTCGGGTCCGGGTCGGGTGTTGGTAGCAATTTATAGTGGATCTGCTCATGTGTGGAATGTAATTTGTGCTACTGTCGGAAAACGGGTCAAATGTGGTTTTATGTATGGAGGGTACGGGCGGGTGCGGGTTTGCAAAATAAGACCCGTGCAGGACTCTGCCACAGACCATTAGAAAAGGGATGTCTGTTAAACTGTTGACAGGAAATCTATCTTTATATTTGTAAAACTTCCTTCGTGATGTAAAAATATGTTTCATCAACACAATATAATGTGTTGTGGGCGTGGCCAGTGGGGGAAACTCTACTGCACATATTCAATGGACTGCATAACCAGAAAACTTTTTTGCCATATGCACCAAGCCACCAGTGGCAAAACCATGCAATTACATAGTCACGTGATGCACCGTAATGCACCGTCCCCTAAGCTAACATTGTGCAAAATGACATAATGTCATAATTTGAGCCATTCGGTCTGAAAATATTGGAAAGTCTAGAGCAGCTGCACGATTATGTTACAATATCCTAAGGCACTAAACTGGAGGTTTACCTGGTCGGTCAATGTCCTATGGGCCCCACAACACTTGCCTGGTTTCAAAATGAGCAGAATGAACAGGACTCCGTCTCCAAGGCTGTGTCCAGATATCATAAAGCATCCTTGGTATGTGCTAGGTGAACAGTTCTCACTGGTTTGAATTGCTGCCTTGTTTGCATCCTGTACATAGTTCCTTTATATAAATCTATGGACAGGGAAAGCTGGGGCTAGCTGGTTAGCATGCAAATATCACAGTCACGCCAAATATCATGACGTCAGAACTGCTAATTTTTCACACTGAGTTGACTAGTGTCATTTTTGACATTTTTCCAGCTAAAGCTCTTACATGTTGCACCTTTAAACTGTGGACTGTATGAGCTATGTGGTATAAATGAAAAAAAAATAAAAAAAATAATATAGAAATAAAATGTAAATTTTTTCCCATCTTGAACTCAGATGAAAATTGTTAAAATACAAATCCATTTTAACAATTTTAACAAATGGTGCATATAGAATAAAAAACAGAAAGAAAGAAAGAAAGAAAGAAAGAAAGAAAGAAAGAAAGAAAGAAAGAAAGAAAGAAAATAAGCTGCATGTCTCCAAAAACGGGTTGTAATTTATTCTTTACACGCGATTGGTCATGGATCGATGCGCGCTCACGGCGCTCGGAGGTGGCGCGCCCGTGCTTGTGAGCATCGTTTGGGAGAAGAGGAGCGGGGAGAGAGAGAGAGAGCGAGAGAGCGAGAGAGAGCGAGAGAGACAGAGGGAGAGAGAGAGAAGAGAGAGAGAGCTGTGCCACACCGAGAGTCCGCCGAATGTCTGCCTCTTCACGCTGCCGATGAGCAATCCTCGCATTCCTATGTCTGCCAGTTGACACACTCAACGCGAAGGACCAGGCTTCCACCTCTGCGAGGATTCAGGAGTCCTACAGCGGGGCTGCGCGTTTTTTCAGGTGAGCCTCCTCCCGCACCACCACCACCACCACCTTCTGCCTCTCTCCGTAGCTCCCCGCTCCTCCGGTGACCGATGTCGCTGTGTTTCTCTGTGTATTCACGCGCTGTTCGTGATTAAGAAGACGAGAACGGGCGTTTTTTTGTGCGCGCGTGTGTGTGTACTGTTGTTGTTGTTGCGGTAGCTGCTGGCCAAGGTGCTGAAGCGGACAGTGGTGAGGGGGGGAAAAGACAGCAGCTTGTGTTTGCATGCTATAGGCTATTTGGTGCAGACTAATAAAAAAAAGAAAAAGAAAAAGAAAAAAAGAAACCTCTCAAAGATGTCGTGTGGGTGTCGTAAGACTGATGGAGCTGTAACGTGCATGCGATATCTCGATATGCACGTTTCTCACTATGGCTGCTCTGCCCGAATCATTGCCTCTAAGCTGCATTGTGGAGTAGCCCACCTCCTCCAGGGGGGACGGTGTGTTGTCTTTTTTTCTGTGTGTGTGTGTGTGTTTTTTTTACTGCATGTAACCGTTGTCAGGGTCCTGGACTTCACCTCACCCTGTGTTGCCATTTTTCCCAAAATCTTAGGATGGGATTGGATGGATGTGGTGGGTGCCCGTGTAGGACGCTGGGAAACAAACAGTCAGATGTTCTCACTGTTGCACAAATTGATTTTTTTTCTTGCACGTTGAATCCATCTGAGGATAGAGTGATAGTCATTCCCATTTGCTGTTACAAGTTCAACGTTTGCCCCCCCCCCCCGTGTTCACTCATTGTGCCCGCCCCCCCCCCAAAAATAATGTCCTTGTCGAGACCTTGTGAAATGTCAAATTTGTGGAGACGTGAGCCTAGCGTACAAGTTATGTAAATTGTTCTCTTCCCGTCAAGGTAAGGGCAAGTCACGTTCAGGCTCCTTTGTTCCCTCTGATGGACTGAAATATCTCTTCTGTCCACAACAGGGGCACCTGACATTTCCAGTGGCAGATTTACCTACTGGATCATGGCACAGACCAACAGCGGTGGGCAGGGGACCAACGGGGTAGCGGATGAGTCCCCCAACATGATAGTGTACAGAAAGGTAAGGCAGCTGCTATTTTTAGTCCGCACGTGTGTGTGTGCTTGTGAGCGTGTGTGACTCCCTGGCATCAATTAACTTGACGATGAGCGGCGCAGTGGAAAGTGATGATACTAATGGCAGGACGGTGTTCTCGTGCCACGGTTGATTCGGGGTTGTGATGCTACATCAGCTTGATGAGGAGATGACGAGAACATGCAGTGTTTTGTCACACAACACGCGTGACATGAGAGCAGGCTTAGCCATGGAGGTGGGGTGGTCGCACGGCTTGACTGGAGTCCGTCTCGGTTCCCAAATTAGAGGACTTGGGACATGACTGGCTAACGCTCGACCTGACTTTGACTTGGCGATCAAGACTTGTGACCTGACACAGACTTTGGGTTGGGTACAAAACTCAGTACTTTTAAGGGTACCGAGTGCAGAAAGGAAGAGAGAGTGCGAGACATCCTCCTCCCTGCAACAAGTTACAGTGAGTCAGAGGCAAAGTTTGTCATGCCAAATGCAACGTTGTCCCACACAACTAATGTTAGCATGCCTGCAGCCATCGCAGTCGCTGATCGAGAGTTAAAACCTTAAGTGAGGCATCGACACTTAATCGACATCGTCAGGTTATTAACTAGCCAGTTGTATCAGTTGGTGTTGGAGATACCTTTGCTTTTTCTTAGTCTTTATTGTCTTGGCATTTTTACGCATGTAAGCCAAAAACACTTTAAGCAATATACATTTACGGACAAATACTACCGTATACGAGCGCTCTGTGGTAACAGGGACAACGTAACAGGTCACACCAACAAAGAACAGATCCTGCAGGCGTTACACCTGATCTGGTGACTTAGTTTTTACACCTGATATTATGTTTTTGTAATTACAGACAGAGTAAAGTACCGTAAAAAAGGTAGCATTGGGTATCGGCACCTAATTCCACATACCAGCATCCGTAATGTATCTTTTTTTTTTTTATTAGAGATAATGAGAAGTTCTGGTTTTGAAACATGCTCGCGTAATATCTAGCCAGATCTCACAGCCTACAAGGATGCTGGCAGCTATCATGAAGGGGGCTTGTGCAAAAATAACAGAATTTGGATTCTATGATTATAATGTCAGTGATGGTAGAGAGAAGAGCACATGAGCAGTGTGCACGGCCTCCTTCGACGGCACGACCACCACAACCCCCAACAAAGAAAGATACATGAATGTGTCTTTCAAGCTAACTCACTGGTGGTTCAAACTTACCCACATGTGCAACCACACACACACACACACACTCACACACACACACATGGTGAGACACCCTGTCGAGCATGTGCTCATTTCTCCGTTTAAACCATCAGCTTTTAGTGCTAACATGTTGGAGGATGGATTTTTAACTGACTGACATTAATGAAACCGAAAGGAAGCCAAAGGCTCTTTAACCGGTGCTCATTACGCGGCTACTGGTGTATTTCTTAATGCTTAAATTTGTTATTATAGAGCGGAGAGAGGGAGGGGAGTGAAACGTGTCACCGCTGAGACACCTTAACTCAGCGCTGCTCCAAACATCAAGCAGATTAGTGAAATAATAATCTGCAGGGGAGATAGCATTTGTTGTCTTTGAGGCTCGAGCTCCAATTATAGTTCCTTCTCATTATAGAAACTTTAACAGCCCTAGTGTGAAATATAGATATGAGACGATGTGCAGGGACTTCTGTGACTTCTCCTTGCACAGAAACAGACAAAATTGCGACGAATCTACAAATAAGCCGTTTTCAAAATAGCTTCCCTTCAGGTGGGGCTCCTCTTCCCCCCGGGGGTGTCTGCTGTTGCCTCATACTCACAGAATTTCTTTTGTATAATCCATGTGTTGGATTTCTTCGCCACACAACATGCATGACATGAGAGCATAAAATCAGATGCTTGATTCACGTGTCCAACATAATCATAAGATGTAAATGTATGAAACATCTGTCATGTCTCACCAGCGCAACAACAGCTGTACATGCTTGAGCACAACATTGCCCGATGGGGAATGTAATGTTTTGCTTCGTTCTCAGACGCACCGATGAAGTGATCATTTTCTCATCTTACTTGCGGATGACTCAAGCGTTGAGTGAATTTCTCCCATTTCATTTTTTCTCTTCACCCTTCAGCGAGCGCTCCCGCTCCATCTGCGACAGCTTCCGCACACCAGGACGAGGGATACGCTTAGCATGATATCAAAGATTGACGGTATTTTATAGCACTCGCAGCGTGTTAGGCAATATTACTGCCGGTATGGGACGAGATTTGCTGGAAGTGTTGCTATGCTTGTAGCAGAAAAAGGAGCGATTTCTATACTCTAAGTCACAATTTCACAGGATCTTCCGGGAGCAAGACGTCAGGCTCATAAACTAGATGGTTCATAAAGTCAGCTGGATATTGAGGATAATGGAGATGGATGAATGTGACTGTTTTTTTTTTTTTTTGCCATTCCTTGTAAGCTGTGGAGACAGTGGAGGATGTTGTGTCTCTTATTAAATTTTACTTAACAGTATCTAAATATGCTGAGGCATGAAAACTAGTTGCATCCTGTATAAGGGCATTAAATATTGACTTGAGGTCTCTCCTGCTATTCAATTACATGTGATGTCTCTTCCTTTATCCTGCTATTGATCCCCGAGTCCTACATCTTCGATCATGCAATGAAGGATCTGCACAGCCAAGTAAGCAAATAAGCAGTCGAGGCCGTGTGTTCATCTTTGTTGATTTTACCTTCATGAGCCGCGCTTTAATGCCGTCTTTTACTCCTTTAAAATTAAGAGGTGAGGCAGATGTAATGAGCCGCTTGTTTTCCAGCTTTTGGTCGATTTAATATCTCACCCCGTGCTAGTGTCAAGTCAGCGTCGCACTTGCGCGACGACAGCGCTTGTGCGACACTGGAGTGACTGTCTGATCAGGCTCTGTTTTAGCTGTGTGTTAAGCTGTAAAGGAGCACTACGCAGTTTTTCTTTCGTATGTGTGATTAGTGAGTGACTGATGAGTGACGCTTCAGTATATCTCAGTTTTACATTAAACCTGATAGCGAAGTAGGCTTCGACATTACATTTATGTCTGTCAGCCATACAAACTTGGTCTTTCTGCAGTATTCTCTAGCGCCCGATTGATATATCGGCCAGTCAAAATTATTTGCCGATGCTGGCCTATCGCAATTATATCATTATCAGGATCTATTGTTTAATATGTTCCTATATGCATAATGCAGAAAAGATACTTGGGGTAGGTTATGATTATTACATTTCCTGTTAACGTTGCTGTTTCAGAGCTCTGATTCGATTTCTTGCCATAAAGTTTATTGTTAAACTGTGAAATATCCTGCCCCCATGACGTTAGTATCTTCTTTAACAAGTGTTTGAGAGCCATGTTTGAGGGATCATTACAAAAAATTTCTGTTTATGAATACAATATATTCTGTGTATGTTAGAGAAGCAGCCGATATATCAATAGCAAAATGCTTTTACTTGCAAATATCAGTATCAGAATCAGCCCCCAAAATCAGGTTGGGCTGTAGTTGTCGAACAAGGTCAGATGATAACGTGAAAAAAACAATAGCACCATAAAGGTTTGATAATTAAAATCATAAATAAAACCCTCAAATATATAGCAATTGTAGCTAACGCTGCAAGATGCAGGATAATATTATAATCAGGGCCTTTAAATTGGGCATCAACCTCACGTTTCATGTGAACATTGTAATATAAATTAACAATGAAGTATAAATATAAATAAAGCATAAATAAACGTTTCTGCCTGAGATGCAGCTGAGATACAAGCTAAAAACATCTGAACAGATATAAGGTGCAAAAAGCAATCCCGGAGAAGATCTCCCAGAGAACACAGAAAGTTTGGCCGCTCGATGCATTGAAATTCGCAGGTGAGACGGTTGCGTCGGTAGTATGTGAACACTCCGGTCGCTTCATTGTGTCGCCAACGTGCTGCTCGCGGTCCAGACGCGGCTTTAGTCATGAAGCTTTCATACATCATCCGATGCTTCTCTTCTCACCACTTGACCACACATGGCCGCGGCTTGGCTCTGTGTACCGACTGACCTAGATACACTGCAGAATGAAAGAACGCGGTGAAGGCAGCGGAGATGACATTGTGTTTCTGGAGTGGATTTAACTTAAACTGCAAATGGAAGAGTGCTGTGTGTAGACATGTTAGCACGGCCGGGCTGAACAGGTGCCCCAAACGCTTTTCAGATAGAGATGACTTGGCAGAGGTGTTGCAACCCACACTGAGTGAGCCACACTTAGATGAGGTGAATTCTCAAGTGGGAAACATGCTTTTATGTCCTGTTTTGCTGCTCAGACCTCTTGTACATCAATATTGTAACAACAGAGTGGAAACGCCAAAGTTGTTATTAAGCAACGGGGCCCATCTACTCGATGGTCGACAATCTGCTCGTAGTGTATCGTAGTGGAAGGATTATGTAACGTGAGCGGAGGGAGTTTTATGGTTGAGGACAGCAGAAAGTGGTTTGATAGTCTTTCCGCTGGGAGAACAACTATATCCTTTCACCCGCTCAATCATTCTTTCTCCGTGGGCCGTCCGACCCCTCCGCTCCTGTCATTAACGTCTAATGAAAATGGATGGGTGAGCCGAGGTGTTGACCCGCTCACCGAGATGTCCTCAAGAAAACGCGCGCACACCAAGCGCCTCACTTCAGTTGAATGCACATATAGATGTATCGAGAAAATACACACGCGCGGCATCTCAAACAGACGATTGAAGGATTTATCGACAGCCGGTGACCCTGAAAATCTAATCGCTCGCCTTCTGAATCCGAGGAAGATGCTCACGAGTAATATGTCAGAGCTCGTCTGGTTTATCAGGAAATGCCAATAAATTGTTCAGCGGAATAATTCAGTCAAAATGCACCACATGTCCGAGGGTCTACATCACTATTTAGCATATAAAAGCCTCCGTGATGTTACGCCGCTCTAACGTTAACCATGTCGGGCTTATATCATCAAATGTAAGAGATTGTGCTGCATGTGTGTGTGTGTATGTGTGTGTGTGTGTGATTGTTGTCTTCTTTTCGCTCCCGCTCACATGTGTGCACCATGAATAATGCCGTGATGCATGTGTGAGCATGTGTGTGTGCTGTATGTAGGGCGAACGCTGCTAAGAGAGAGTCCTGAATATTTTATGCGAGCCTAAAACAGCTCTGGCGAAGTTCATAGCCATTCAGCATGAGGAGGGAACATCTTCTCTCACCAGCCAGCGCTCTGTGTGTGTGTGTGTGTGTTTGTTCTTGTATTTATGCGTCTGTGTGTGTGAGCATGTATAATTATATTACTTGTAATAAAGAGGACAGAAAACACACAGTAACATATATTAAAATATCAGCGTTTTCTCCACATCGATCACATTCAATCTCCCAACTACAATTTTCGTCATACACCAGACACTTAACCTTTCACCTGTTCTCATTTATTTGACACATTTCCCCACACAGCTTTTTTTTCTATGACATTTTTTTCTGTTGCACAAACGAAAAAGTGAGATATTTTCTTGATGGAGAAATAGCTTCTCTAAACACATAAAATGGACAGAGCTTTTCAAACCGCGCAAACAGAAAAAAATACTCATCTCCAACAGTTATTTGGCTTGAATGGAATAATTTCGAATAATGACAAAATTCCACTCGCAGCTCGACATTTCAGAGGACTTCTTTTTTTTTTTTTTGCAGTTGACAGCTAACGTCACTTGATAACAGAAGATTTTAATGGCAGATTTCTTCTGTGGTTTCTGGGGAAATGTCATTTTAAGGGACTCCAGATGAGATAAAATAAGTTGTTATGATTACATTCTTGACAGTATAGTGTAACTACTGGAGTCAGAGCTTCCTCTGTGGTAAAGTATCTGACAGCTGAAGCACCGGCCCACTCTTATTTAGATCTGAACTGCCGACGGGCATCCAGTAATTGTTCTTCCAGCAGCCAGTTTGGCTTCTGTCTCTGTGAATGGCCATTAATCCTATACTGCATTTTTATTTTATGTTCTGCTTCCTACTGAGCACATGCAACATTTTTTTTCTTCACATTGTTATTTTCAGTCGATACCCGAGAGCAGAGAGTTTTACATTCTGGTGCTTATATAAATGTCAATACTGTGTGTCTTTGAAGTAATTGGTCCCCGGTGAAACTTAGTTTTTTTCTGGTGATGACAGTCAGTGATACAAAGACAGTAGGAGTCTGTGGTTCATACTGTTCCTGCACATTTCAAAACAAACTAACTGTGGGTGTTATGGCCAAGCAAAGTCAGAAAATCACCCTGATAACCAGCATGGAATACAGACGCGTTTTTATATGCCTCAAATTATCACCATTAAACAGAGTCATGCAGTTGGTTTCACATCATATGACCAAATAATACATCTTAGCAAACATTAAAGCTACGTTACAGCCAATGTGGCAATTCCCAACTTCCAAGTGTTACTGGAGAACAAAGCCAAATGTCAACCAAAAAAACTTGGCTGACCATAAGAAATTGGCGTTGCTTCGGCATGTGTGATCCCTCAGCAGTGCAGCCGCCCCGCATATCTACACCAAACAGAGGACGGAACCTCTATTTCGCCACGTGAGGTCACAGACACCATTATGCTTTTTTTTTTACGACATTTTTACACTTGAAAATGTCCTGTCCTCCACAAGTACTTCCTACTCCCCACTGGTGTCAGGTCTGGCAGTCTTGGCGACCTTCTCCCGTGGAACCCCGCTGCCATCCCCTCCACCTCCTGATAAGAAAGTCAGGTCACAGACAGGTTATGTGTACTTGATATGATACAGTTTGTAGAAAGGTCAATATGGTACTTATCCTATTACATGTAAAAATGTGATCAGTGGTTCGCAGAAACCTTAGCTGGCAACATTTTATCCTGGCGACTGTGTTGGGTAAAAAGGGAAATACCACCTGAGAATAATAACGGTGAAGTCATAACGATTATAAACAGTTCTTCACCAGCTTCCCTTCTTACAATGTTAGCATTCTGTCTGTGTTTTCAGCTGCAGGGAACTCTGTCCTTCACACTTTTGAAAAGGTGTTGATAAAGCACTGCGAGATCTGAACCGTTTCCTCCTGGTGCGTCTCAGTAATGAAGTAATGAACAAACAGAAATAACAAACAGGGCAACGGTATTAGTGCATGCTATTGATTGTCAATTGATTAAGTGGTTGTGTACGAGAGATCATTTTGCAGGAACAGGACTGTTCCTCTCCTCTGTATCACTACAACACAGCAGTAATACAGTATTGTTAGATGATGCAGAACTGCAGCCATTATTAATAAACTGCCTTCGGTTTAGGGTATGACACATTCAGCAGAGACCTTCTCATTTGAAAGCATTTTTCAATCCAGGCCTAATCTGCATTTGTTAAACCTACCCTATATCAGCCTGCCCAGCTATCAATGCAATATCCCAACCATCCTACATTGTTCATGAGTCATAAAGCGGAGGGACCTGAATACATTTTCAGCTTTTTCTCGGTTAAGAGCCAGATTGAAGGGTTCTTGTACTGCCTGTCTCCCTCAATCTGCAATCAGAAGATCAGGAAGAACGGGGAGAAAGAGGGAGAGTGGAGGGTGAGGTGGGACGATCTATAATTGCCAGATCAGAGAGAAATCTTTGTGTGTGAAGTGGGGCTCTTTGTATGTCAGCTTGCCAGCCAGGCGATTTCTCTTCCCGTGTATGGAAACATGCATGTTCCTTTTTCGCACACACTGTTGAGGGGGAAAGTGTGGGTGTTTGGCAGACACTGTCGGATGGAAAATTGGCATTTATGGCTTTGTGCGTTTCAAACTAATCCATTTTGCTTGTATTTGCTGACATCAATACCTAAACGCCAATTAGAGGGGCTGGCTTTAGTGACACATGCTACAGTCGATGGTGGTGCAGTTCTGGTATATGTCATCATACTACTGGGGGCTAAGATAATCCAGGCTATGCTGCATTTTGTCACAATGCAACGCTTAGATGATGCATTCCACAAATACCATGAGTGTCTACAGGCTTCTTTCAATAAAAGCAATTTTGTACAATGCATAGAGTTTATGTAACTAGTTCATTCTCCCCAGCCCTGCTTTTTGTTTTTTTGGGAGACTGAATCACAATAATACAATTTATTTATACAGAATTTTTCAAAACAAAGTTACAAAGTGCTTGGTGTGGTTGAAGCAGAATTGAGGAAAAATGATATCTTGCAATTAAAATCACACAGAAATAGAATGGAATAAATCAAAGCTCCCTGTGATTTATTTGTCGTTATGCAACACGGGGTTGCGTTACAAAGCGTACATTTGTTAACCCCTTCCCGTGTTTTTTAAATTGGCATCGGAGTGTTTGTCAATAGCAGCGAGATGGTGACGATAGTACGGTTGACATTTTCATATTAAAAGTGCGACACTGTCCATCCACTCTGACTGTGTTTGAGCACCAAGTATCAATGATGTAAACGCGGAATCTGCCTTTTCCGGTCCAGATGCAGTCCTGCACTCTGTCGGCTCTCAACACGGTCAACTCGTGTAGTGCAACAGCTCGATCCTAGACGCGGTAGAGCCTTTCATCTCAACAGGGATGTTGGGACAACAGGCTCTGATTTCCGGTTGCTTGACTTGCATTTTCCTGATCAGACATTAGCAAGGAGTATCTTGGATCTCTCCCCTCTGCTCCCTTGGGTCAGGTTAGATGGTTGAAAGATGCCATCGTCAGTGAAAATCTGCTGCTCTTAATTGAAAACCATTTCTTCTCCAATGCTGACGAATGTATTTCTACCGTAGGCAATATGTGTTTCAACGATAAAGCTGAAAGCCACAGCATCTGCATGTGCTCCCATTGCCATAGAAAAACAAAATGACGGCGATAAATAGCAGTAATAATTACGCACAATAACACGCGTCCGTCTGCAATCAAACAGTCTGCTAGAATTGATCTTAATAAAGGCATTTCTTTAAAAATGTACTCTTTGAGAAGTGATTTAATCACAGTCATCACTACTCAGATCCGCGCGACGGGAGTTTTAAAGCCGAGTGCCTTGATTGCAAAAGCTGGTCACCTCTGGTCTTAAGCTGGGACTCAGTAAAGCCAGCAGAGCCCTACCTGAGGATCTGAGGCTGTGCTCTGGGGAGCAGGAACTCAGCATTATAGCTCAGAGCTGAACTGGGAAGTGCTTTAAAGGTGATCTGTTAAATCTTCAGACCAATTCCAAAATGGACTGGTTGGTAAGAGAAGAAGAAAAACATCAGAAAAAAATATTTAAACCATTTCATGAAAAACCTCCTCCTGTGGCAATATCAAACACATGAACAAGGTTTTTATGTTATCCCTGTAAGAAATATGTTCATTCATTGTGTTGTCGGTTGTTAGATAAGAGGAGAAATACCAGACTCTCATGTGTCTGCTCTGCCTATCAGCACCTCTAAAGCCTGCTAATTAACACGTCATACATGTTTTTGCGGATTGAACAAATGAGATATAATGAATTAATTAGCGAGCTTTAGAGATGCTGGTAGGCAGATTTCATTTCCCTCCAGTATCTGGTCCTTATGCTAATGCTAGGCTAACCAGCTGCTCTCCTTAGCTTCGTATTTAATGAACAGATATATGAGAGGAGTATGTATCTTCATTTTTTAAAATCTAAATCTCTGCAAGAGAGCAAAGGAGATGTTTCTGAAATGGTACAAACTATTCCTGTGAAGTGATGTTAGGCTGAATGATGGTTCTGATCACAGTTGAACTTGACATTTACTCATAGCAGACGGGGATCTCCAATCTCAAACTCAAACACTTTTATTTGGCCACTGAACTCAAAATGGCAGAGTGCTTCCTGCGGTTTCACTGAATGCTTCCACTGAGGTTAAATCATGAGCATTAGTTGCATATGGACGCGGCTGGAGGAGATAAGGTTGCACAGCGAAAACTGGTTTGGTGCTCGGTTCACCGGCTACCATGGACAAAAAGATGTAATAGTGGACCTCACTGGGTGACAGTGAAAAGATATTTAGGCCTGTCTTGCTCTAAGCTCTTCCCTCTGTGTATGTCTGCCACAGCTGGAGTCTTTAGTGCTGTCTGTTAGGGTTATATAAGGGTCTGAGGAAGCCTGGGCATTAAGATAGAGAGGCTGACTCAGGCCTCGCTTCTGTCTGGTCATTTAATTCCAGCTCAACATTTAGCGCTAGATTACAGGAGAACCCCTGCCAGAGTTGTCAATGAATCCTCAGCCATCTCCAGCGTGATGGCCTTAATGTGGACAGAGATGCTCAGTTAGAACTGAGGAGAAAAGGAGGGAACTAGAGGATGTAGAGACGCAGGACTTCTCCGAATTTCTTCTTCTGTATTCAGCACACGCTGGGTTGTGTTTCTGCGCATCTGTCCAAAACATCCCTGTGTCCTTGTTCTCTCGTTGTTTATATCTCTGCCCTTCCTCTCCTGACCCCCCATCTCCGCATACACCATCTGCATCACAACTGTGTCCATGCAGTCTGCACTTCTAATGCCCTCCCCTGTTGTTTCTGGTGACGGCCCGCTCCTTCCCACACTCTGTCTATGAAGTATAAATTTCCGTTTGCCTGCTTGTCTTTACGTCTTGATGAGTTGGTTGGTTGACATCTCTGTTTATTGTAGAAACTCTGCATTCTGTTTGCCTCACATTTTGCTTCTAATACAATTTAAGACGGGTCGACAGCATTTTCTTCCTGCTGCGGCTTAAGATAACAACTGTGATGTATTTAAATGTCCAGTGTGTTGGATTTCAACTAAGAACAAATGTTGGCAGCGTACGTCTCTGCAAACCACAGATATGTTCAAATTTGTTACATTTCTTTATGTTGCAACATTACATTTATTATGAATCAATTTTCAATTGTATGCCGTGATAATTCTGTGCCCATGATCCAGACAGGTTTAGGCACAAAGAACAGGTGGTTAGGATGGGGAAAAGATCTTGTTTTAAAATATCTGTTTTTCTTGACGTATTCTCAAAATGATCTGTTCTTTGCTGCAACAAAACACAGCTTGAAATTGTCCCGAGGTCTGCTTATATATGGTGTCAGGCTGACAAATGTTGAAAACAAAGTTTGATGCTGTGGGTACCCAGCAATACTTCTAAGTGACCCTCTGGTTGTAGACCTGTTTGTGACAAAGAATCAAGACTGATTTGTTTTTAAGTTGTGTAACATAAGTACGTTAATGTATATAAATGACTTAACTTTCTTTTCCCGAGCCTAACCAAAGTGTTTTTGTGCCAACCAAACTATGACCGTTCAACGTTAATAACAGTCCAAAAGTCATAATATGTGAGCTATTTTGTTAGCAAGCTATTCTGAAAGTGTAACCAGACGTTGCATATTACACATTATTGCTAACTTGCCCACGAGTCCTTCACATGAAAAACTGACGGTAGAGGGATGGATAGGAAGAGCATCATCGTTTGAAGCTTAAGACCACTGACCAAGTCTTGAACTGGGGTCACTGGCTTGGCAACCATCTTTCTGACACTGGGTTTTCTTCGATTTAAGTCTTTGTCAGATTTTACAGTGTAGCTGTTGCTGATCTAAGTGAACGGGATATGACATGTGTTGTAGAAGTGGCATCATGGAAAGACACGTAAAAAATGGTTTCTGTGGTTTGCGTAAACACTGTCGACATTTTATTCTGGCGTGGGGGCTGAGGATTTAATGTGGTTCCAGAGTGCAACTAACTAAATACTCATCTCACTTTCCTCTACAGCAGCTGCTAAGACTGAGAAAAACAAAACAAAAAAAACCCCCTTTATATGTTTGGTTTGTCTGCTCTGTGGCACAAAAGTAGATACAGAATAAAGAGCACAAACATAATGATCATTATTTCCAGGTGATTATACACCAAAGAAAACACATTTTTGTATATTATATTCCATTTCTGACAATAAAGCCCCTTAAATCCTCCGAAATCAAGATCTGTAAACACTGTGAAATGTATCTATGTTGGCCTTTTTTCTAGAATCTACTGAGGAAACATTGTTTGGTTGTGAAGATACATTTTTGCTAAATGGAAATCTGATCCATCATGTGAAACACGAACTTCGACGACACCTAATTTCTCCGTGTTGCAAAAAAAAAAGAACCTTTTCTAGAATATGTCAGTGCTCCTCAAGTCTGTGATTACAACCACTGAAGCATTCTGCCGAAGATAAATAAAATGATCGGAGGGGCGCCGTTCTCCAAAACAAGCACTGTGTATGTCGTAGCAGCCTTTAATCATCGCCTAAGCCACAGTCATATTTGCACGTCAAGAGCCTTCACAAGTAAACAGAAATGAGGAGCCTTTTTCATCTTCCCTGCTGAGTATTTGAGCATTTCATGCATTACCTCCCTGCTTTGCAGTGGCAGCACGAAGCAAGAACGTAGTCCGTCTGCGAAAAAAAAAAAAAAAATCCCTTTACTCTTCTCTGTCTCGCTGTCCCTGTCTAGACTTATGAAAACATATATCTCAGTCCAACGACTTTTTCATCCCAGTTTCCCTCTCGCTCTCGTGTTCACTCTTTGCCCTCTCCCACTCCCCGCCCGCCCCCTCGTGCTGCCCTCCTGCTCTCTGCCCTCTTTTTGTTCAGTTTCAGCTCTTTGATGTCTCTCACACACTCGCAATATCACACTAACTTTCTCCCTCTGTCTCCGTCGCCCCGGCACACATGTGCACTCGGCTCTCTTTGTACCCCTCCCTTCCCTTACCAGCCAAAGCATCCATCCAACCCTTGTCTCTCTGTCCCCCTCCTCTCACATCCCTCGCCTCTCTTTGAAGTCATCAGAGCCCTAGTCAGAGCTCATGCCACTCCAGTCAGCTTTTATCCTCGCACGGAGGGGAAAATAAAAAAAAAAAAAAAAGGAGAGGAGAGGAATGTATTTAGACCCTGCCGGAGCGCAGTCAGCTCTCCTCCTGTGTGAAATGATTCACTCGTGACTCATAGCTTTATTGGGATCTCTCTCTCTCTCTCTCTAAACAAACAACCAGTGGATGTGGCATTTTCCATCCAAATTGACTGGAACTGTAACTGAGAGTGCTGGCCTGATTGTCCCCCCGCAGCTCGGTGCCACTTCAACAATGAGGAGTCGGTCTCCCAGAAGCAATCATGTCTCAGTGATTAGCCTGCCATAACTGCACAAATCCAATACCAGCGAAATAATAAAAGTCAAACAGCAATTGTTCCAAAGGGTACATTTTCATATGTTTGAGACATACATTCTCATTTGCCAAACAGACGGAGACACACCTTTGTCTCGGAATCAGGCGCTCCTCGACTCCGTATTGAGGCAGAATGACACGCAGGCGGAGACACACTCCCAGCTTGCAGGTTGCACTGTGCTGAGCAGCTTCCACCTGCAGCCTACTGAGGCTCACAGCTTCACACCATTAGTTCAGCTTAGCAAGCACAGCCATCCACAGTGCAGCCTAGTCTATAAACCTCAGGCGCCATCTTGACTCAACCTGCTGCTGCTTCCCTCTGTGCCTTTCACTGCCGAAATGTGGCAAAAGAATGATTTCCAGCCGTAAATGAAATACGCGCAGGTGCGCAGTGAATTTCTTTAATAGCTCGACTATATGCGTAATGGTCCTCACAGCAAACACAAGTGTTTCAGCAACCTACCCTAATAATGTTGAAGCACTTTAAATCACACCCTTAAATTCTTCTGTATTATTTCCATTCATTTTTGTATTCAGAGGCGCACTCGAAGGAATTACGACGGCTTTAAAATATGAGGAGGTTAATGAGGATCCGCGCGGAGGAAAGTTGGCCTCATTAAATGCATTCAAAGTCTGTCTTTCTTGTCCAGACAGCCATGTAAACAAAATGATTAATTGCCACTATTCTAACACAGTTGGCAATGGAAATGCATACTAATATACCATTTTCTTTAAAATACATGTTATTATAAGAGCTGTTTTTAGTCATAGTATCTCTATGAATGGCATTGTCAGTCAAAACCTCCATGTTGATTCAGACCAAAATATCTGAAGAACTTTTGGATGGATTGTCATGACATTTTGTCTGGACGTTCATGTCCCCATGAGGATAAACTGCAAGTAAAATACCTACAGAACTAACGACATTCAATTGAGCATCAGCTGTGCTTTGTGTTAAGTGATAATTAGCGAATGATGGCATGATAAAAAAAACGAACCACCAGGAAGTTGTCGGAAACAAGGAAAGGAACATTCCTTCCCATAGTTCTTTCTTTCTGTCAACAAAATGTTAGCTTAGCAGACACATGTCAGCAAGTATATATAATGAGCTAATGCTACCTTTGTCAGCATATTGCTAAATGTCATACGCTGGCATTAACAGTTGTTTACACCTCTTGAGGTATAACGTGCTTTTACGAGACAGGATGGGCCAGGGCTAGCTGGTTAGCATGCTAACTTCGATACATATCTCTGCAACACATCGCATAAAACTCTTGAGTGATGAACGCATGATGTCAAAACTATGATTTCTTCACTTTCGGTTGATATACTTGATAATTTGAATTGAAATGAAATTCTTACATATATAATTCTCCTTTATAGTTTACTTTAGAATAATGCAATACATGTTTGTTTTTTTTCACCTGTAGCCCTATATGGCCAAAGTCTAAAATAAAACAGCTGTCCCACTACTTTTATTACAACTCCTTATCTTGATTAACCATTATTTCAATCTGTAATGTTGGTTCTCAAATACCGACCCGTAGTCACACTGTCTGTTTGCTAATTGAGTGGTGACATTCCTGCGGACAATACTGTCTGTTGCGTTTGTGCTTTCTCCTGCCGTCCGTTTACGTTTCTGCTGTGGTGGCTGGTGGCTGTTCTGTTGGCATCCCCATGACAACCACACCAGCAGTCTGTCAAACGCTATTATCTCAAACACTTCAACAATGTGTCCAGCACACCCTTAGCTAGCAAGCTGACAGAACATGAGTGTGAGTGTGTGTGTGTGTGTGTGCGCGCGCTCCAGTATGTCTGTGCTAGTCCATGCGTATGAGGGAGCAAACAGTCACACGCTTTAAAGAGGGCTGCTCAGTCCACGGGAGCCTGCAGTGCACCAACACCTTTCACTTATGTCCCCACGAAAGGGTTTAAACACGGTGAATTTATTCAAGAGCTGCACTGAATCATAATTTATACTTTACCTGACCGCTTCCATTTTTATAAGCTGCATGATGCTATGACTTCACATATCAGTTCCCTACATAAAGAAATATGGTGGTTCTTCAGCGGCTCCATAGCACTTATTTTTTGTTGTGCAATATATAGCACCGCTTCCATAAAAAGAACCTCTTAAGCCCGTGTTTAAGAACTGGTTTTGCTTTTCCACAGGCTTGAGCTCTGTATATGTCTCCTGTTTCTACTATGGAGGACAACACTGACTCTTTACAAGTGTTGCTCCAACCATGGCTGGTCCTCAGACAAATGTTGCTTCATTCAGTGAAAATAGTGGAAATCTTTTGTTTATTCTTCCATGGATAACTCAGAACATGCTACACTCACCCAGGTTTTTTAAAATGTTTTTCACAAGTGGTTTTCAGTTGGTCTTTGGTCATTATAACCCTGCGTCCAGCCCCTGATGTTAGCAGTTCTTTGTTCTAGAGCAGCAAAGTCTTCATGTCACTCTGGAACCAGTTTTCCTGGCTGGGAACCAGTCCTCTAACTCTCGAAACACAAAGAACTGGTTCCAGTGCAGGCACTGACTCCGAACCAGCACCTGAACCGCCTTTGTCTAAAAGGGGTGAGAAGTTCTCTACTGGTTCATTAGCTTCTTGACTCATTCTCACCCTCCCTTGGTCTTGATCTTGACTTGGTCTTAACCCCTCAAAGTCTTTTTCTTGTCTCAGTCTCGATATACTCCGGTCTTGGTCATGACTTGGTCTCATTTCAGGTGGTCTTGACTACAACATTGGCACTCACGTTCAAATAAATGGGAGGACTGGCGTTTTCATCGCAGCACCTGATTTGGTCTGAGTGACGTCTCAGACGAGGGCGAGCAGAGGTGACAATCAAAGTTAGGGTGAGAGATTCTGCGCAAATATAGCTGATTGTTTAGTTTCATTCACAAATGTTCAAAATACTTACGACCTTGCAATGAGTCTCAGCAATCACTCCACCTTCAAAACCACAAAAGATCAGCAACAGTAAGATTTTAAGCTGGTGTTAAATTACTCTTTAAACACATTTTCCCTCTAATACTAATGTGCCTTTCCTTAAGACGTGTTTTTACTCCTTACAAAATGTTTAATGCAGTTTTTTTTAAAGGATCAGATTACTTTCTCCACCGCTGATAATTAGAACATACTGTATATCAGACTCTCCATCTCCTCTCTGCGAGCGACTGGACAGTGTTAACAGTGTTTCCCATCTCCCAATAAAGCCCCACCATAGATCTCGTGGACATGTACATTGGCAGCGTTGCCTCTTCTCTCGCGCCTGCCTTCCTGTGCTGGACATGAGATAAAACATGTTATCTATGCTTGAGCAGAGTGGAAGAAAAGACAAGGTCAGGTTTAACAATGCATTAGGACGCGGTGGGAAGGGTCTCTCATATTCCTTGCGCTGGGCTGATTTGATTTGTTGATATTAGCCTCCCTTGCCTGTAATGTCAGCAGAGGCCTGTTTGTAGATGGAGGAGCTGGTATTGGCGTGAGCGAGAGGGAGGATATGTCAGGGTGAAGACGGATGCTTGACAAGATTTGCTATTAATGAAGCTTTCCCTGCATAAATGTATGAATAGAGGCATTTTCTTTATACCAGTTTCCAACCTCTAAACTCTCCAAATATGATAGGTTGACAACTTTACGAGTCTTGCCTTTTACTGTTGCAGCGATAAAGTCTTACTACCTGTTGTTAATCTAGCGAGGTACCGCAGCTTTCCATCCATGCGTTAATGGTTTCTACCTGATGACGGTCTGAGTCCTCCCGCGAGGGACCGTCACTTCTGAGACGCTCAACAAAGCCTATCGTCCATCATCTTCACCGTGCCGTAGTTCAAGTGTCACTCGCGTTACACAGCCCGCCCTTATCGGCTTATTGTCTATCCTGACTGTTGTGTCCTCTGACGTGTGCGTGCGTGCGTGTCCTGTCAGATACCCAGTCCTTGTCTCGTCTCTCTTGTGCAGACAGGAGAAGGCAGAAGAATGTCAGCCTGCCAGTATCCAGCTGCTTCCCTCTTATTGGCATTCGGGGCACACGGAGCCGTCCTGAGCGTCTGTTGCACGTGCCAGGAGGAGGAGAGGAGTGAGGCCCCCTCCGTCTCATGTTATGTGGACCTAAAAATAGACAGCATCCTCCCTTCTTTTCTATTCCCAGTGCAGCTCTGTTTCCATAGCCAGCGTCCCTCCCCTGGATCTCCCTCTCTTTTTTCCTCTCATCCTTGTCCTCACCCTCCTTGTCTTTGTGTTTGGTTTAAGTAAATATGCTCTCTGGTGCCCGGCGATAAGACTCCTCAAGTGTAATACCAGACAGTTTGGACGCTAACAGGCTCGCCTTGATGAAGGATTAACTGCGGAGGTGATTTCATTTAACATTACCGTATTCCCACGGCCAGGCTGCACTTTTAAAAACCGCAGAAAAAAACAAAAAAAACATTGGTTATTAAATGCTCAAAGTGCAACTCCCATTAGTGTCAACAATGGCTGGTTGCAAATCACAGACAAGTGTTGCAATCACCGTCTTTTATTATGCATTTATTGAATCATAGATGAGGATTGTGTACACAACCATTAGCGACAAGATAATGTGTGTTTATTTAAAAGGAAAAAAAAACTTTTGCACAGTTCACCAGATTGTAAAGAAGCTTTTCTTCGTCCTTTATCTACTAATTTATGATAGCGTGCTGTTTGAGTGATGAAATCATGGTAGGTGGGCAGGAGGGATATTGGCTTTCAGTGGATTATGTTCTAGCACATGGCCAACCTTGGCTTAGTCATCGCGCCCACTGCCCGCCCACCAAGAAGATGAGAGTGAGCGAGAGAGAGAGAGCCAGAGAGAGAAAGAGAGGGAGAGAGAGAGAGAGAGAGGCCTTGCCCTGGAACACTATCTCACCACCAGCCGGGATCATAGTAGGTTCAGAAATAGACAGAATCGGTGTCTAGAAAACAGAGTCAGCTGAAGGTAGAGACAGGAGAGCGGAGGTCGAGGCCCCAGGTGTGCTGCTCCGACGTGAACCGCAGACCGATACGTAATAGCGGTGAGATTCAAACAAACAACAAAGACAACACTGACAACAGAAGAAATGCAGGACAAATTAGTGTGTGATTCTCTGCCGTGGGTCAACCTGTATCAGAAAGAAAGGGTTATTACGTTTGTCACTTTGTCGGCAAACAAGACTACAAGCAGTTTTCACCACTTACAGTCCCCGTGGTTACTGCTGACTGCGGCTATAAAAAATCACTATTACTAGCACTATTACTGCTGCTACTACTTTATACTGTTAGTCTAAGTTATTTTACTACAGCTGCTCATACAGTAGTGACTCATTTTAAATCATCTGCAGCACATACTGTGGCAACACTAAGAAAAACAAACCAATAACAAAACAAGATACATGTGATTATATACAGGAGAATGACCGGAGGATATAGGTAATAAAATGTACAAAATAATGTATCCATTTAGTTTATTGGGGTTTTCATAGATTATTTTGCCACCTGGAGGCAGAACAACTACTGTAACATGTAAACACAACATCAGTTTACACATTCAGTAGGTACAGAGCAACATTACCTTTTATTTTTTCATGTGTCTGTCCACCTTATGAATGTAAATCCAATACCTCCTCTCTTTTCAGTTTGTTTTTCGGTCTTTGGGGGAAATATCTGGCTCTTTTTGACAGATCCTAAGTCCCCCCAGGGTCGGGTATCGATAAGGATCACGATTCCTGTCTCCTACGATTCAGAATCAATACATAATTGCCAACATAACGTTAATGGAGCAGAGATTGCCAAAGATTCACACCCCTGCTAGTTACTGTTGCTAGGTCGGACAATCTTGACAGTGACTAACATGGCGACGTTGGACCTGTTTAGCTGTTTAGTGCCGCAGTGTTTGTTTGGTAGTTTCAGGGCATCGGGCAATATAGCTTCAAGAAGCCGAAAGCGAGGACTACATTGCCTGATGGGAGAATATATTTATGATGTTAAGTGTGTTGAGGCCTCGTCATGGCAGTATGATCGAAAACAAGAGAAGCCACACATTCTTTGAGTAGTAGCTGTGGATGAAAAGATTATCAGTCAACATCGCTCCTGCGCTGCGAGGTATGTCCCTGTTACCTCTTCTTAGGATCAATAAAGTAACCTTTGTATTTATTCCTGGCAACAGACCACGGCGCTGACACAGTGCTGCTAATATTTGCTAACCTATGTTGTGACTAGATACACTGGTATTTATCTGTGAAGATTGAGGTATGTATATAATGAATATTACATTTGAAAAACAAATATGTCCTTGGTGATGGTGTGAAAAAGCAGGAAATCTGATTGAGGTCCATCCAGGTACCAAGCTTGCTCAACTGTTACTGGACTTGGACAGGAACGATCGAAACTGCAGTCGGTTTCACCCCCGATGACAAACTGAACAAGCCTGGTGCTTGCAGATCACAGTGGATTGAGAAACAGGCACATGATTTTAACATTTCTCTTAAGTAAAAGAAAAGTAAAAACGAGGAGACCTCCTGTTCAGAGCTACAGTTATGTTCCGGTACACCACAGAATTTCTTGAGGGTCCGATGTTCCTCTAAAAGGTTTGTTACATCTGTAAGAGTCGGCGACAATGATGGTAGAAATTAAAACTTAAAAGTCATCACATAAAACCTTCATTTGCATCGGAGCGTACAACTGTGTTACGGTTCCTCCGGGGGGGTTTGTACGATACTTTAAAATGTGCGGTGAATGCATAAAGCATGAGGCGGCGGAAAACGTAGCGGCTGGCAAATTTGGAGCGGGAACTGAATTAACCGCAGCAGTGTCAAACGAGGATAAATGCCAGTGTTTTTTTCTTTCCACGGAGCAGGCATTGCTGGATGACTACCTCTCATCCATGATTCAATGCTTGTCTCTTTTTCTCTAGTAGCGGGCTGTCCCTCGGGGGTGGGGGGGGAATATTGAAGACCCTTCTGCAGCCACACACCAGGGACGATGACTCTCCGGGGACGCGAGCAGGAAAGGGCCGCGTGTTCTAAAAAAGATGTAGATGTCGATGAAATTGCCGGGGAGGAAGGGTGCCGTGGATGCAAGTATGTGCTGGCAACCATCTGGAGAGGATTCTAAATGAAATAGTGATAATACCATCTGTCCATCAAAAGCAGATGACAATGCTGCCACTGCTGCTTCTGCTGTCATGCACGGGAACCGGCGAGTTTTTGTGATTATTACACTTCCAGCCGGGAAAATGATGGAGACGTTGATGCACCACCAACAAAGCAGTATATCATGAAAGGGATTTTAATGATGTTGGAGGTGTGAAGGGGGAGACAGATGGTTATGCCAAAAAAAAAAAAAAAAATCACAGGGATTATTTCCCGTTTTCTTGGAATGATAACTTTTTTTCGTGAAAGTGAAAAGACTGATTAGCCTGCCAGAATCACTCAGATTTCCACTTTGCTCCGATGAATTAGCTCGAGACAGACATCATAAAAAGGGCTGCGCAGACAGTTCTTCCTTTCGCTCAGCAATAAATGTGAACATTTCCTACACCTGATTAGACAAAAGCGCCATTCACTGCACTATAATTGGTCTTTGCTTCTGATTTTCAACCTGGAAATATACCAGCTATCCACTGAAATTAGTTTCTGAATAAATTAGGGGCGAGCAGAACATCGTGCAGCTGCAGCTTCGAGCTCACTTTAAGTCTTCAGCGCCACATTTTGAATATTTGTTTGTGCGGTAGTTTTCACCCAACACACCTGATCATAAATAATGGCTGTTATTTCGAGACGATATCTGTCTTGGGTGAAATCTTGTAGAAAATTGTGCTTACTAGATGTAGTCTGTGGAAAAAAATTGCTGCTGCAGGATTACAGTGTGGGTTGAGTGAGTTACAGTATGATGGGTTTGAGTCTAAAGGTGTCAGCGCGCTCAGCGGTTTACAGCTTTGTTCAAACGTCCAAACCCGCCAGGTGAGGGCGTACAGAGGGCTGAGACACGACGAAACGTACACATCGGAATATCCACGGGCGTTTTCAGGCTGTTCTTCCCTCTAACGCATTGATGGTGCTGTGCTCCGGTCGCACTCGGAAAAAGTGACAGAGGCAATTGTGTGAGAAATGAAAGACGAGGGCTTGAAAGAGAAGATCAAACGCTGCCCACCTCCTCACCTCTGCACACCTGGAAATTCGCTGTGCGACGTGGGCGTGCTTTTTGGGGATTAGAAAAGTTACAGAAACCGCCGGATGGAGCCTCCCTATCGATTTTTTGGCGTCTGAACGGTGTGGGGGAAGAGGAAGAAGCACTTCGGCTGAAGCGTACTTACACCTTTACGGATCTGATGTTCGTTTGCGGCACCTAATTATCAGCCAGGTCTTACGCAACCTCCAGTGACAATTTATTAAATATAACATGCGACTAATATATAGATATGTGTTCACTTCTCATCTGACACAGACATAGACTGAATCGATCCATTTAAATTCAGTTTGGTTCCAGTTAGTCTTGCTCTTAATATAGTTTTACCTAGCTTCACTTTTACATTGGGTAAAAAACTCCTCACTATTCAGTCACTGAGAGGAAACACAGAGAAAGCCTAACCACACAACAAGTCTGTAAGCCGTTACGTTGCTATGTTTTAGGTTCCCTGTGGAGTTTATGACCTCTAGTAGGCTGATGGAGCCATTTTTCTTCATGAGCGGAGTTTGGTTTGTGTATTTTGAGCAAGCACACACGTCCTGAGTCTGGTTTTACACTCGTTACCGCTCGACACAGGGCGGTGACATGCAGATACGCTACAATGTGGCAACAAAAGGCACAGAAATAAAGACTGCTACACTTTTGAAAGAAAATGGTAATATTTTAAAATAACAGAAACACAGTTAAATACATTTGTTTTGCTTTAGTTTTAGAGATCTTACTGAGAAAAAATGAGATTTGATCATTTTAAGTTGTTACATCTTTTTAGCTTTTACAACTGAAATGTAAATGTCTGTTTTAGTAATTCTGAGGGAATCATTTCCTGCCTTTTTTAAAGTAAAGTCAACTTTTATAATTTACAGTGCAATAAAATTACCTTTACATTTGATCAAACACTGTTCAAATACAGATAATCAGGCTTAAAATTGCAGATGAGTGCTGTTATTAGTTGGATTTAACAAATAACCTTGTGTCCGTGTATATTAAATCAATATCTAATGTAGAAAAATAATAAACCACTTATAAAACATTTGATTTGCATTTTCAAAAAAGTCAAAATACTGTTGTTTATCTGGTTATCAGGAGGATTTACAGCATTGCGCAAGTGCCACTAAATCAGTATCAGTAGGATGAAGGAAAGCTACTATAAAGATAGTAAAGTACTAACTACATACATACACATATGCTTAGAAAATGTCTTTGCTTTAAGTTTTGTGTGGAAGAAAATGTGTTACAGTCATGTGCTTCTTAGTGAATATAAACCACACATTACTTTTATCGTTTATAAGAAAAGTCCACTCATGCAACAATCCACAATTCAGCATATAGCGAGTATGTTTTATCCACATCACAAAGAAAGAAGATGTTATATTTAAGCACTCAGGAAAACAACACGACAACATGCCAACCAGGTAAACTTAAGTCGATAACACCACGCGGGAAATCAGAGATCTTCTTGTTTGCCTGCGAACATCATTCTTACTTTCATCCATTAGCAAATCAGACCAAATCAGATCAAGCCATTAAAAGGCTCTCAGTCACACCTCGAGGAGCATTTTCAAAGCTGAGGAGACATCATGGTTGACAACATCCATTTGTAATCATCCAAATAAACCAAAGTCTGTAGTAAGAAAGCCATCTGTCCTTCACCATGCGTGAGAGATTGCTTGCAAAAACACCGCTGCTGCAGCCGTGAGGAGGAGTGTTTTACAGTGGCATCAGGTTTTTCTTATAACAGTCCTCCATTATGGAAATAATGGACAAAGCAGCACCAACTGGTACATTATAAAACACATTAATGATATTAGGTGTGAGAAGCGAGAGGAGGCTTCGAGGAGGAATAATTATCATCTAAAATATTCATAGAACTTTGCAGTTTGCTGGAAGGACAAAGACACGAGCTGCAAACGGCAGAAGCATTTTGCCTCCTCAGGTGTTCTCTATACTGTACCTACATGGATGTGATGTCATTACTAATGACATATAATACGAATAAGTACGACGGTGGGGAACAAATGTGCCGAGCGAGAGAACATCCTGACGTGTGAAACAGCGAAGTGACACCCCAAGAAACAGATGCCTCATTTGACTGATGGCTCAATGGAGCTTGATTGTGTGCACAGAGACAGAAGTGTATTGATGAATGCCACAGAAAGCAAAGCTTACCAAGCGCCAAACTGCAGATGTTTTTAAAACGGCTAATCACTGGTTTTTGCAGAATGCGCCTGGCAGCATATAGAAAATAAAGCCTCAGTTTCGGATGGAGTAATTGCCTCCTCTCCAGGCAGTGTCGTCACCTGGGCATCTGTTCCTCGTGTTCCATAATCCTTCGCCTGCTGTGAGACAGACTGCTGTCCGTTCTCCAACGGAGAGCCTCGGCATATGAAGAGTGAAGGGTCGGATGAATACATGTAAGTGAGGGAGAGACAATGAAAATACACAATCCCTAAGATTTAAGGAAGTCTAAAGGAAGCGGAGTAGAGGAGTTCATTTAAGACCAGATAGATTATAAATCAGAGCAGGTCATGTAAGATTAAAGGTGAGCAAAGCAAACAGAGCATGACCATCTGTTGCCCAGGGCGAGAGAGAGAGGGCTCTTAGCTCTTCTTTCATTACATATTAGAGTCTTTCCCTCTGCAGAAGCCTGGATGCTTTATGTTTAACACACCCCAGTCCCTCTGGGTTTATATGAAACAAGCTGCTGATTCGTCGATAGACAAGAAAATTATTGCCCACAGTTCGGTTAATTGTTTAATAGTTCAATTCATTTCAAATTTTTTTATGTTTGTTAGGATTTGCTGCTTTCTCTGTCAGTGACAGAGTACAAGTACATGATTAGAAATGACCCTGTTGTTATTCTGGGAAGCTTATGCAAACATCATCCAACACACATCTATCCCAGTCGATCCCAAAGTAAATCCAACGCACCCATTTCAAGTAGAACACGCGCGTTAAGTTTTGGTCTTTCAAATAAGGTTAAGAAATGGAGAAAATAAATTTCAGATTAATCAATAAGGAAAATAAACTGAAGCCTGGTCACAGTTTATCTTAGAAGACGATGATTTTATTTAAGAACGAATTTGGCACGACCAGTGGAAACAATAAGATTTGCCTTGGAGAGGTACTCAACATTTTCATTTTACTCAGACCAGTGGTTACAATAAACAAACTTATAAACAAAAAAAGGTAATGAATATCTACCTGCACAGACACATCCGGTAAGCCTTTACATTTTCTTGTAGTTAGAATATAAGGCACATATTTAAAAAGTGAAACGACAGAGAACCGGAGGAATAAAATCTAACATCAGACCAGCCAGGAGGTAAAAAAAAGAAACAAAAAGCTCTCTGATTGTGAACTTCATTTTCTCAAGACTTAAAATAATAATAATTAAGCTTGACTCTGCTGCCAAACAAAATAATATTATGAAAAATTAAACCAAGCAAGGTAAAGCTGTTACATGCAGCTTAGTTGCTCACAAGTAAACAGTTAAAATGATCCGTAACCGGAAACAAGAGCGAAGGAACCGGAAACAGAAATGCGTTTCCTCTCGACAGTATCTTTCTGTGTATCCTTCACACCCTCAGCCCTCGCCCCCGTGCAACCCCCACAGCCACGCTCTTTCTTTCACTCTTATGAATGAGCGATGGGCGAGCTGCCAAAGATGTCCTTGTGATAGTGGTCACAGGCTGTGTTGCTGTGGTAACTCGGGAGACTTAAGATTCATGGCATCTATTCAACAACCTTGTCAGCATGAGCTCAATAACTTCCCCCTACCTATCTGCAGGGTAATTTCATTTTGAATGCCCGAGTGGTGCAGTGCTGCACAGGCGCAGGATGGAGTGTTTCGCTAACTTCGTTTTGTTTCAGCCGGCAACAGTGTTCGTGTCGATGAGCAGTAGACAGTCGAGCTGATACATTTCTTCCATAAGTTTGATCCCATTTCGCAGTTATCTCTTGTACAGTACAGACTCTGTAACTATGAAGTGAGCGTCTGACATAAAACGTATTTGCGCTGATATCTAACTGGTTGGCTGTAGTTGGATGTTATCATGGTCTGTTGTCAATATTTAAACATATGACAAGGAACTTTTAACTGGCTATGAAACAAGTCTCAGTTTAATACTGATGGATCTATATGATCTAGCCTACATAAGCAAACAACCATCAGCGAAAAGATGGGCTACTTCTATATAGTTTCTCTTAATGCCTGACACCTGGTCAGATTCTTAAAATGAAAACTACTTGGAAACTTACAGTCTGAAGAAAGAGGCTGCTCTGTAGTCTGGTGGTACGGCAGTGGCTCCTTCTGTGTTGACAGATGACACCAGGACAACTGGTTTATTATCATAACATTTTATGTTGGCTTTGCAACTGAACTCTATTTTACAGTTGGCTTATCATCATGTAAAAATGCTGCAATGTTAATGATGATAAATTTTGCTTTAGCTCAACAGAAGCCGTGACTGAAACTGTTAGCTGTAGGATTAAGTGTAATATCGGTGTATGAATGGTAACATTTTCTTTTATCACCATCATCATATTACAGTTACTAATACATCACACCATCACTATGCTAGGCCTGGGCAATACGGGTGAAATAATCACAATAGTGAATTTTCATATTGGCTGATTTCGATAATTATTTCAAATTTTTAAAGGCCAGGTCAAAAAAGGTAAATTAAACCTCTTTATTTCGACCGCTTCATCAAGGCACACAGGTTATAACTATGTTAACACAACAGTGTATTTACAATTTCCTCCCTGTCAACACTCATTGTCTCTCTCCGGTGTTGTTGTCCAGAGTGTTTCTTGCAGTAGGTCTTTACCACAGGAGGCGTCGGTGCTCACATCCCTCTTGTCCACAGGGGGCGCCAGAATCTACAAAATTCTGCTCTAAATAAAGGGTTGTAAGACACTTAAATCTATGCATTTTGCTACTCAGTCATCGTATACATTTGCTCTCACTTGTGTAAAAACTCAATATCATTTTGTAGTAATGTAAAATTATGGAGTTATTAAAATGTTCTACTCCAGCGATATTACTGATTGATTTGTCTGACACCCTGCCTGCAGCAATACTTATATGTGCGTGTGAGGCATTCATCATATCTACAACACTGTAATGATATTAATTAGTCTTCTACTTTCTCTGAATACATTTAGACTAATTTCACTTTTATAATTGAGATGGATGTGAAGGTTTTCACTTTGTGTTCCATTATTTGAAGGATTTGCATTGCAAGGCATGTTTCTGCTACTGTTCTACTTTAATTGATTGATTAAACAAAGGGTTTGTGGTGAATATAAAAGCTCCATTATGCTCATGCTGTGCAAAGTGCTCTTGTCTTACAAAGGCCATTACACTATAAATGCCTCGGGTCAGCATTACTCCTGTGTGTTTGCGTAGAACATGACGATGCAGTGGATCTCTGCATTCCTGAGTGTGGGGCTGGGGAAAGTGTGCATTTACCATTCACTTGTTTGTGTCTGTTTGATGCGTCTCGATGAGCAGAAAAAGAAAATCCTGCAGTTGGAGATAAACACTGGTCTGTCCTCAGAGATTTAGAGCTTATATAAGAAGTGATAATCTAATTAAGGCTGTTTGAAAAAGGTGTTTGAGTTCATCAAGTGCTTAGACTTTCTCCTCATCGCCTAAATCTAGGTCACCACTGGAGAGGAACAGTGTCGCTTGAATAAGTCACCATTGTATACAGAAGGTAAGGGTGAGACAGGCGGGGAGCCTTGTCTATTCAGGAGACCAATACCAGGCAGAATCACATAGTTCACATACAAAAAAAATGAGCCTTGGTATTTTATCAGCACAATTAACACAGTGTGAGAAAATAAAGAAAGATGAAAGCAAGTGCTGCGAGTCAAGAAGACTGTATGTTGGAAAACATGACTGCTATTTTATGAAAGAGCTGTACAGTTTCATGCAGGAATGTGGAAATATTCATGTTATTATTTAAAAGAATATTTACAGGATGGAGTCCAAAAGGTGTGTAGACTCTGCGTAGTGTAGACTTTAATTTAATGACCAGAGGGTGGTATGTGAGTCAGTGTTATTGATGAGGCCAGCAGCAGATGGTAAGGTGTGGTTTGAATCTTTGGTCAAAAAAACTTTGTGTCCGAGGTTGGCCACAATCTTTCCTGCTCGCCTCAGGCTCCTGGAGGAGTACAGGTCCCGGAGGGATGACAGATCACAGCCGATCCGCGAATGATGCGCTTGCAGCCTGCCCTTGTCCTTGGCAGTGGCGGCATCGTACCAGATGGTGATGGAGGAGGTGAGGATGGACTCAGTCATGGCGGTATAGAAGTGCACCATCATAGTCTTTGGCAAGTTGAACTTCATCAGCTGCCACAGGAAGTACATTTTCAGTTGTGCTTTTTTGGTGAGGGCTGCTGTTCAGCTCCCACTTAAAGTCCTGGGTGACGATGGTGTCCTGAAGCGGAAGAACTGTGAGGTATGGACAACGGGCATTCCTGAAGTCCACAACCATCTTCAGACTAGGTGGCTTCGTCTCCACCAGAGATGAGTCCAATCTTCAAAACACAAGACACATAATAGACTTATGACGGGAAGTGCAGCTGCTGGTGTAGAGGAATAGGATCGGAGGGCAGAGGCTGTAGCCTTAGGGTGGGATACATTACTGATGTTCTGGCAGTCAGAGACATGTTTCTCCAGTTTTTTCTGTCTGATATGAAACCTGTGGAGTAGGAGGAATCAGGCACAGTCACTGGGAGATAAAGTTGGACATATTTAAACATTTTCAAACAGGTTTTATATGAGTCTTAGACCATTTAGATTGAATTTCACCATAAGCTGTTGTAGGTGAAACAGCCGCTCCAAAGAGGAACACGATCAGAGCCCATGACTGACAGCAGCACTACAGTCCATCATGTCAACTGTGACACATCTTATATATTCTAAAATTTAACATCAAAATAATGACTAAAAGAAGACTTCAGCTGAGAGAAACTGGAGAAAAGATCACAAAAGTAGCAATTCAAGTAGCCCATGTACATGAATCTTGCAAGTCAATGAGTTTTCCTCTAAGCATTTGCAATATATTTCACAATACAAATCTCAGCTTGTACAGGATAACAAGACATAAGCACTGAAGCACCTGTGGAGTTGAGCTAATGGGCTATCCTGGGACTCCTGTTAACTAGCCACTTGCTGCTCGTTCTCTCCATGCAAAGGCTGACACAAAATCTAACCGGTTGAAGCTTGTGTACCAGGCCGGACAGGCAGAACGTGAAACCCGCCCAGCCGTACTGGGAGAGCTTGTTCCGTAGTTGAGTTGGGATAATGGTATTAAAAACAGAGCACTAGCCTATAAAACATGGCATTGGTTCCTCAGGAGTCCAAGTGCTGGTTTTGTGGAGTGGAGGGCCGTGTTTACTGCTTCTACAGACCTGTAGGCTCTGTAGGCAACCTGAAGGGGTCGCAAGCGTGGGTTGATGATGACTTTGAGGTGGGACAGCAAAGGATTATACAGCCAGCGGTGGCTCATAGCTCATATTATGTAACCATCAGGCTGGAAGTGAAATTCTTTGAGAAATTATTAACAGTATGCTTTCTCTGTATTGTCCTACAATATTCCCCAAAGTATGAAGGCATGAAGAACATTCTGTTTTTGGATGTGGTCCATATGCAAATACAGCAGCCTGTCTCGAAGAGATGTGTGATTCATTTGTGTTAACAAAAGCTCTTCACTATGCTGTAATGCAGCTGCAGTGTAAACGTCTAAGTGGTTTTGTCATAATATTGATAATTTTTTGAAGTTACCTACCTTGAATCTTGTGTGTACGTTTGTAATCGTTTCGCAAACTGCTGCTGGTTTTTGAGGGCAAACAAAATGTGAAACAATATATCTCACCACAGATATACCACAGTTCTGCCTCATTCAAGGAGCCGAGGACTGCAGTTCAGGAGGAAATGAGATCAAGCAACTGCAAAGACTGTTTTATCTAGTCGAGCTGTCATGCTATATAGCCGCAGGTTCTATTCAGGCTGCTCTCGCGCCGCCTTAGGCAGCCAGATTTGAGCTGCGAGTCACCTATTTTGATGTTGTGCCTTTTAAAATATAATAATGCCCCACCTTCTGGGTTCATAAGCTTTCGTAATATCTTCCTCTTGTGTGTGTGTGTGTGTGTCTAAACTCTGTCTGTGCATATGCTCTGCTTGCAAAGTGACTGATAACCACTGCCTGTTCTGTTTGTCATGCAAAAATGGGAATATCTGTAGTGTCTGTGCCTGTGTGAGGATGCATGTGTTCCTCTGTGAAGCATGAGTGCATATTCGTTGGGAGGAGTATCTGTTCTCTTCATGTAGACACACTTGTCCTCAGATAACACTGTCAAGGTAATTCCAATCTCCCCGTGCATCCAATGCAGCAACACTAACCCGTCACAGAGCAGGCAATAAGACCTATATACAGGAGGGGAAAAGGAGAGCTTTTAATTTCCTCAGCAGCACAGTCGGTGTTTTATATGTCTGCACAGACAGAAAGAAACTGGAATAAATTCTAGATGAGTTTCCAATTGAATGATGGGACAGGCTGCATTTGATAAAGTGTACTGAGGAAGGCCAATGTAGGTTTCTTGTAGGGTTGGGTTTCCGGTTTTGCAGGTTCACTCTGCTATACGAGCTGCTGCTGGTTTGATTTTGTGCAGGAGCCTGGGGATAGCCGATTAACTTAGGTCCATACATGGTTCAGCGGTAATGTCTTTTACTTCTCAGATTGAAGTGGAGAGGAAACTCGTCAGTAACCAGTTGGTGCAGGTCATGCTGCAGGTTATTAGCGCTAGAGGCTTATTGTGGCCTGCTGTAAACCGATGTGTCGGTTTGCAGTATATGTTACTGCAATACACTGCACAATATAGCACTTCCTGTATCCATTTCAAATTAAAAGCCCTCTAGCAGACAGAAAACCTTCATTTCTTAACAGGGCTTTTATTTTGAAACATTAAAAAGTCACTGTGTCATCTTTTCTCCAGGTTCACTTATTCTCACTTTGATGTAAAACTTATGAAGACATCAAGTTAAAGTGTGAACACAACATGTTGCAGTTGCCCTGATGGACTGTAGTGCTGCTCGACTCTCATTCATGGGCTCTCATTATGTTCTTCTCGGGAGCGACTAAGTCTTGTGTGACATCTAGTGTACAATTCGATATAACCTACTGGTCGAGTCTTAGGCCTTACGTCAAACTGGTTTGGAAATTTTAAATCGGCCCAACCCTAGTTTCCTTTCAGAATTTGAAACTAACCCTGAGATTCCACCAGATACGTGTCCGCTGCGTTGCGGCTCCGATCCAGTTTTGCTCCGCCGTCCGGCAACCCCCAGCGGTTGAGTTTTGAGTTATGCCACGGGGCAGAGCGGTCAACGGCTGACGTTGTGAGACCGAGATGTTCCTGACTGAAGGATTAACAGAAGAGCTTGCGTTTGTCTCTTTTTTGAGATTCATGTGCTGGTGTCAACACGGAGTGTTTTATTTTGAAAAGTAACCGGATGTCATATTGTTGATCTGTGCGTGACTTCCTGTCTGCTCTGTGCTAAATTCAGCTGAATTGCTCCGTTGTGCTCCAGCATCCGCCAGATATAGAAGTCCTGCGTATTTGCTCTGGAGAGCTCCGGACTGCTGGAGCTGGGACAGAGCAGATACACAGCACACCGGACCGAGTGGAAGTTAACACACTAAAGTGAAACCTGTCAGCTATGCTGGCGTGGTGGAAACGTAACGCAGGGGACACGTATCTGGTGGAAGCTAGGTATTAGGATGAACTCACCATTTAGGTGCATCAACTGCTTAGAAGTTGCTTCTGGGCCTCCAATGTCTCAGTAAATTTAAACTGTATGTAGGCAATGATGATCCACTTATCGCTGTTTAAAACCTTGTCCGTGCTCATCAAGTACTGTTGTTTTTCTTCCTTCACTCAAATCTAGGTCAGCTCTATAGATTTCTGCATTGTTGTCAAGACAGGAAGCTATTTCATGCTACCTGTTGGTTATGCAGCAAAATCAACAAATGAACATTCATTGGCGTGTATGTAGTAGCTCACTTTAAATGTCAAAGTCATAGTAGTTAACAGCAATTTGGAGCCTTGTTGCCTACCTCAGTAAGGACACTAAGATGCCTATTGTCACACAATTACTATGAATAGCTGAGGTTTCTAGTAAAGGTCACCTCCAAAATGAGCTATTTTAGGGCACACAATCGAATTGCTCCTAAATTTCCTTCTAAAAACATCCCACCCTCCTGATTTGTTCAGCATTGATCCTCCATTATAAACGATGCTTTCCTCACCTCACTTTTCTTAGAAACAGCACGTCAAATAAAGGACTCGCCGTGCTCTTAACAATGGCTAAAAAAATCTTAAGAGGCCGACATTGATTTACAAACCCAGTTTGAGAATGTTTTCTGCTTCGAATGGTGCTTCAGAACATTCTGATTGCACCCTAAGTGCCCTATAGTCCTTGAAGTGCTCGGAGCCCTGTGCTGAAGCTCAGTGTGTGCTTATATCTGGAGCTTTTGTTAGTCACTTCATATGTACCGAGTCCTGTGCCATCATTATTCAATGATTCACACTGTGCAGCCAAAACACTCACTGTTATCTGTTAAGAGGCTGCAGAGACGCAGTCAGACAGCTCTGGGTGGGTGGATGGGTGGGGGACAGAGAAGGGGAGAGAGAGAGAGAGAGAAGGAGAGAGACTCTCGCTCTCTTTTGGGAAACGACTTTCCTCTCTTCCTTCGCAACGTGAAGCCAGTGAGCATCCCGACTTCAAGAGCTTTGGATCCTGAATATTCAAATATTCACGCTGGTGGCATTTTACCATGTGTAGGCGGTGAGGGCTTGCAGAGATAGGAGAGAGTGTGTGAAGTATTGATCACTGTTGCTGTTGTCCTTGTTTGCTCCATGTCTCACGGTGCCAGCTAACTCGCAGAGAAAAACAGTGAGACATGGAGACAAGGAGGAGGTTGGCGTTACAAGGCACACTCATTTAACGCCTGTGAGTTAAGATTTGTTTAGAGAGACATGTTTAAGAATCACAAAAGCATGAAAAACGTGTCATTTATGTTTTCATGTGTTCCAGCTTTGGATGACTTGCTTGAATTATATACGTATATATTAATACAGGATGGTTTTTGGTTTGATTTTAGCATAAAATTACACATCTTTATCTTTAGAATCCCACCGTCGCTTCTAACTTTAACTCGAGAGGGACACCAAAGAAAAAATCTCATCCTCTGATGCTCAAACTGTTAGATGTCAACATTTTCTGAGGTTCAATAGCTTCTATTATGGTGATCAAATAGCATCAGTCTCTCTTTGAGATGCACTCGCTGTCCCTCAACCAGAGTTGTCCCTGATTAATTCAGTCAGTGACGGCCAACATATCCCAGAATGGCTATTAACAAAGTAGTAAAAGTGCCCTTTTGAACAGACCTTGGTATGTAATTTATCGTTGCCAGATGGGAAATGTTAAACTATCGCACCGGAGGCTTAAAATAATCATATTTTAAGAGAAAATTATCATACGTGAGTCATAACAAACGAAATCCAATAAATGTAAATGTGTCACTTCACAAGCAAGCTCATGTAGTGTGTGTGTCGCTACGTCCATCAGTCTAGCAATTATTGTAATAGCCAGCTATTACAGAATTACAACGACTGCGTGACTGGATGCCCGCTCATGTTTTTCATGCAAACAGTTAAGGCAAAAAAGCTGAGGTTATTAAAGACATAATGTGTGGGAGTTATGTAACATTTGACATCGGTCGAGGCTGACCCAATCCAGACATCCGTCATGTGTAGATAAAAAAAAGGGAACACCAATAAAACATTGAAGCAGAAATATAGAAACAATGGACAGCCAGAAGCCGTTTTCCAGTAAGGTCTTGACACTTGTGTGAGAAATTTACACTTTTCTCACAACTCTAATTGTACAGTGGGTGAGCATGGGTGAATGGCCAAGGTAACAATTTGTAGAGGCAGTTCTGTCGACCTGTGTCATGCATGTGGGAGACAGAGATTAAAAGGACAGACTGGTATATTATCTGAAAATGAATATTTTTGTTAGAAAATTCGAGGTCTCTTTTCATTTTTTTCCCCTCTCTCCATCTTGCTGGCGCTTCCACTGTCCCCCAGCAGCTACAATATTTGCCTGTGCTCCATCATTGTCAATTACGCTCCGATCGCTGACTGGGATGATTTTAGCTCTGGGGTTTTTGACGAGCCACAAGCTTTCATTCGAACATGATGCTACAGTGCTGCTCAACCCAAGTAGTCACAGATTCACGTGTAAAAAAACATAGCATTTTATAAAAAATAATCACAAGTGTTTGCTCTTGTCAATGTGACCACAGAATTGAATAGTTTCACCCACACAAAATCGGAATTCGTATGAAATAGAATTGGCTGGGCTTCCTTTACCCAGATGAATTGGGCTGATAAATTGTAAATTTGTCATGCGAAGAAGGAGAGGAAAGAAAATTGAGGGGGATGATTAAGTCCGAACTGTGAGAAGAACAGCAGTGGCAGCAGTTCACCACGCACTGACTTATAAGTGATTTGACAGGTGTGATCAGATACGAAGGAAACATTTTAAACTCAAAAGGCCATTTTAAACACCAAATACACAACAAACAGTGCTCAACATATGCCTATGTAGCTCGAGAGCTCACGATTGAAAGACAAGCTTGAAAGATAGATATATAAAATGACCAGAATTTCGTGCAAAAGATTTTATTTAAAGTTTATTTTCAGTACTGACTGTATGCTATTGTTAGACTTAAACTTTTATGCTCTGATAACGGTCATTTACATATTATATGAGGTGCACTTAACGTCCCAGCCGCCGCACATATCCTCTACAAAGCGACATAGATTTCAGAGTGGAAGCACAATGAAGGCCCTGTGAATGTGGTTCAAACTCCAGCACAGACAGAAAATCAAAGGAGAGAAGCAATGATAAATGTACGGAGGTAAACAACACCAAAACACAACAGAGGTACTCGGCAGGGATTTTTATCAAATGACTTTCTGTACAAATCGCCAGTGTGGCGGAGAGTCTTACGATATCTCCTCGCCAAAGTCGTCAATACTGCGTTTGATTGTCGAAATTAAAGGCTCACTTTGATCAAGTTCAGATTTAAAATCTAAATCGATCACCACAGGTGGAAACAGCATGTGCATTGGATGTTCAGTGATTGAAAGTTCATGACTTGGACCAGGTGATCTGCACTTCACCTCATGGCTCAGAACTCACAGTCAGTGTCAGAAAACCCATTTCCACCTATTACTGCTTCTCTTCACTGTGAGGTTTAGAATTGATTTTAAGAGTTCTTTGAAGAAAACACCTGATTGATTCAAGGAGTTAGAGGCTCAAGCGCCCCCAGGTAAGGACGCAGCATGCTCAGCTGTCTGCATATAGTAGCTTTAATGAGGATAATGAGACAGTTGCCCAACCGTTCAGACACTGTGACCAAAAAAAAAACACGCACCCTTTAATTAATTAAACCTGATGCACATGACTGCCTCTTTTCAGAGTAATCTCTCAGTAATAATGCTATCATAAACCGGCTGTGGTTAGAATGAATCAACCTTGACAGAAACTCTACAGCTGGAAAGACCATTCGAAGTGAAAATGACAGAAAATCCTCTACAGGTGGAGGGATATAAAGCAACACATGTTCGTGTGTTTGTTACTGTGGGCCTGTGTTTTTTACATTAGCATGTCGCCAGCGCGTTGAACTCTGTGTGCATGTTTTCCGAGCATGTATTTATACACTCAGGGAGGAGTTTGGGGAGATCTTTTGGCATCTGATCCAGCTGACATATCGGGGCGCTCCACTCTTCGCTTTTGCTCCCGTCTGGGTGTTCTTGGAAACGCGGGCCGCCTTGCGTTGCCCTGCCAGGCCATCGAGGCGGTCCCAGAACATTTTGTGACGTGCGCGAAATGTTTGTGCGTTTGCGTCATGTGTGTGCGCGTCTGTGTTTGTCCGCCCCTCAGCACAGCTCTTGGATCAGATTTATTAACTCAGTGGGGCCTGTGTCTGCTCCGTCTTTTTCTTGAGTGACAGGTGTGTGGCTGCTTTTGGATACAAGTACACTGCGATGGATAACGACAAGAAAACTTCGCCTGCAAGAAATTCAAAATTCAATAGCTGTTGTAGAATTCAATAAGAGCAGCTTACTGGCAGTTTTCATGTGACAAATGACGCAAATCAGAGAGCTTTGTCAAAGGAGTGGCAGAAATCTGACAGCGGTGATTGTTAGTCACTAACAGCCTCACTTCATACTCTGTCCCCTGAAGACACTGGCTGAACCACACAGGAGCCTGTTTTCTATCTAATTACCTCTTTTTGTTTGGCTCACAAAAAAAGTATTCACTCGCCCTCTCTTTTCCTCTTCCTCCCCCCTTCCCTCCTCTTCTCTCCCGCTGTCCCTGTGTTTGTCCAGATGGAGGAAGTAATAGCACGCATGCAGGACGAGAAAAATGGCATCCCCATCCGAACAGTGAAAAGCTTTCTAACCAAGATCCCCAGTGTTTTTTCAGGTAAGGCTCTTAACTATCTCTACTCTATTCTTCTAAGCTCCTCTCTTCCTCCACTTGGCTCCCACCCACCATGTACCCAACTAGTACTCTGCTCCGTCCAAAATAAATGCAGAGAGAGTATTTAGAGAGTTTGTCTGTCTTGCATTTTCACACCAGCGGTGCCAGAATGTCAAGAGGATCATGTTTGATCCTCGAGCTGTGCAACCTAATAGATAAGAAGTTGTGCTGCTGGTGTGATACTTCATGAGAGATTAGTTTAATTTGATAGTGAATTCAAAATTTAAGATAGTAAAGTCGTCGCTGTTGTGATTTTTAATGTACACAGAGATGTATCCAGTGTAACACTACACCAATTTATCACCTTAAAGTGTGGCTACAGGTCTTGGGTGCAACTGCATACATTAAAAAAAAAAGTAGTATAAATAATCACTAAAATTGCCTCCAGTGATGTCACTTAGCGGCTGAGCTGCATTGTGGGTAATATACACGCTAGGCATTGCCTTCCTATGACACTATCAGACTCATAATTGATTATTCACAAACACCAAATTAAAACTGATACAGCAGAATGAGGGGTATCGCTTCTTTTATTGCACGACGCTCTTCTTCCGTTTCAAAACCTGGTGTTTCCATTACCCACAATGCAACTCAGGCATCGAGTGGCATCACTTGAGGTAAGTTATCAGATTAGAGGCAGCTTCCTCTGGAGCCACAGAAGGCTTTATACTCCTTCTTTCACATAATGCAGTACAGCGCTCCCCAAGAGCTGTAGACACACTTTAATGTGTAAAACTGGCAGAGTTTAATAAGGTAACATATACATACGATATAACTTGAAGAATTCCAGTAGCACATTAAAAAACCTGTAGCAGCTAATTGCTAATTAGAGTAATCAGTTTCCTCCATTGTTTAGGTGAAGCCACTTTGCCAGATTTTACAGTGTACTTGTTCCTGAAAATTGTGCACAGACCGTGTCTTTTGTTTTCCCCTCGGTCCACCCAACAACGAGCCAGAACCACCACTGGCCACCATCCGTGCTCACAAAGGACCACGCTCGACTTGTCAAAGGCAGTGACATGTCCCGTGAGCACCAAAACATGAACCCCAGACACAGATACATTTAAATAGCAACATTTAGCCGCAGTGACGTTAGCGAAAACAATGACGGATGCTTTGGGCGCATAAACTGCAGCTGATGCACAGCTCTTTTTTTTTTTTCACAGCTCTTTTCAAATCAAATCAAATCAACACCGGGTCAGTAACATCGCATCTGATCCATCTATGTTAAAATGAGATTAGATAAAATAAGATGAGATAAGAGTTCATTAATCCTGAAGGAAATCCTTGTGGTAACATCAGAATGAAAAAATACAATACAGAATATAATACGAAAACATGATATATTTTCTAAAAAATAACATGTAAAAGGAGTAAATGCTGACTGTAAGTGCCTGACAGAATAATGACATAGAAGATTAATATACAATAATAATAACAGGTAATAAAAGGTAATATTATATGAGAAATAGAACAGTGAAAAAATATTATGGCACCTGATATTATAAAAAGTATTATTATAATGCTATTGAACACTAAAAGAGTGATATTGAACACAATATTGAAAGTAATATTGCACAAGACGTTTCAAGTAACTTACTCAGATATTATGCAATGTCATGGCTTGAGTTTTTGGTTTTGTTATTTCCTGTTTTATTTTGTAGTGCTGTCCTCATGTGTCATGTTTTGTTTTTCACTTCCTCCTGTTGTCGTTTCCCTCCTTTTTTCCCCTGCACCTGTGTTTCAGTTGTAAGTTCGTCCCTCTCTATTTAAGCCTCAGTTCTTACTCTTACTCAGTTTGTCAGTTCTGAGTCTCCTGTGTTCCTAGTGCTCTTCGTGTTCCTACCTTTTATCCCAGCTCTTACTTGGTTTGGTCTTTTACAGGTTTACTGGCCTTTATTCTCGGGTTTGCCCCTGCCTGCTCCTTCCGTTTTTGTTGCCTTTTGTTGCCATGTTTTTGTGCTTGAACTTTTTATTTTGTATCTATTGGGCTTTACAGCTTTATTTTTTATCAAACTCCTTACCCTTGTTCCTTACCCTGCTGGCCTCCAGAGTGTCTTGGATTTGGGTTCTCACTTTCTTTACTGCATATAACAAGCGAACAGCTACACTGGGAAAACATCAGAACTGCAACAGATGGCTTGTAGTTGTAGCTTTCCTTTTCATCTTCTCTTTATACACCATGTTTCTTTACAGTGCTACATTTCGTTATCATGCCCAAAAGCTTCATCATAATCAGAAACTTGATAACTATATTTCCGACAAGATAGCCTTTCAGAACAAAATTGGCGTCAGTGTGCAAAGCTTTTTGACTTTTCCTCCAAGAGTGTAACACTCAGCGTCATGCTAGCCCCTCCAAAAACACATTTCCCCTGGCAGTCTCTGCAGCAAGGACACAGTCCCTCTGTAGCCTCCCCTCTGTGAACACTGCCACTTGTGTTCGCTGGAGCCCTTGGCCAAGCTGTAAGCACAACACAACCCAGGTTGCTGCCTTGCGTTTCTCCTCTGCACAGCTCAGACCCTCAATTGAACTCTTCTTCACCTGCAAAGTTATTGAATCCTTACATTCGCAGCACCTGCTCTACAGTGATTGCACTGCTGACAGAACTTTTGTATCTAGAATAATATGTTATAAAGTTTATAAAGTGTTGAATCACCTTGGTGCTCAAACTGTAAGTCCTTGTATTTGTAAGCCATATATATATATATATATATATATATATATATATATATATATATATATACTTACTTAACATATATTTGTAGTGTTAGTCTCGTTGGTATACCAGTGTGTTGATGTACAAAATGAGTGTGTTTGTTTCCCGTCAAGTGTGTAGTTATTGTGCGTTTTTGTGTTAGGTGTCCTTGTGTGTTCCTTCCTTAGAAAGAAAACTCAGTCGGTCTCCGAGTTTGTTTTGTATTCATTCTCATACAAACGTGACACAAAGCAGATGTCAGTGAACGTTTGCGCGTACCATTTACAGCGTACTTACACAGTTCACCAATTCTGATGATTTTCGCTTTGTCTACAACTTTGATATTTAAAACCTTTTATATATTATAGTTAATTGCATTCATTTCATCCTTTTTTTTCATACATTATGTCTGCTTAAAGCAGCTGTAAGTGATATCTTTTTGGGGGTTGAATAGCTCTATATTCCTGCAGTAATCACCGTTATACGCTACGTGTTTGGTCAGTAACTCATGTGAACATGTAGAGAGTCTGGCCTGTTACACGTTCACGTGGTGACGTAGAGAGGAGGGAGGGTGTTGCCAACTGCAAAACAGACAGGAAGTTAGCTAAAATGACGACAACGCTTGCAGCAACTTGAATATATTAATATATTTAATATTTAATATATTAATGTAAAGTATTCATTCTCAGCTGTCCTTTGCTGTATCCTGTTACTATTTGCAGCAGCAATTATCTAGTATTTATAGCCATCATCGGGATTATAAATTATGGACGTTATCACTTATCCACCCATTTATTAATGTCACATTCTAATGCACGCGAATGCTTGTGCCCACACGCACAAAACCCAATCTATGGGCGTGATGTTAATCAATTCAAAGAACAGCCTTGTTAGAGGATTACCTTACACATCTCATTTAAGCTGTCTCGCCAGAAAGTGGGTCAACTTTGATAGTGTGAAAATGGGGTTGTATTAATGACATTAATCCATGAAAAATTTCATCTAGTTGTGGTGGGCGGCGAAAAGCGAAGGGGGGTGCGAAATACAGACGGAACGATAGCTTGATGGACAGAGAGACAGCCACAGGGACTGACTTTCTCCCTGCATGAATTCCCTCATGTCTATATTTCACACCTTCTTCCTGCCTCCCGTGGCTCTCATCTCCTCAGCACACCTTCACCTGTCAGCATGACAGGCAGTAATAATAGGTTGGAAAATATATATTTAGCTAAAGTGGCAAAGTCACATGTTGTGGTGCGGTGTGAAAATGCCTGGGGGGGGGGACAGAGGATGCTGTTATGTTTTTCTGAGAGGTGAAAATGATTCGGTTGCATTGTCAGACGGAGGATGAATTGCAAAATGGCATCCAGCATGTTAAAAAAAAAAAAAAAAGTCTTAAGTCCGTTTAAGGAGAGGTGATGTACAAAGTCATTTCTGCAGCTCCGCTCGAACAGTTTTTGATGATTGCATCTTCTGTTTTCCGATGACACATGTAGAGCGCTCGCTTTGTCTCCCGCTCCGTTTGTTTTAGACTGATTCCTCCTCTCCTCTCTGGATCCCGGCCTATTTACGTCTTAGTTTTTTTTTGTGTTTGTGACAGCTGGAAATGTTCGATGTGATGCATTAACTTATTAAATTAAACTATTCCAATTGCGATGTCTGTGCTGCGACTGAGTAAGACAAATTGTGTTGTGACTGTACACAATGGGTGCTTCATTATGCCATTGTACCTCTCTGGTCATTTATATTAATGGACTACAGCTTAGAGAGGGTGTCAGAAAAGAAAATTTGGTAATGGATGGCCTATTACCCACCCACATGGTGCAAGGCGAGAGGAATTGGTATGCACTGCGATGATGAAGAGAGGTGGGGAGGGTTCAGGGTGTCATTGTTTTCCCTTTCATTTGCATCTATATGCGAAAAGGTGTTTCATCGCACTGTGAATATATTAGATGTGTCAGTGATTCATATTTGTGTGCTTTGTCTCATTTCAGGTTCTGAAATTGTACAGTGGATGATCAAGAATCTGGACATTGAAGATCAAGGTAAAAGAGCTGATTGATATTGATCCGGGTCTGAGGTTTTCAATAGGGAGACACATGAAAGAGACAGGTGGATGCTGCTGTTCTAAAAAAGCAACGGGAGGTTAATTGCTGTAGTTTGATTTGGGCTTCTAACAACACGGTCAGCTGTGGCAGCAGCAGCAGCGGATGTGACACACGGCTCGTGGAGGCGATTACGCTACTTTTTAACACTTAGCGAAGTGCAAGATTGACACAATTTGCGTCAAAAACCTGCTCAGATCATAACTCAGTCAGACCTGAACACGCATTCACCGTTACTTACACTCTCAGGTGGTTTTTATTGTGAATAAATGTCCATAAATCACAGACAAAAAAAGAGGCTCCTTCTACTACAAAGCTTCAGGGCTTCAGTGTAAAACACTGATAGTTGCCTGTACATCTATGGATGCAATTAAAACGGGAACTGTTAACAGCTAATTCCACAAGCTGTTATTGGCTATCAATAAAGCAATCACCCCCAATTGTAGCGAATCCTTTTTCCCTTTCCAGCGATGTGTGGTGGCCAGTTGGGTTACATCGGAGCCCTTGAGCCGAAGCCGATCGTCACGTGACTCACGGAGACTTCAGATGGTTTCAGGAAGCTCTAAGCAGGCAGTTTAAATGCATGAATACAGAGAAACAGAGGTACGATGTTTGGCAGCTTGTAGTTGATACATGATTTGATTGATTGATTGATTTACTGCACTGGGCTGCTGGTGTTTTCTAGCTTCTTGGAACTACTGAGGGGCTCCACGATCTGCCATTGCTTAATAAAAGATAAGGTCCATCGGACTAAACGAAGATGATGTGAATCTGCGTGGTATCCAAGGTGTTTCAGATCAGGTTAATGCGAAGCGATGCTAGTGAAGCATCATTACCCTCTCTTATTTTATTAAGCCCAATCGTCGTTTTGGTGAAAGTAATGCGAAAGTAGTGTAATCAGTCATGCACACTCTACACAGACAGAAATACTGAACAGTAACTTATTACTTCCAAATTATAGTAATAGGTAAGACATTACATTTTGGAGGTAACTTGCTCAACACTGCACTGCTTTTGTGGAACCTACGTGAATCGTAAGTTTACTGTGTGAAAAAGTCCACAGTTTCCACATTTGACTTTGATCTGTCTCTTCATGTCCCTGAGCTACAAGCAGACGCTGCAATTCCCGTTCTTTTTCATCCGTTTCTCATTATTCTTGTTTTATTCCAGTGAAAAAAAGTAGAACTCAAGTGTCTGGAGGGAGTTGCCAGATCATTAGTTGAGCCCTGTCGTCGCATAGTAAAAAATAACTCAAAAAGTGGACACGTTCGGCCGTGATGAATGTGAAAAGTTCAAACTGGTTGCTCGCTCGCTTTGAGATGTAGTGACGATGACGTATAGAAAAACAACGGAGAGAGCAATCTTTTAGGTTTTTGTGTGTCCTGTTGTAGTTGTGTGTGTGTTTTTTTTTCCTATTGGGATGTTTGACGGTTGTGTGTGGGTGTGCATTCCAGTCTGCTCTAGTGCGTGCCTTGGTATTGTGCTGCCAGTTCATAGTTGTAGTACTTAGCTGACTCATCAACACACAGTCCCTTTGTGTGCTGTGTGCATGCGAGGATCTGCCTGCCCTTTTCCTGGGTTTTATAGTCGTGCATTTTTATATCATTGGGGTTTTTTTTAAAGTGTGTGTGAGGGGGTGGCGCAGACTTTGTACGGTGAATATTTCTGCGTACGTGTGTGATTTTTGAGGCCACTATAAGGCGTTCAGATCACGGTACAAAACACCCGCGCAATGTTTGAGATCAGTTGAACCTTTCAGAGTGGACAGAGCTTAAGGTTTCCTTGGTTTCTTTCATTTACGCACAGATTCAGACATTTCAATTTTGAGAGATCACGCTGTTCCTCATGCCTCAGACAGCACCGTCATTAATAATGTATCACAGCATCTCTAATATTAAAATAAGAGAGTGAGAGAGAGAGAGAGAGAGAGAGAGAGAGAGAGAGAGAGAGAGAGATACACAATCAACAGCAGAGAGCCTGTGGACTCGCTCCTGCTTAATGTGCTAAACTGGGCCTAAAATTCTTGTTTTCGCTGATCTGTTTCTGAAATCTGGCAATAACACATGTCGTTCCCTCGAGCACATTTCCTTCTTGTGTAACCTGCAATATTGAAAATGTTCCTCCATAGCAGCGCTCGTGATCAAAATCGTCATAAACTGCATTTTATAACAGTTAAAAAGTCTGGGAATGCACCAGCAGACAGATGTTCCTTGTCCTTTAAGACATTTTTTCTTTTTCTTTTTTTTTGTCAGTGCACTTTGTTTTTTGCAAACGGACACAAAACGTGCTGTCAGTTGCCCTGCGGTGGTGAACAGAGTGTGACTTCTGCACAGAGCAACTCCTGGAGGGCCTGACAAACACAGCAAAGTGAAATGCAATTAATTTGGCTCACAGCACGATAGCAGCATGTTTATTATGTAAAGGCAGATGAGCTTATATCAAAGTTGACTGGGGATTGGAGAGTTTTTCTGTTGTATTTTGGCGAAATGAACGCCACAGATATCATACTGACGCACTTCAGATGAACTCATTATCACCCTATTTGGCAATCTCTGTTGTCCCTAATCCTGTTTTCATTCAGTACTGCATTTGATTAGCAAACGCAAATTCCTGCCTCTAATGTTCCTCCCAGAAATGATGTCAAGCAGAAGGTTTTGCATGTTTAACTTCTTGTCACAATACTGCCGTTACAATTCAGACCATTACAGACAATATAAAGCCTATTGGTTCATCCGGCGTGGTCGCTAGTAGACTTATCTGCCAACCACATGTAAAGGTGGCCTGGATTTGATTTATTAGCATGAATTTATGTACAGTCCACAGCGCAAGCCAGACAACTCCTGAGGGGACTTAGCAGCTAATTCAGCGTGGTGCAGATTTACCAAAATCTACATATGAGGCTTAAAAAATGACATGCCAACATTACACTTTCTGTTTATGTACACGCAAAGCATGATGGGAACCCCGGTGAGAAAATGTATTCGCCTGTACGAAAACAGCCTTCAGTTCAGACGGGGTTAATGGACTACAGATTGCTTCATGCAGTCACTTACTGTATGAATTAAATTTCCTGTATTACCATTTTGATGAGTCCGGGAGGATTGGAACAGCCCAATCAACACATGACCTCTGACCTGAAAATACATCCCAGCAGGATTATTAATAATGTAGTTAATGTGTTATTGCTGAAATAAATTCTCTGACACTGTGAAGCTGTGACGTATACATTAAGTTCGCCTAAGGAAGTGTGAGAGAAAATTGAATCAACTGAGCTGGACTGCACATATTAGAAGAAGATCACATTTTACTTCCTACAGGTTTTTGTTGGACCGACATTTTGGGGGCAAAGACTCGGAGTCATTGTCTCTGCATGTGTGTCTAAGTGTGTGTGTGTATTGTGTACCTGTGTGAGAGAGAGCAGAAATGACAGAAATGACAGAATGAGATCATGGTAGCTTTAAAAAAAAAACATGCAAAATTCCTATTTTAATATAGCAAATGTCTTCACAGTTGTGGAAAAAACGTGATAGCGATGCCCCAAATACGCATAAATACAAAAACAATGATAGTTTAGTACATAATTTGGATTCGTGTGTGAGGAATGACTAATAAAACGCTGGATAAATACAGAAAATCAAATTCCCCCCCGCCACGATCAGGACACCGACAAAAATCTGTGAGCCAGTCGGACTGTCGCTCAAGCCGCCTGTGCTTGTGTGCTCTTAAAGGGTGTGAATTGCATTTAACGGAGCGCCTCATCCGATCAGTGGAACCACCAGGGAACGGTCGAGTGATCTCTGAGGGAGGACACGTGGCTCATCAGAGCAGCATGGAGTGGGTGCACACTGTTCTGTATAATGCTCCTGGTTCTCAACCTTCTTTAAACCTCCTCCTCATCAGACTCGAGAGTCGCTCTTGTGGTGGAGCACTTCAGATGATCCTGTCGCAATCTCCTGAGATCACCTCTCCGCACACTGCTGCTGATGCATACAGATGCAAAAAAGCTCAGTGTCTTCCGTGAAAAGCAAAGTGTGGATTTATGAAACTGTGTCAGTGTTCTCTCACCTCTTCCCCTTAGTATCTTCTCCTCCTTACTGTTGTCGACTGAACCAGTTTAGGAACGGGAACCATTTAGGTTTAGGCACTAAAGCGACTTGGTTATGTATAGGAAAAGATCGTTATTTAGGATAAAGTATGTATGTTACATACTTGACTTTAAATACAATAACGATATTGTATTTTTTTCATGTAAATCTGAGTCTGCACAGCCACAAGCAACAAAAACACCTGTACATTCCTGTCAAATGCAGCTGAGAAGAAACATAAATCAACAGATAATGGAGAAACCTGACAGCATAGTAAAGAATAAATCTACTTATTCTCCATGACTGATTAAAACAAATATTCTTCATCGCCTCAACATCTCCAAACAATATGTATAGTGCAAATATTGATAATAACGACGACAACAGTGCAGAATCTCTCCCCTTGTCTTTAGATAAAGCTCAGCTGGAAGAACACTTCCACACTTCACTTGGCAGCGTTCCAATCTGCTGGGTTTTCTGGCACAGAGCTGGTAATATGATGAAATCAGAGGGTGTTTTCCCCCCGGACTCCGAGGCTGGCCTTTCTTGACAACTTGACTAATTCCACTCCAAGGTTTAGTCAGCTATAAAGCTTATAGAGAGCCTGAGATATGTTAAGTAGAAGCCAGAAGCTTCCCTGCTACCAGGAATGGATCTTTAGAGGACTCTTACTAGAAAAAGCAACAACAAAAGCTTGGTTAATATTTTATTCAGCCCCGAGACAAAAAACCCACTATAGTCTTATTGTATATTTTCAAATGTATTCTTTTGTACCTATCATTCTGTATTCTGTCTATACACTTACAGAAATGAAATCTTTGTTCTTGATTATCTCTGGGAATATTCAACGCGGAAACTCTCCAAGGAAACTTACAGGAATGTGTGGGAAATAATGGGAAATAAAATGGAAATACAAGTGTTATTTTCTCAGGCTGTATTTACCACATCACATGGAGATATAAACAAAACATATCAAACAAACCAAATCAAAAGCAGGCATAGTTGACAACAACAATTTAGTCTAGCTGAACATGAACTAAACAAAAAATTGAAATGCATCAATTAAAACTCCTCAGTCCTCCTCAGCATGTTCAATCAAGTTACACCCACGAGGTAACAGCAAGCTCGCAAAGTTATAAGCTGTGTACTTTGCTTAAGGCCACGATTTGCTGAAATACTATAATGAATATAGATACTTTCACCCCAGTGATATAATCAAGTTTAGATTGAAAGCCTGTAGTGTTTTGGCTCAGACGGTGCAGCGGTGTTGACAGTTGTGTGGGTCGTGATGGGAGAAATCACTGAACATGCAGAGGGTTGTAATTTCCCTGAATTCCTATCAAATAAAATGCTCTGAAATGAAATGTACGTTCGACGGGAGTGTGTGCTGCGTGCATTGAAGAAGATCCCGTTAACAGCTGTTCGATATTTGATATTGTGAAAAATTCCGCATGTGACGCACGTGTCGTGATATTCGATCATTTGAATTAACTCTAACGTGATTTAGATGTTTTCATGCCCCGACACACCTGATTCAAATCGGTGGGTGATTATCAGACTTGATGACGAGCTGATCATTTTAATCAGGTGTGTTTAGGCAGGGAGGAATCGAAAAACACACAGGGCAGGGGGTCCCCAACTACCAGGATTGAGGAATTCTGCCATATTGGATACCACACGAGCACTTTCTGCTCGGTTTTATCAAATTATCTTTGTCCGGGAGTGAATCAGTTGTGGTGCCTGGGTATTTTTAACATTCGTCCTTAAAACAGCTTCTTAAAAAAAAACCCTCAGCTTCTTTTCAGCGAAAGTAGAAATAGTGAGCAAGCCATCACATGGACAGACACTCGGCCCAGCGCTTTAAGAATAGTTGACAGCACGCTCCAACAGCGCTGTCCTAGATGTCATTTTTCATACTCTGCTGATTTACTTTGAGATAATAATGTAAAAAAAAAAAAGACAACGGATTCGCGCTCGTAAAACGTCCGTCTTCTTGAATCCCCCTCTGTGTTTAGTGGACAGGTGCAGATGACGCACACGAAGCTCTAGAAATATAACGCGGAGTGAATTATACATATTCACGTGGGACAATGCGCGCCGCGAGAAATAGTACAGTGGATAAGGAGGAAGTGTTTATAAGTAAACAGGCTTAAATAACTTATGACTCATGATTTATTAATAAATGGAGCGCCCAGCCACGCATAGGCGCACACGCACTGCAGACACATAAGCATCCTGACCTCTAAAAGCTGCGACTGTCACCTCGGTGGTGAGAGAAGAGCCGATCTATATTTATCTCGTACGCGCATACATCCTGCACGTGTGGTTCTGTGTCAGAAAGCGAGAGGGCAGATGTGTGCATATTTATTGCACGCGCACGGGACATTTCTCTGACATAGCGTTCATTCTGCTCATTTAGAACCACGTCAACAGATGCAACCTTTGCGTCTGTTGGCTTGTTATTGTTTTTAAGATCACAGTTTAGTGCCAGCCTTCCCCCTTCTGGGCTTTACACACTCGATCGATAATGCGATGTCAAGAATTGACAAGGACGTTTTGCCGTATGAAACATAACTGTTTCCTACACAGCTCGCAACGAGAGAAAATGTGGCACCAGGGGATTGTCAACACATTATACTAAACATGAATAATAGATATTGACACCAATGAAGGGGTTACAGGAAGAGAACAGCGGGGAATAACTGGTGGCTGACGAGACACACTGTTGATGATGATTACATGTTTTCATTATCTGATGGTTTTAAATCAGGGACAGCCAACCGTGTGCTGTGGAGCGCCAGGGGGAAGCAGGTTTTTCTCTCCAGCCAAGCACAACACCAGGTGATTTGACTGATGAGTTCCGCCTCTCCGGGGCTGAAGGTGGGCTAATCAGCGAGGCCTCCTGCTGCGCTGTTTGGTCGGAGCGAAGACCTGCCTATCCCCCTACTGTCAAAGCAGCGTCAGAGTCTATTGGAACAGCGGCTCCTAATTTGGGGTCGCTTTGTTCAGTCTGGACATTTTGTCAAGGGTGAATTTATACCGGGGGATAAAAAGGTTGAACGAAGTTAATTAGCTGGTTGGACAAAAAAAAAAAAAAAAAATAAACCCTCAGCATGCTGTCTCAGGATCTGAAATGAGGAACTATTGATTGCAGGATAATCACAAAATCTTCCTTTAATGAAAAAGTGAGACTCCAAAACAGGATTATCTTTCAGCGCATCAGTATATCATGAATAAGGAGTGTTTATAAAGAGGATGAATTGGAATTTAATATTACAGAAGGGTCTTATCACATTATCATTAATGTTGCATGAAGACACTAATAGCCTTGCACTCTCATATTTGTCTGTTAAACATAAGGCCAGTAGGTGGTTAGCTTAGCCTGGCTTAGCGCAAAGGCTGGAAACAGGGGGAAACAGCTAGCCCAGCATTTTAAGAAGGTTAACAAAATCTGCCCCACTTGCAGCCAAGAAAACTTAAGACACTTAAATGTTAAATTGTTGGATTTTTTGTTCTCCACTTCAGACTTTGTACAAAAAAATAAACGTGTTTATTTGTGAGCTTTAAACATGCCATTAGGTTGATTTTGTAACCTTTTGACTGAGCCTGGCTAGCTATTTTCTTCTGTTTTCTTCATGCTAAACTAAGCTAACTGGCTGTTAGCTGTAGCTTTTTATCAAGGCTAGCTGCCTTCCTTGTGCTAGCTATGTTGTTATGTTCTCTTTGTGCTACGCTTAAGTAACCTGACTATTGATATATCTAACAGTCAATTATAAGAGTGATATCGTTCATCGCCTACTCTGCCATATAACAGATGTAATGTATTTAGTGTATAAATCTTAAAATGCCCAATTATTTATACAAAATTGATTTATTTAGACAAAATAAAGCCTATAAAAGCTAATAGCGGCTGTGAATATGTATCGTCTTTCCTAGAAACCGACTTAAATACAAATACAGCTTAAATTTCTCAGTTCCCACTTCATCTCACTCTTTTGGAATATTTTAACACATCTATGAAAGTGCAAACAATAACAGCCACGTTACAGTCTGTGTGCAAGACATTTCATTATATTGTTAAATCAAACTTGAGAAAAATTTGCAAAAAACTTGCTCTGCGTTTGGGAACTAAGCCATTTTTTGGACACATACACTCTCGAAAGATGCAGATAGATATGTTAATGTTTTATATGCATTTAAGTAAAGTTGTATGTGTTTGCTGACAATTGACCATTCTGCCTGTGTTTTCCCCCAGTGGAGGCTCTTCACCTAGGAACTCTGATGGCTGCTCACGGTTACTTCTTCCCCATCTCAGACCATGTCCTCACTCTTAAAGACGATGGCACTTTCTATAGGTTTCAGGTAAGGTATGATCAAACAATAGTAGTGCTGTGATTGTTATTTATCTTCTGATACCTTTATAAGTCTCTTGATATCTAAAGTAATGCTCAGACCTGGAGGTTATGTTAAAAAACCTTTATAATTTATAGAGTTCAAAACATTTTAAATTTTATTTGTAGACTGTGTTCTGTCATCGTTTTTATGGGAGGCATATGTTTTGTAAGATAACTTTGTTCAAGCTGTATTCAGGCTGTTCACATGGGTTTTCTGCCATCATTTTATAAGCAGCCATGTGTTGAATCGCACAGATGAAAAATACATTGGGGCTGAAATATACTTCATTATCATTTTCTATATACAACACTGTAACGCTTTATAATAACCATTAATAAAAGGTAAATTAACACTTGATTAAGCTTTAGTTAATTAAAAATATAATATATAATATAATATAATAAATAAACCATTTATTAAGCAATTGTGAAGTGTCTGTGCCGCGTAGTTATAACTCATGAAGAAAGAAAAAAATTAAAAAACACTTTGCTTTGAATGTCAATACTGCGATTGACAGTTGTATTGATTCTGAAGTAAGCTCCCCCAAGTGTGCTGCACAACTAACCCAAAATAAATCAATGCCTGAGGCCTTTTCTGTTAGTAGCAGGCTCCACTTTGCTTTTTTTTCCCCCCCGTGTATACGGTGTTCATCTGTAACTAGTCCGTACAGGGTCAAGATTCATGCTGGTGTCTGCTCTCAGGCTCCGCTAAAAGGAGCTTATGTGCTTTAGGGCGTTCTGCTGAGCCCATTATACAACAAAATGTTTTATTGTGACAGATGCAGGACCGCGACTGCGCGCCCACCTTAAATGACAGCGCAGACTTTGACGTAAAACACCATGTGGTTAGCTGTGCACTGTCAACAATAAGGTTTCCTTTTAGTTTTGCCTCTCTAATGACCTGCTCTCCCCCATCAGACTCCCTACTTTTGGCCATCGAACTGCTGGGAACCAGAAAACACAGACTATGGTAAGAGAACTGCATTACAGTCTAACTCCTACTTTGTGCACTGTGCATCAAACAGGATAATGATGCTGACTGTATGCACAGCACATAAAATATATGTGTCCAGTCGATGTGTTATTACTGCAGATGTTGGTAAAAGTTCAAAAGATGAAACACAAATGATGCAACTGAGGGATCTGGATGGTCGATAGAAAACATAAAATTCCCATTTTTTTTTAGGTGCTTGGCTCACAGTTTGAATCTTTTATAGCGTGGAGGGAATGTAATAACTGTGTTTTCCCAGTCCTATTTTATATATCTATATTTTCAATGCAACTCCAGACAATTTCTTCTGACTCTCTGACTGATGCAGAGTGATTACAGGGAAGAAAAAAAAACAAGGTTGTGTTTGTGCACGCACCTGTTGTGCACATTTGGCTGCAGCGCCTTTTTATGGCGATACAGGGATGAGCATTTCATTGTTTACAGCAGAGCGGAGAGGAGATAAACATTTCATAATGCCAAAAGCGGTCCGGGCGAATAGCCGCAGCTTTGCAGGTCTTTCATTTGTCGTTTTGAATTGTAGGAGAAGGAAAAAAAAAAAGGGTTAACGCTCGCTGTGGGAATAATCCTGGAAGTTATTGTGTCTCAGATGTGGCTGCTGATTCACGTGAATGATGCCCCCGTAATGAAAACAATCTAATGGCATAATGAAGCCTCCGCATAATGGTCAGTTAACAAAGGGATGTGGGGATGATGATGGTATGGGAAGACATCAAAAGTCATCCACACACACACAAACACACACGAGCACACACTGTAACAGACGCTCAGACACCATGCACAGTCAATGACCTTTGTGATTTGCAGGCCAGTTTAAATGTGCAGTTGAGAGGATTAAATGAGTAAACGCAGGGCCACTTAAGGCTGTTAAAACCAAGCTGGGATCCCAGTTCTCCCTCTATTACCAATCTGTCTCTCTCCCTCTCTCTCAGCTGTTTACCTCTGCAAAAGAACAATGCAAAATAAAGCGCGTCTGGAGCTCGCAGACTATGAAGCGGTAAGTGAAAGAGGTCTTTCAGTGTCAGCGCTCCCCTCTTCACGTATCTGTTCTGCTTCTGTTTTGGCAGCGCTCTCAGGGCTTTATCTCTTTGCCTTTTTTTTTTTTTGTTCATGCTGAAACTGAGAACATTTGTTTTTCTCTGTGTGTCACTGCATAATTTGTAACTTTTCCCTTCACCAAAAAGCGATTAAATGAATCACTGGGTTAGTGATATGCTGGGTTTTTTTTTGTTTTTCTTTTTAAATGTGAGCGGGGATCATTAAAGAAGCTATCCAGCCATGCACTGTACACATCACATTCAGTAAACATAATCAGATCCCTCAAAAGCCTTTTTATCCCCCACCTTTTTCTTTTTTCATTTTGTTCTTTGTTTTGCTTGCAGGAGAGTTTAGCGAGGCTACAGAGAGCTTTCGCCAGGAAGTGGGAGTTCATTTTTATGCAAGCAGAAGCACAAGCGAAGTAAGTTTTTGTAAGAGCCACATGTGCATTGAGGCATTACGAGTGAGTCTTCTTAGACCTTCATTAAGACAACTTAATTACAACTTCCCTGTAACTGACTGTATTTACACGCCGGCCATTTTCCTCACACAGATGTCATGCTGTTGCATTCTTGGGTATAAGTCATTTAAACGCAGGCAATCTGACAAATTGTTATCAGCAACAACTGACAGTTTGTTCTGAGGGCACATCAGATCATCTGTGGCTCAGAGGTAGAGCCAGCGTCTTGTTATCAGAAGGTCGCTGGTTTGATTCCCCTGGTCTGCATCTCGAAGTGTCCTTGGGCAAGATACCGAACCTCCAAACTGCTCCTGATGTGCTGGTCGGCACCTTGCATGGCACCCACCACCATCTGTGTATGAACGTATGTATGAATTACTGTAAGTTGCTTTGGACAAAAGCATCTGCTAAATGCCCTAAGATAAATGGATCATATTTAAAGGTAAAACCAAAGGTTTGATTAGCTTCCATTAGCCAACAGCTAACACTGTAGGTAACATTACTCTTTGATGCTATACTGTCTTGATGAGATTAGATGAGGAAATGTGTAAATTAATTAAGAAATATCGGCACATGTTTGAGACATTTTTCTAAACCTAGAGGTGAAACACCCAGGATGTAATGAAACGGTAATGTTAGCCCCCAGATTTTCACTTTCCATCATCTATTCAGTTGCTGATCAGTTGGGAAGCTGTAAAGTGGCAACAATTTGTCAGATTACCTACATTTATAGGACATGCAACCAGCATTACGTGACCCCAGTTTCCCACCCTGAGCTTGACATTGGAGGAAAAATGGCCGCTGTGTGAATGAAAACGATTTGCCAGAACGCATCTTCACAGATGAGCTGCACATTAACATTAAACATGTGATGAAGTTAGCAGATCATATGTGTGTTGGAATACACCACAAGCTCTTTTTTTCCCCTCAGGGTGGACAAGAAAAGAGACAAAATTGAGAGGAAAATTCTCGACAGTCAGGAAAGAGCATTCTGGGACGTGCACAGACCAGTGGTGAGTGAAATTACTGATGTTGTCTTCATCGTCACCTTCACCGTTATCGAGATTGTTTGCTGATGCTATCATGATCATCTTAATTGGCCCTGGGAAAGTTTGAACATTTAAAAAAAAAAAAAATGATTTCATGCTGACCACACGCACAGAATCCAAAGCGTAATTACACACTGCTGACACGGTGAATCGTTTACGCTCCCTGGGTTTAGTTCACTGGTGGCAGGGATGCATCAGGCTTTGTGACAGAAAGTTGCAAACTCTTCAAAGGTTGTATCATTTATACACCGGCTTTACATTCCTGATTCCTGTGAAATATGAATTGCGTAAAGAGGTGAGCTCACTGTGAATTCCCCGTCGTGTTTTCCACTGCCACACACATAAAATGCCACATCAATAACTGTCACAACACATCAGCCTCACTGCTGCTCTTCACCTTGTTCATACACACACTCCTGGAGCATTAGCATTTAGTCTCCCCCGGAGGTTACAGGGTCTCCTCTGCCGTATTTCTCTGAAAGCCACTGCTCCATGCTTAATTGGAAAATAAGTCCAATTTATGCGTCCTTGGAGCAACATAATCAATATTAATTCAGATTTCACAGTGACGCTGTCAAGCTACTTAGCTTTGTTCTTGTGGAAGAGACCTAGATTAGACCACTTGTTCAATCAGTCAGAATTTGCACACCAACACTCTGATTTCCCGCTGGTTTACTTGTTTTGCTAGAATTGCCACATTCCATGTTTAATTAACCGGCATCTGACGCATTGTCCTGGAGACTTCACACGACGAATATTGGATCTGATTAACTCAATCTCAGATAATGGTGGCGAAAATGTTGCACCTTCACCCCAGAGGCCGAGGCATAAACAGCTAGGGTTGTAAAAATGTAATTCAAGTTGAATTAACTTGTGATTTTCTGATGTTCTGCTCTCTCCTCTCGCAGCCTGGATGTGTGAATACGACAGAAGTCGACATAAAGAAGTCCTCCAGAATGAAAAACCCCCACAAAACCAGAAAGGTAGTAGGAGTACTACTTCCTTTTCTTCTGAGGTCACGACTGATAACAATGACACACAGACGTGAACAGACAGGCTTATTGTTCCTTGCTGTGATTGTCAGCAGTTGTAAGTCTACTCTATTTATTTTTCGTAGTCTGTGTATGGACTGCAGAATGATATCCGTACCCACAGCCCAACCCACACCCCCGCCCCAGAGGCCAAGCAGCCCACAGAAGAAGAACTGCAAGAACAGGTAAGACCCGCAAGTGGTGCTTTGATATTAAAGAATATTTAATTAATTGAACGCAATGCTAGCACTCGAATTGTAGTTGGAGTTCTTATTTGTCGACTCTATGGACATAAGCAAGTAGGACAGAGTCGATCTGATACCAACGTTTTGCCGTTTTTTGTCCATCATCATAATTATTGTTGCTCCAGGACTATTACTGTAACTCACGATCACATTTTGTAATATCACGGCTGATATGACTCAGGGAGACAACCGGGAAAATAAGCACATGGGAGAAGTTATCCTTCCTATCTTTTTCAATTTAATTCATCATTCATTTTAGCAGAGATGACTCACGTATGCCAAACTCTCCATTCGAGGGGGCCTGACGACAACACACGAAAAATAAAATCCACACATTTAAGCACAGCTATACACATTTACATACACATTTATTCACAATATACAAATTGTACAAGCCCACAATACAAAACGATTACAAGTATTTTCTTCAACAAATTCAGCCTCTAGCTCTTTAAAAACACCAGATGACACCAGAGAAAAAGCATAGCTTTAGTTTGAAAGTTATTCAAGTCAAGTACAGAGGGAGTTTACCATTTAGTGCTTATAAGAAAAAGAATATGATGATGATGATGAGACCTTTTCAAAACAAAACATAAAACAGTCTAAAAGTGCTTTAAGTGAAATAATATCAAATGTCTTGCAGCTGTTGTGCACAAATACTTGCAAACCAAACACTCTCTCGTGAATTCCTGCAGACTGATGTATGCTGATTGTTCCCTGCTATGGTTTCAGATCACCTTTTGGCAATTGCAATTAGACAGGCATCGACTGAAAATGTCCAAAGTGGCGGAGAGGTGAGCGATGTTGTTTGTGTCTTTATTCAGTTTAGCCATCGATCTGTTTATTGAGCCTTTAAACAGCCTAACGAGCTGTGGAATTAAGAGCTAAGATGACCTTGAGGAGCAATCGGGCTCGGACAATGCCTTCAGACGAGCGCCGGCGCTGGCGATACCAGAGACTGGGTCGCGCACAAAGGTGTCGATTTGTCATTTCCCCCAGTGAAAAGAGAGCTGCATTCAGAGACGAGTTGTCTACCCTTGTGTCCAAGCACAGGGACAGTCCCTCTAGTCAGACTCTACCTTTAATTCAATTTGCAGTCTTGGCTCTCAGAAGGATTTCACTTCTCCTTCTGTAGATTTAATCTCACGAACAACTCATTCATGATCACTCACAGAAAGACTTTAACTTTAACGGGACGTGATGATGAGATGATAACATACGTCACATTTCCCCCAGTGATAGAAACTGATGTCACAATCTCTGTCGTTTCCTCTCCTAAAACAGTTTGCTGGCTTACACAGAGCAGTACGTCGAATACGACCCATTCCTCACACCTCCAGATCCATCCAACCCCTGGATCTCAGATGACACCACACTCTGGGAGCTCGAAGCTAGGTGGGTGCATGAGAAGCGCAACATATTGATATATATATTTTTTAGAGTTTATACTGAAGGATATGTTGTGTCCTCCTCCAGTAAGGAGCCAGGCCAGCAGAGGGTAAAGAGGTGGGCCTTTGGCATCGACGAGGTCTTCAAAGATCCCGTGGGGAGAGAGCAGTTCCTCAAGTTCCTGGAGTCAGAGTTCAGCTCCGAGAATCTCAGGTACACGAGGAAATACTCTTCATACACAGTAACATGCAGACACACACACACACACACACACACACACACACACACAAACACATATAATACTTTGTTTCTTACTTACGAAAACATTATATTGCCTGGAATTCATTTCTTTGAGGCTCGACCTGACCTTCAGGCCTCAGCCTTTGTGTTTGCCACGTACATCTGAAGATTATTCACATTCAGCCCAGGTAGAATTTTATCTGACATATTTACTCTACAGTTATATAAACAAACATGTTGTTTCATCCTTAAATTATAACTCTTTAGTCCTTGTGTTAAAAGGGACAGTTCACCCATTTTTTCCCACTCTTTTTCCTCCACTTTCCTCTTTTTTAAACTACTGTGAGAATATGTGTTAGGTGGTTTGATCTAAAACAATATCACATTATATAAGACATCATGTGTTTGACATCTTACATCTTAATCTGCAAAGCAACCAGCAACTGCAGCTGTCAAATTAATGTTGTAAAAAGTACATTTGTCGCCGAAATGTCATCCTTCTTAAAATGATATTTGAGCACAGTACTTGAGTTACTTAGTAACGTTCTACAACTGCCTGTCAATCAGTAGGATCCAGTTATGTGTTTACATTTAGATTGTGGTCTTAATCCAACACTTAGTTACAAATTGTAAGTACAAACTGAGTCTTTAGCCTAAAAATAAATGGTTAACTTTCCTTGGGACGTGCTTTTTGGCTCCCACATTGATCCCCGCAATGTGACTGTGTGAAGAGATATTTGTCACCACAACGTGATTAATACAGGCGCAAACACACAAATGCACACGTGAGAGACTGTGGAGGACTTAACTTACACTTGCTTCCCCCCCACACACATATACACTTAAATGAAATGCTCGTTATATGAAACATCCACAGAAATGTACAGTTTGCTCACTGCAGGACTCCCACTGTTTATGCCCATATGGTTATATTAGAATAACTGAGTTTTCTGGGTTCTCTGATGCCCAACCCACACGATCAATAATATCTCACTCGAATGTTTTCTTTACTTTACAAATACTCACATAATGGCTGGTACGTTTACATGTCAGGGTTTCTAAAACTGTAGCTGTGGCTGGAATAACACAAGCGAGTGAGAAGATGTTGTGTTAATTGGTTTTATTCATGGTAACAGGAACACTGCAGAGTATCAAAAGGTGCAATGCTAAAGGCTGAAAGAGTAACCGCAGTGCAGGATTAGCTCCTCATTAACTGCCCAAAGCTGATCATGTGGTCAGTTTGATTTAATTATCATTTGAAATCTCAGTCAGTTGAGCATAATTTCCCTCATCATCAAGCATCATTTTCTCTCTTAACTCAATCTATGATTAAACTTGCGGCAAAATGCTGAAAATGTATAATGTAATTTAAAAGTAAGGCATAACATAACGCAAGTTTTACCTGTTGAGTCACAGCTACACATCTCATAACGTGATGTATTTTTTCTCCTTTTTGACGACAATATATGAGTATCTGGAATAAATACCGTAATTTAAAATTGATTATCAATTTATCATTGGATATTGTTTTCCCAAGCAATTCCATTCTCTCAAGAACTTGAGGTAATTGTACTTTGAGTTATTTAATACTTCTACATTGCTACATTTCAGAGAAAACCATTTATCTCCAGATTTGGGGTTAAGGATTAAGTGTTCCTTGAATGGTTGGGAAAATTCTCCCACTTCTTAAGCCAGAAAACAATTTTAAAAAGGGCTATTTATCTCATAAAATGTTTGTTTTAGATGATGTATCGTTCCTAACTGTCACGCCCTCAAATGTTTTGCATAGTTGACACTTTGCTGTGCCATATGTGATTTGTGGTCTGTAGGTTCTGGCTAGCAGTCCAGGAACTAAAGAAGCGTCCCATCAGAGAAGTTCCCACTCGGGTTCAGGAGATCTGGCAGGAGTTTCTGGCCCCTGGAGCACCCAGTGCCATCAACGTGGACTCCAAAAGCTACGACAAAACCACCCAGAATGTCAAAGATCCCGGCCGCTACGCCTTTGAGGATGCACAGGTACAAATGATACAGATGCATTAAATCAACTCTTGTCACTATGTTATATTTAACACTGCACAAAAGCACAGATGAGCTCAACATTTGACTGGAACATTGCTTGTGATCTGAAACCTTGTAGTGCAACTTACACAACAGCAACATCTTCAGCTTATGAGTCACAGCTGTATTCTGCGGTCAATGGGGTATTGAGTTTTATAATTTCTCTATAATCGCTGTATTTTCACACTGTGTGCTTCTACAACAGGAACACATCTACAAGTTGATGAAGAGTGATTCATACAGCCGATTCATCCGTTCCAGTGCCTACCAGGAGTTATTACAGGCCAAGAAGAAGGTACAAAACACAAAGCCTCACTCAAAACAATGGATAAACATAGTACTTTGAAAACCAGATGAGATGTGGAGAGATACATGTAGATGACAGTAAATCATAACACTGACTCACAGCATTTTAAAAAGGCTGTTAGATCACACTTTAAAAAGGGGCAATGTGTAAGATATGGCCAGGATTTAGCATGCTAAACAGCTACCCCGGCTCACACTCTCACATAATACGAATTTGTACCACAACAGATGAAAGTCTGATACCCCCTGTAGTGTCAGCTGGGAGATATGCCTCTGTATGCAGGCAGAGAGCTTTGTTACTTAGTCTTATATATAAACAAAATAAACTAGCAAAATGTCAAGACATGAAATATTGACACATTTATTTTCCTCTACGAGACAGAGACTCACAACCTTACACCATCTGAATCCAAGATTGTCTCTTTTTTTACCTTATCAATATGAGTTTAGTTGCTTCGCTTACTCATCATAACTCACACTTAATTTAACCTCAGCAGATATTAAATTAAACTCCTACATACCTTTGAATTCTGGCCATTTCTAACAAATTACATCTTTAAGCTCATTCCCAGCAATCTGTTCACGTACAAAAAACAATTTAGTCGCAGTTACACTCAGCTGTAGTGACAAATACTTTGCATGGGGCAGGGTTGGCGTTGTTCTTCTCAGATATTATTGACCACTAAGGGGCAGAGAGTAGTTTTAGAACAACAAGGACATCTCAGTGGGGTTGTGTTTCTGTTCCTTTTTGTTGTGGTTCGGTCAGCTCGGTCTCTCTTGAGCTGCAGACCTTTTTGTGAGTTATTGCATAATTTGTCCCTGTTGGATTTGGCACTCCAAACGACCCGAAAGTACCTGCGGCTATTTGAGTTATCGCAAAAACAATTGTGTAATGCAGGTTCAACTATATGTCTCCCACAAAAGTACACTGTACCTGAAATGGATGATAAAAAAGAATGACTGAATACAGCAGAGTGTGCAGAGCTACTTCAGGGTAGAAACCAGGTCAAACCAAAGAACATGTCAAACAAAATGGCACCCACGTGCCAGCAATACCAATGAGGGGCAGAGAGAGAGAACGCGACGTATTAATGGAGCCCGATATAGGTGTGAATGATGGAGTAGCTGATCAGGACTCCTGTCGGGTTTGTAGAAACCATTATGAATAGCAGAGACCAGGGGCTGTCAAAACATGATGAATAATTATACAGGTGTATGTAAGCGCTTCAAACCTGCCTCGTCTCAGGCAGCCTACACACTCTGCCCGAAATGAAAATTTAGTATCCTAGCGAGGGTTTTTAGATAAAATATCGTTTGAGTGCAGTTCACGGAAAGTGACTAATGATGGCAGACAACTCTTTCAATTCCATCAAGTACAGCTTTTGTCTTTCTGGCTTCCAAACGGTTCCAATTCTTGACATTTATGTAAGGTACCCTGAATTCTCCGCGTGCTGACATTACTTAAACTTAATGTGTCCTTTTTTTTTTATCCCACAGAAAAGTAAGAACTTGTTCTGAAGGCTCTTGCTTCCAGGTAATTTCCAATACAAACTGTACTGTGTCATTTGGTTGTTGTCTTGTCTGCAATACTGTAAGTTACTGAATCTTATCTATATCTTGTAATGGAAACTTTTTCTCTCTCAGCTGTTTAAATGTATAATGTACCAACCATCCTTTGTGAGAGGAAAGACTATTTAATCACACAATTCCCTTATTTAAATCGTCGCACCATTCACAAAAACAAACAGTGAACTTTTCAACTGCACCCTTTGATTATATGTAATTATGAATATTATATTTAATTCAGCCCCAAATCCCTCTAAATCCTACACACTGGATCTTTAAATCTGCACAGGATGCGATCCAAAATGCCAGCAGCAGGTCCACGGCTGCTCTTGTTGTGTTGAACCAGAATATAAATGTATTTATTCTCCCTCCTTCCCACTTACTTAATTACCTCATTCTCTTCTCCACCTGCTCTGCCTCCCTTTCTCTTCCCCCAGCACAGTGGAAAACACTCGCATCAAAGAGGCTGACCAGTCGTGTGCCATCATGCTAAAATCAATGCCATCTCTCTCTCTCGCTCTCTCGGACATGAAGAGGGGGGAACATCTCTTCATCTCTTCGTCATCCTTGTCTGTCCATCCGCTCTTGGCTCAGCTGGGCGATGAGCCTGGGCCCGTCTGTTCGTCTGTTGTCCACCGGATGTTGCATGTCCATGGAGAGGATGTTCCTTCATCCCTCTCCTCTTACAGTACCTGATATATTTCCAGTATTCTCAAAAAAAAAAAAAGGAGGCACTGCTGGACTTGTGAGGACACTGACAGACTGGCGAGATGAAAAATGTCAAACCCGGTGCTCCGGTCCTTTCCATCGTTACTGCTGGATTGGAGCCCCCTCTCTCACTTCCAGCTGAAACAAATGATGTCAGAGAGAAAAAAAAGAAAAAAAGAGAAAAAACACATAGAAAAAAATATATAAAATGACAACGTAAACTGATAAATCTAACCAGTGTCAACGCTTTACATGATCTGAGGTCACAGATACTTTGTCACGCTATGGGAAGTGTGTTGTGCAGAATGAATATACAATATATATACATATATATATTATGATTATTATGATTATGATTATTTATTGTGCATTTATTTTGCTTTGCGTTATTTTATCTCACTACAATAACTAGCGCATATGGGTTTCATTGCACTTGTAAAGTCACATTCAAGAATTACGAAAATGCCGTCTCCTGTCTTATGTAGAACATAATTCTTTGTTATTCTCTCCTGCATTTATTTTTATACCATATTTAAAGACACTTTTACTTACTTGTATTATTAAAGTTGGCCCTCTATCTGTTACTATGGCCTGGGATGGATTTTTTTGTTCTTAGCTTTCCAAACACACAGTGTGCCACTCAGCATGCCGTAGCATTCCTTCTGCAGGGTTGTAACGATCCACTAGCAGTGCTCCATTTCTGCTTTCTACCACTAGATGGTGTTAAATTGTTTCCTACAGCAGGGATCCTTCCAGCTCCTCCCTGAACACAGATCAGCAGAATGTACCACATTGCTCTGCAGACAAATGAAGTTTTGTCATGCAAAAGTGTCATCAGTCGCTCGTCTGCTGGAGGGGTTATTGTTCTGACTGTACCCGTCTGAGGTTAGCAGGGTCTGTTGATGTTTCGACTCTTTGATGGCAGAAGGGACAGGCAGTGTTTTTAAATCTCTGTGCCCGGTGGTCAGCTTAGCAAGAGCCACAAAACAGACAAACATTATTGTCTCAGTTGCATCGAGGAATGTGAATTCAAAGCGTCCTGTTAGCGTGCCTGGATGCGGAGCAGACAGTGATTTATGGATGGGAGATTATGAGTTGTAATGTGATGTGGTCAGAGTACCAGTGAGAGGGGGGTAATTTAGGGTTTCTTGTAAGAGATCATTGTCCTTTGTTGTCCACAGTGCCAAAATGTCATTCACTTCCTAAAATTTTAAAATGCAAATGTCTCAGGAGAAGTGGGAGAAAAGAAAAAAGACAAAGGAAAAGCTCTTATTTTGATAGGTTTGATGTATCCTGGGTGAGAGGGCAATCAAAAAAAAAAAAAGAGTGAATAGAAATCAAAGAGAAATATCAATAGGCAGAGAGAGACAGACTCAAAAATGAGAGGAGTGAAGCTTGGTTTGATTCACACAATGACCAGGGCCAATAGGATAAACCCTCCCAGTCTTGAGGAGGGAAAGGGGGTGGTGGGAATTCAAACTAAGGCAGGCTTTACAGTGAGTCAAACACTCGCAGAGACAGACTACAGACAGTCTCTGCAGCACTAACATACAGGCTCACTGTGACCTGGAGCTCCTCTCTTAAACCCAAGAACCAAAAGACTTTACAAAGAAAAGAGAACAATTTAGACTGAGAGAGAAACTAAAGAACAAACATACAACTCGTTCAGCTGGGATGGAAAACTGACTTGTTTCCAAGAATCTTTTAGTTGTGAGGAAGAAAAGAGGAGCGAGGACAAGCCTGAGGATACTACAGATTATGTTGCCATGGAAACCGAAACCTGGAAGCGGACGAAAGGACCACTGAAGGTGGACGACCTCCCGTGACTGCATCCTCGACACATTACTGTCCCCCCTGCGCACTGTGGTGAGAGGTACATGAACCAGACTTTACGCTTCACTGCTCAACACCTATTTAACACTTTCAAATAGTTGCGCTACATCAGGATGTTCGAAAAATGTCATCTACCACAGCAGACAGTATGCCTTAATTCTTAATGAATGCAAGTTATTAATTCAAGAGAGTCTTTGATGGAAGATAATATACTTGGACATACACATGAGAACACTTAATTGGCTGTAATTTCAATCTAAATGATAGGATGTCAACACAAATGGATTGAGTTTGAGAGCTTGAGTGTATGTGAGGGAACTGATTATAAATGTGAAAGTACCTCATGTACCGATTGGATTTAACAGAAGAAAAAATAAATAAAGTGTGGATAAGTAAGTGGATAAGGCTCGACAAATCCCACGTGAATGCTCTGGAAAAGTGGGCAGCGAGAGACCGAGATAGTGAGACCGAGTGACTCAGTGAGTCTCTGAATGACTAAGCGCGGAACCATGTAATCCGACCAGAAGTAGTTACACTGCGATTTGGCATTATCTAGCCAGCAGTGAGGGGTTTGATTCCCACTGGGGCCACCCATAGTAAAAAAGAATATACACCTTCAAGGTACCGTAAGGTGTTCTGGATAAAAGTGGCGACTAAATGACTATAATTAGCGGCTGCAGGTTTCAGGGAATTAGTGTTGTGAGGGGGAGAATTAGTGTGTGATGATGATGTTGTAGTGGTGCCTCTGAGTGAGATTAAGAGTCAATTTTGCCAGAGAAAAACGAAAAAAGACAGAATGACAGGTAATGGTGTTAATGTGCATAATCAACCTGCACTCCATGTGTACAAAACACTCCATTCTCATCCTCTCTGTCCATGTGTACATGTGTAAATCCTTGTCTGTTCACTATTCGTGTCATTAATGCATTTGTGTGTAGTCATGTGTGGACTGACGTGGTGTGGGAACGTGTGTGCGTGGGTGTGTGTGTGAGTGTGTGTGTGTGTGTGTGTGTGTGTGTGTGTGTGTGTGTGTGTGTGTGTGTGTGTGTGTGTGTGTGTGTGCGTGCGCTCCCACAGTATGCGTGCAGTGAGCGGTGGGGAGTTTGCCTTCTGATCCTTCTTACAGCTCCGGTGACTGCACCACCTTGTACAGGCCGCTCTGATGTCAAAGAGGATTTAGCACACAGACACATTACAGTTTCTTTAGCAACAGAAAATACTTCATCGTAAGCCTCTAAAGATAGTGGAACTGGTGTTTGATAGAAGCCTTAACAACATACTTAACACGTGAAGTTTACACATGAACAGGTACTAAGAAAACACGGAGTAAAGAGGATTAAATGGGCCGAGGAATGCTGCGTTTTGGCTCACTTGCGGCAAATATTTCTGTTTAAATTGACATTTTTATAAAAGAAACAAAAATAATGTTTGCCTCACTTGCACACTGCATTTGGTAGAAATGAAATTTCAGTCATTTTCTACTCACCCTCATGCGGATGGAAAGCCTGGTGAAGTTTCCCAGTCCACAAAACATTTCTGGAGCAGAACAGCGTTGCGAAATTGTCATGAACAACTGAAGTCGACTGAGACTTGTGTTAAAACAGTGGAAAACAACTGGAAAGAAAAAAAACATCTAATGGTTTCATACAGCTCGTCTGGCGTAACCCAAGTCTCCCGAAGACCCCAAATCAATTTGAGAAGGCATTATTTACACCCTGAACGCACGGTGGAGCTATTGCTAATGCTTTTAGCTTATCAGCTACAGTGCAGAATTCATCTTAAAGAAATGATTTAAATAACATCTTTTAAAAAAAAAATAAGAGTCTATCTCAGGGCTTCTGAACACTTGGACTAGGCCAAACAAACAGTACGTCTTTTGTTTCAGGAGCCTCCCATCTGCTTCAGTTGCTTGAAAATGACTGAATTTTTCATTTTTGGCTGGACTCATCCTTTAAAAGAACTATTTTTAAACCCCCTTAACGTGCAGAGGCCTGCTGGTGCCCCAGCCAAACTCATGCTCTGCAGCCAAGCATTGTTGAAGAACCCACAGAACTTTATTTCAAATCTTAAGTGGAGATCCTTCAGTTTCCAAAGACGCCAAATAAATCTCAAATAATGCCCAAGACATCGTTTAATTTCTTTTTGAAGACTTGGAAAAAAAGAACTCACTCGAAAAAGTATATAGCTCCAATAAAGATCTTGAGCATCCTGGTACAGAACATAAACGCAAACGTGTCAGACAGGGTGACAAAAGGCCGTTTTAGATCCTCAAAGGGGAAAAGTGTATGTTAAGGGATTAAACAAACGAATCCCACACTGTAAGTGCAAATGGAAGGTGGTGTTAATCACTGCAGCTAAGTAGAGCCATCCTGATGTGAAACGAGAAACGCCGCACTATCATAGCATCTCTAATTGCCCCTCATCCTCCGCTAAAGCACTTAATGCAGCTGAGGCGAAGGACTTGCCTCACATTCTTGCCACTACTTAGCTCGGAAAGCATTATATACGGGCTGCTAGTCATTATCAAGATGGATTGTGGTGACAAATGGCTGCCCGAACTGCCTAAAGCAGCCTCCTGGCAATGTTGGCATTAGACACATTTACACAGAAAAGCCCCCGAAAGGACCTGCCCCCCCCCCCCAACACACCACCACCCTCCTCCTCCTCCTGCCCCCCCAACCCCAACTGTTAATGAGCCAACAGCCCGGCGTAGTTTGGGAAAATAGAATCCGCAAATGCAGATAATGACATGGTTCCTCTTTGTGTAATTGGCTCCGAGTGAAAACATTTCATTTACCTCTCTTTCCCTCTCTCTTTATATCCTGTGTGTGTGTGTGTCTGCGTGTGTGTGTGTGGTCACGTATGGGTGTGTGTGCGTGTGTGAGTGAGGTTTGAGCTGCACGGTGAATTAAATGCAGTTCGACTGTAATTAACTGCACTTACCAGTCTGTGTGTGAGACTTTCTGACGCACCGATAATTGAGGCATCAGGTTTTGTTTGTTTTAACCTGCCTTTGAAGACACGCTGGGAAGATGTTTCACATGGTTTAGCGGGCGTACATCTGTGTGTACAAATTTGAGAAGCCTTGGAAAAGATTCCTTGCCAGTTTTCATCCAATTATTAAACAACTTAATGTCTGAAATATCAAAATATTTAGCAGCTCGACTGGATTCTTCATGCTCTATTATGTTTTTCATTTCACTTTGAGGAAAAAAAAAAAAAAAAAAAAAAAAGGGAGCCATTGTTATCCAGACAGAAAACATTACCATGGTATTATCATGCCATTCTGAAAAACAAAACATAACAAATTTCCCACTGATGATAATAGTTGTTTTCAGAAAACGGGCCTGTGTCTAGCTCAGCAGTCTCTCTGGTATTTGTAATTTCATTAGAGGTCTGAATTTTGGAACCAAGGTCTGCCACAGTTCAGCGAAGCGTATCCCCCAAGTATTTGCGGTTCTTGTAAAACATAAAGCCGTGTTTGTGGACAATATTAGTGTTTAGCAGACTGAGGGGTCCGGTTCAGTTCTGTCTCGGCGTTAACACACAAAAAACC